>CALYLW010000375.1:115000-545424 GCA_944989445.1 Ampullaceana balthica | reverse complement strand
TCGTTGCCTAGGGGGATCGAGGTCCGCCCTTAGCCACAGATATATAAACCACACTGCGTGATTTAACGTTAAAGTCAGAACACTTCCGCTGCAAACAGTGCGGGTATATCTCTTTTTGAACAATAACTTCAAGTAACGAATGTAAAGAATCTAACAGTTTATTTAATTAACAAACACGATACACCTTCTTTACATCGATCCTCTCCATGTCACGTTCACTCCCCACTCTCTCAGACCAGCTCTTCAGTGAAATTCTGGCTAAAATAAAGCGCTGAACGTTTCACTCCATATTCGGCTCCTAACAGTCATCTCTCTCTATATATATATATCCTTTTTCTCATTGTGCGTCTTGGATGTGACGCACAATAGTTGGTGCGCACACTACTACATTAGCTATTATGTGCGCATTTAAGACAGTCATTTTCACACCACAACATCCGACCGTGACACCCCCTCCTCACGAGCGACCTTAGCAATAATGTCGCGAGTTTATATGCTCTATACGGTGTGGATGTTCTGGTGTGATCTAATCTAAATATAGCATATACCCATTCTTACACACACTCATATCAACAATATCTAGTCATTGTAAAACAGTTACAATTACATGTGAAATCTCCACTATATAATACTTCACTAAAAAGATGGTACATTCCAAAAACAGCTTGAACATAATATCAAGGGTACAACCGGGAAAACATTAAACCACATGTACTGGTGCGTCACACAAATGCATACTAACAAATCATTCTATCTACAATGAGAAAACCAACGGTTTTTCGTACTGTGTGTACGACTTCAAGAAAACACTACCTCATTTTAGAGGACAGCAAAGCTTATTACTAACCATAATTCATCATTAACATATCCTCAATGCAAAAGAAAACGGTTCACATTTTAACCCTCAATATGCATGTTATCATCATATACAATATCAATCAGCTTTTTAATTGACCACGATATACATCTGAAAATGACAACCAACAAAGAAAACTTTAGCGCTTATAGCACTTGTTATTATCATTGTACCTTTTACGTAGTAGCTTTTTCTTCTCATTTAATAATTACTCTCCTATTTATCGTTGAGGTAACCGTGGTGCGTGGGACTGGTGGGGAGCAGTCATTGATAATCTATGAATCTTTGCTGTCCCCATAGTGTGACCTGTTATAACCACCTCATAGTTGGTTACAACATTCTGCGCGTCATCATAATCATAAATATATTAATCATCAACAAATATTCTCAAATTATCCTAATAATCATAAAACCGTGAATCATAATCAACCTTCTAATAATCACAAACATAATCCTCATAAATGACATATTTTTTCATAATCATCATAATCATGGATCCTATCATCGTAAATACATATCTTTATACTAACAAATTTGGCCTCAGGTCTCTATGGGCAAAAATGCTTATATAATCAACAAAAAAAATTGTTGTGCACATAAGAAACACCTCATCAATCAATATTTAATGATGGCACGAAGTCACCCGGACCTCCAATTCTAACCACCAATAGTACATTATCATTACTCATCATAGGTATTAAAAAAACATCATCATCATCATAGAAGATACAATGCTCCTTTCCTCTTTATTTAGATCAATTAAATACCAAGCAAAGTTACAAATTTCAAACCACAAAAATCATAACCATTGTTTTGCTGGTGGTATGTTGTTGTTTTTTTGTCACCCATCATAAACAAAAACAACCCTTATTAGCATTACAAAGTTGGTACCCGTGGTTACCCCAAAACTTTGCTAACGCCCAATATTTGTCATTCTCACGGAATCAAATATTAGCCATTTTGACCATTTCCACCTATATCATCTCCCCTGTCACCACCTCTACGACATACCCGGTCAACTATGCCTCCACCTCTGAAAATTCCCCGGTCATCCCTGTCACCACCTTTACTACTTATCCAGTCAACTCTACTTCCACCCCTGAAATCTCCCCGATCACACCTGTCACCATATCTACGACCTACCCGGTCAACTCTACCTCCGCCTCTGAATTTTCCCCGGTCATTCCTGCCACTATCTCTACAGCTTACCCAGTCAACTCTACGACTTACTCGGTCAACTCTACTTCCGCCTCTGAAGCCTCCCGATCACCCCTGTCACCATATCTACGGCCTACCCGGTCAACTCTACCTCCGCCTCTGAATTTTCCCCGGTCATTCCTGCCACTACCTCTACAGCTTCCCTGGTCAACTCTACGACTTACTCGGTCAACTCTACTTCCGCCTCTGAAGTCTCCCCGATCACCCCTGTCACTATCTTTAAATTCTATTTCTTGACATATCAAGTTCCACTTTGTCTCCATTACTAACTCAGCAAACCGGCCATCTTCACCCACGCGAATCAATGTTTTCTGGAGGATCCCAATTATCATCCAAATTATTAGACCCCATGAACAAGCAAAACTTTTAATTGTCTTTCGGCCTCCGTAACTCGACCGAATCCTAACCCATATTTGGTCGATATCCTTTGAGTCTTTGTCGGTCCTGGTCCGCTTATTTCTTGGTAGTTCTGTCTCCACAGTTTCTCTGTCACTGTCTCTCTCGCCGGCTTGGTCACGAGCACCGTTTGTTGTGCTGTGTGTTTCCCTGTTTGCAGCACACCCTCTCCAATCACAACAATGCATTGTTGGGCACGCAGTTAATTTCTCACCAACCCACTTGCAGCGGTTTTCATTTTGTTTTTCTTCTACTTTCTCATAAGTCATTTCTTTCATTTGCCCCTTAATTTTCATTTTTCCATCATTAGGCGTGTTATCTTCTATTAACTCAATAGTACACTCAATGTTCCCATCATTAGGCGTGCTATCTTCTATTAACTCAATAGTACACTCAATGTTCCCATCATTAGGCGTGCTATCTTCTATTAACTCAATAGTACACTCAATGTTCCCATCATTAGGCGTGCTATCTTCTATTAACTCAATAGTACACTCAATGTTCCCATCATTAGGCGTGCTGCCTTCTATTAACTCAATAGCACACTCAATGTTCCCATCATTAGGCGTGCTACCTTCTATTAACTCAATAGTACACTCAATGTTCCCATCATTAGGCGTGCTACCTTCTATTAACTCAATAGTACACTCAATGTTCCCATCATTAGGCGTGCTGCCTTCTATTAACTCAATAGCACACTCAATGTTCCCATCATTAGGCGTGCTACCTTCTATTAACTCAATAGTACACTCAATGTTCCCATCATTAGGCGTGCTACCTTCTATTAACTCAATAGTACACTCAATGTTCCCATCATTAGGCGTGCTATCTTCTATTAACTCAATAGCACACTCAATTTTCCTATCATTATCTTCATTAGTTTGCTCTAGAGTAAATTCCTCCAGTTCCGTGTCTCTAGTCACATCCTTAACTATTTCATCTGTATAACTCTCAATTTGATTCATCTTTCTTTCTGATCCTAATGGGGCTACCGCAACTAACTGATCTTCTGTGGCCCTAACCTCATCTTGCAAATCTGGGTCAATAATATTTCTCTTTTCAACTAGGAGATTTTCAATTACATTTTCCCCCTTCTCTTTCAGTAATTCTTGTAAGTTCACAATTTCTGAATTTGTTTTCCTTAACTTCAGACTTAGATCATAATTTATTTCTTCTTTTTCTATAACAATTCTCCACATTTCAGTAATGTCTTCTTCTTTAATTTTTAGTTTTAGGGTTAAATCATTGTTTTCATCTTCTTTATTAGTCAGTCTTTCTTTAATATCTTTGTTTTTTAGCTCCTTTTCATTTAGTTCCCTCTGTACCTTCTCCAATAGTTCATCTTTATCAGCCACCGTCTTATTCAGCTCTGTTGTCTTGTGGTTTGCAATGTTTATTTTTGCTGCCATCTCTGTCAGTTTTTCATCTTTATTCTCAATTATTTTCAACAAACAAGATTTTTCTTTATCATTTTGAACTAAAATTTTGTCAATTTCGACAATATTCATTCTTAAGTTCATTGACTCAACTTCAGTTTCCTCTATTTCTAATT
This sequence comes from Ampullaceana balthica, assembly GCA_944989445.1. Classification (NCBI taxonomy): domain Eukaryota; kingdom Metazoa; phylum Mollusca; class Gastropoda; family Lymnaeidae; genus Ampullaceana; species Ampullaceana balthica. The sequence goes on along the minus strand of CALYLW010000375.1, from coordinate 541,402 downwards.
TGTCTTTTATGCCCTCTTTTTCCAGATCCGTTAGTCTAGTTTCAACATTGCACAATTTTGTCTCTAGTTTACTTAATGTCTCTTTGTGTTCCTTTAGTTCCTTCTCTTTAACGGACAGTTTATTTCTTAACTCACTAACGAGTTTATTACTTTCTTCTACGCCGTGGTTTAAATCGTCTATTATTTTTTGATTTTCGGCATCCCGGTCTTTAAGGAACCTAATTTCCTTTTCTGTTTGTTCAGATTCTTCAAATTTCTTTATAGATTCTATGATTTTCCTTTTAGCTTCTACTATTGGTTCTCTTCTACCTTGATTATTTTGTTTTCTGGTCTTAGGAAGATTCTCACTTAACTCCCTAACTGTACCTTACTCGCCAGCAATATTTCCCGTAATGGGCTTAGCAGCTCTTTTGGAAAACTCTTTATTCTGAACTTTTGCGAACTCTCTTTGACATTTCCACTTCGGTTCATCGTATCTACATCTCAATTGATAGCTTTTCTTTGGACCAGTAATGGTCTGAGTGGTCAGAGCGTTACTATTTGTGTCTTCATTGTCTGTCTTGTTATTTCCTATACTTAACGCGTACGCTATTTTTAATTCTATATTTCTCTTAATTTCTAACTTTCTTTTCTCCTCCTCCCGAATCAAAGCCCGGATATCCCTTTCTTCATTTTCCTCCCTCCTCCTTCTTTCCCACTCCTCTTCTTCCTCCCCCCTCCTTCTTTCCCGTTCCTCTTCTTGTGCTGACCTGTGTTCCCCTATAATCCATTTCTTTGCTTCTTCCCCTTCTAGTCCTAGCTCAAGGGCCCTTTGTTTAATTTCCTCCAAATTTGGCAACCCCATTTCAAAATATCGTACTAGCCTAAAAAAATTCTATAATATAGTGCTTCAAAAACAACAAAATATACAAAAATTATTAATACAAAAAATAATTCCATATGTAATTTACCTCTTAACTTAAGTGTCCTCATCTACCAATACATATCCACAGTAATTTTGAAAACACAACACTCCAGTGTCAATAAATACTCTGAAACAACAATTCAGTGTCAATCGTCAATCTGCCTGTAGCAACAATCCAGTGTCAGTTTTGTATACCCAGTCACCGACCAACATCCCTCGTCACGCCAACACCTCCGGTATTCAAAAGTCACGTTAATCCTGTTAATAAAAGTCACACAGACTCAGCCACTCCCGGTCAGCTACCCCGACACAGCCACTGACAGCTACCTCGACACAGCCACTTCTGACAGCTACCCCGATACAGCACTTCGGCAGCTACCCCGACACGGCCACTTCTGACAGCTACCTCCGACACAGCCACATCTGACAGCTACCTCCGACACAGCCACTTTGACAGCTACTCGACACAGCCACTTTTGACAGCTACTCGACACAGCCAAACAAGATGAAATCTAGTATCAACGTTTGCTGACTTCAATCAAATGGCTCTATAAGTTGGACGAGCCCCCACTGTGGCGGATTCGTTGTCTAGGGGGATAGAGGTCCGCCCTTGGCCACAGATATAAACCACACTGCGTGATTTAACGTTAAAGTCAGAACACTTCCGCTGCAAACAGTGCGGGTATATCTCTTGTTGAACAATAACTTCAAGTAACGAATGTAAAGAATCTAACAGTTTATTTAATTAGCAAACACGATACACCTTCTTTACATCGATCCTCTCCATGTCACGTTCACTCTCCACTCTCTCAGACCAGCTCTTCAGTGAAATTCTGGCCAAAATAAAGCGCTGAACGTTTCACTCCATATTCGGCTCCTAACAGTCATCTCTCTCTCTATATATATCCTTTTTCTCATTGTGCGTCTTGGTGTGACGCACAATAGTTGGTGCGCACACTACATTAGCTATTATGTGCGCATTTAAGACAGTCATTTTCACACCATAACATCCGACCGTGACACTCAGTTATGGCTTGGTTTCAATCATACTTATCAAACAGATCACAGGTGGTATCAGTAGATGGCTGTATCTCTCACAGAGCTGACTTGGTTTATGGTGTGCCTCAGGGCTCCGTTTTGGGTCCGGTACTTTTCGTGCTGTATACAAGGCCACTACTTCTACACCTCGAAAAGCATTCAGTTAAAAGCCAATCATTTGCAGATGATACTCAGCTTTACACTCATACTGATCCATCTAAAATTGACTTGACTCACTGTCAAATTGATGCAAGAGTGCATTGGTGAGGTAAAGTCTTGGATGACTTTCAGCAAGCTCAAACTGAATGATGACAAGACAGAAGCACTCCTATTCTGCAACAATAAATCACGCAGTACTTTGTCTCTTCCGAATTCTATTCAGGTGGCTAGTTCTGATATACTGTTCAAAACATCGACTAGGAATCTTGGCTACATTATTTCTGACAATATGTCTACCAACAACTTCATCAATCACATCTGTCGCTCTGCCTACACTGCCATTCGTCAGATCAGCTCAATTCCGTCATTACTTAACAGTTAGTGCCACAAAAACTCGAGTCTGTGCTCTTGTACTAGCTCGTATGGATTACTGCAATTCTCTTCTGTCAGGTGCGCCAAAACAATGCATTGAAAAACCACAGAAAGTTCAAAATTCAGCTGCCAGATTAGTTCTAAAGGCAAAAACATGACCATGTTATTCCGCTACTTTACTCACTTCATTGGCTACCTATACAAGCCCGAATTGATTACAAACTGGCCGTTCTCTGTCACAACTTCTTTTCTGACTGCATGCCCTTCCTATCTTACTGAGCTTCTGTCGGTCTACTCACCAAGTCGTCAGCTACGCTTTTCTGCAGACACGCGCATTCTCTGAGTTCCTAAGACACGAAATAAAACATTTGGCGAAAGGTCATTCTCTTTTTGTGCAGCCAAACAATGGAATTCTCTACCATTACACATCCGGAGTATTTCATCTACCAAGTCCTTCAAGACTGCACTTAAGACGCATCTTTTCAAAATGCATTTTCAAAATTAAAGAAACAACATTTCTTTTTAATGATTAACGTAGCTGATGTGTATTGTACTGTCATTTATGTAGTTATTATGATAAGAATGTTATATACATTATTATATGTATGTTATTAGCTACATGTAAAGCCCTGTGAGCCCGGCTCCTTGCTGGGATACAGCGCTATAAAAGTTATCAATTTATTATTATTATTATTATTTAAGCAGACCAAAATCGATTGTTTATCTGGGTATAACACAGCCGCGTACGTAGACACTTTTAATTTTTAATCTATATTTTTTATTATTAGTATTATTATTATTTTTGAGCTGCAGTTCTATGCACTAAGCATTGGTATCGATACTTAAATTTTTAAGAACAAATTTCATTATTTACTGGATTGATATTTGATATTCATCGAGTACATATGGTATCGCAATTATGTTGCACATTGCTGCCAGCGCTAGGTTTTTCAACCTAGCTCTAATTTTTTTCGACCTGTCTGGGTTTCTACATTTTTTTAATTAAAAAAAATAGCCAAAATCTAGATTTCTCTTTACAAAAATGTAAACAAACAATTTTCAAGTATAAAAATTAATAAATATGTGCAATTAATATCCTAAATAAATTAGATTTTTTTCAAAAATAAAATTAAGCATTAGGTGGCAAGAGTTTTTTTCAGACGCTCTGTCATAATGTTACATTTAGAGCCAATAGCTCTATGCAACTGAATTCGAAAGGTGGCGACTTATACGGTGCCATCTGTCTGAAGAAATCTGGTACAAGATAAAACAGCTTGAATGAGCCAAAATATTCAATTTTATTAGACTTCATGACAAACTTAACAGCTCTACCATTTCTTCTGCCTGCGTTAAGAGAATATTCTCTCAAGTATACACGGTATAGACCAAAGATAATCTAATACAACGCTCGGATAGACATATTTATAAAAATACTTTTGTAATTTAGTATGCAAGAAGAAACACATAAAAATTATCGTTCTTTCCGTCCGGAATTCGGACATGGAATGGGTTGCCTGATCAAACGAGGAAAACCAATACTCTATCAACATTTAAAACTCAAATATAAAAGACATCAAACAATGGATGAAAGTAGGCCTCTATAATCTTCTGTATAAAAGGAGCGTCTGAAATAAATAAAATAAGAATGGTTCCAAGAATGCTGATAAGATTGGTATTTATATGGAAGATGACATAAGTGATGAAGAAATGCAGATGTAAGTATATTTTACAAATATGTAGAACATACTAATACCTCAGGGGCCGTTCTTAAATGACGACACGCATCTAGGGGAGAGGCAGGGGGTTGCACTTTTGTGAGATGTATGAAAAAGGGGAGGGGGTGTTTAAGAACTGTGACATCACATAAAAAACGCGCAACTTTAAATGAAAGCTCCACTTAAATATTTGATTGCTTACAATTTATTTAATGACGTTTTAAGTGGCTTCGCGTCGTGTTACCATATTAGACGGTAGCCTCACACTAAATACATACTTAAATGACAATAAAATGATTTGACAAATACTCTTTTTCAAATAGGAAACACGGATTTTTATTTTATTTTATATTTTTTTCAAAAACGGGGGGGGGGAGCTTTGTGATGTCATATTTGTTTATTTTTAGCGTGTCTAGGTTTTTTCTTTCGGATCTAGGTTTTTATTTTGACGTATGGCACTAGTTTTTCCCAAAACTGGCAGTCAGTGCTGCCAGAGCTAGGTTTTTCAACCTAGATCTAGGGTTTTTTTCGACCTTGTCTAGGTTTCTAGGTTTTTATTTCAAAAATAGCCAAGGAGGGGTGAAAACCTCCTTGAAAATAGCCATAATGTAGGTTTTTCTTTAGAAAATGTAAATAAACTATATTAAAGTAGAAATATTATCTTATCTTATCTTATCTGTTTCAAAGGCTCCTTCTATACAGAAGATTATTGCGTCCTACGCTTATCTAAATATTAATAAATGTGTGCAATTAATATCCTAAATAAATTCGATTTTTCAAAATTAAAATTAAACAGTAGGTGGCAATAGTTTTGTCAACCACTCTGTCTGTTACATTATGATATATATATAGCTCTATCCCACTGAATCCGAAAAGTGGCGCTGCTGTGGTTCAATCTGTCTCAAGTAATCTGGTACACGATAAAACAGCTTGAATGAGCCAAAATATTCAATTTTATTATATAAACTTAACAGCTCTACCATTTTATTCTCCCTGCGTTGAGAGAATATTCTCTCAAGTATACATGGTATAGACCAGATAATCTAATACAACCCTCAGATAGACATAGTTATTAAAAACTTTTCCTATTCCTTATGGCTTATGGAAGAACAAACACATACAAATTCTCGTTCTTTCCGTCCGGAAATTGGAAGTGGAATGGGTTGCCTGATCAAACGAGGGAAACCAACACTCTATCAACATTTAAAACTCAAATGAAAATGCAATACGAGACATAAACAATGGATAAAGTTAGGACTCAATAGGGGCCGTCCATCAAGTACGTCACGCTACAGAGGGGGTCGGAGGGGGGGGTAAGAAAGTGTTACAGTTTGTGACAAGGGGGGAGGGGGTCCAGCCAAGTGTGACTTCAAGGTGTTTTATATTAAATTTATTAGTGAAAAAAAATTGTTTGAAAGTGTGACGTACTTTATGGTCCGAGATTTGTGACAGTTTGTGACAGGGGGGAGTTTAAAATGGTGAAAAATAGCATGACGTACTTTAAGAATGTTGATAAGATTAGCATTTATAAGGAAGATGACATGAGTGATGAATAAATGCAGGTGTAAGTAGGCCTATATCCTACAAATACTTATGTAGGACATACTAATACCTTAGGGGCCGTTCCTAAATGACGACAGGCATCTATGGGAGATGGAGGTTATCTTATCTTATCTTATCTATACAGACGCTCCTTCTATGCAGAAGATAATTGCGTCCACAGACCATGACAGATGATCTGTTGGCAAGTAATGCAGCGCTCACAGGCCACGGCTTTGAGCGCTGCCACTCGACCACCGCGTCCCCTGCGTTGAGAGGTTGTCACACTATTGTGAGATGTGTGACAAAGGGGAGGGGATGTGAAAGAACTGTGACGTCACATAAAAAAACGCGAAACTTTAAATGAAAGCTCCACTTAAATATTTGATTGCTTACAATTTATTTAATGAAGTTTCAAATGGCTTCGCGCGTAACGATATTAGACTGCAGACTCACACTTAATACATACATAAATGACAATAAAATGATTTAAATTGGAAACATGCTTTTTTTCAAATAAGAAATACGGCTTTTTTTTGGGGGGGGGGAGGGGGGCTTTGTGACGTCATAATGTTTATTTTTAGCGTGTCTAGGTTTTTTCTTTCGGATCTAGGTTGTTTTGGACGTGCTGGCTAGGTTTTTCCCAGAATTGTCACTGGCAGCACTGCTGGCTGCTAACCATTTCCGTTTGAAGTAACCCAAAACAAGCAATCTTGTATTATATGATCAAAAATTAATTTATTACTTTAAAAAAATGGGATGTGATGGAGGAACTATTCCCAAAAGAGACGAGTTAGTTAAAACCAAAAGGAAAGGAGAACAGGTCAGTTTAGTCTTATCAATTTAGCTAGCTGAGTAATCTAATGACTTACATTACAGTTAAACTTAAAGCTTAATATTAACTTAATGACTTAAATTAAGTATTAAGCTTTAAGTTTAACATTAAGTCTTAAGTCATAAGCAGATAAGCTTAATTAATATTTAATATGATAATGACTTAATTTTAATGATAATGCCCCATGGCTTACTAAACTTACTTAATTTAAGCCTGAAACTGAACAGTTTAAAGTTTACAAAATTTCATTTGTCATACTAGTTCCTATAATAATACTACGATGAAGATAAAGTTATTTATCATTGAAAGCTGAAAAAATTCATAAAATTAAAATGTCTTACAAACTTTCAAAATCATGAAAATCAGCACGGTAATAATAATAATAGTTGCTAAAATATTAATATTAGTAATATTAATATATTACATTTGTTTATTAGCCTACTTATTATTAGTCATTACTGTCATTAGTCATTAGTTTTTAAAAAATAGTTCAATAGGCCTATAAATGAAAATTAAAATTCGCTGCGAAATAGTATAGTATAGTCATAGTCTACTAATGACTATAGACTATAGTGACTATAGCATAGGCATGGAGTGACCATAGGTTTTTTGACACTTTTTGCTGCATATCTAGAGGGATACATTGCTATGTAAACTATGTTCAATATGAAATAAGTGTGCTGTTTTGTAGCAATTTAAACTAATTGTGCTTTGGTCATCATTAAATTTGTTCAGGGCAATTCTTGCTTTCTCCTTCATCAGCTTAAAGTTAAAGATAAATACTCAGACAACTCAGTAAATAGTTGTGTTTAAAAAAAAACAATTGTTGGGCCATAATTGGAGAATAGCTCATAAACCCTGCATGTTGAAAATGGTGATTCCAGTGAAACAAAGATACAACGAATATCTCCGTCTTATAATACTATTCAGCGGCGTATATCAGAAATGTCCTTATACGTAAAAGTGCAGATTTGTTTTCTTTTCAAGTTGATGAATCAACAGACATAAGCTAGTGTGCTCAGTTGCTTTTCTTTTTTAAATATATTAATTCCGATGATATCAAAGACGAGTTCCTATTTTGTAGTGGACTTAAAACTACTACAAAAGGTGAAGATATTATGGAAATGATTAATAAGTTTTTTTAGAGTGGAGAAAACTTCAGTGGGGTTTGTACTTTGTAGCTACCGATGGTGCACGATCTATGCTTGGGTCAAAATCAGGCTTTCAGAAAAAAGTAAAAGAACTAGCTCCCTAAGCAAGGGGAATCCACTGCATCAGTACTTCTCAAACTTTTTAGTATGGCGGACCTGCAGGAATTTTTCCATTGCACCAAGGACTGGTAAACTATTTTCCCTTTACTGACGTAGCGAAATTTAATTTGTTTTATTTTATTTTTTTAATTTATGTGCTTAATGCCGAAAATTGACATATCCCATAGGGAAAGAATTAATGGTTGCAAATGGAGGATTGTAATTATATATTTCTATCATTTCTTGATAACTTCTGCGGAACAGCAGCGGATGGCCCACGGACCGGCACCGGTCCGTGGACCACCACTTTGAGAAGCACTGCAATTCATGATTCACAGATATGTCAGTAAGACATTTCCAAATCCTCTGCAAGAGGTACTTAATTCTCTGATAAAAAATTGTAAATTCCGTCAAAACTGGAGCTTGTATCACTCGTCTTTTCAAAGAAATGTGCAAAGACATGGATTCTGATCGAAAGGTTCTTCTTTTCTACACTGCAGTACGCTGGTTGTCAAAAGAAAATGTTGTGAATCGTGTCTTTGAATTGAAAGATGAAATCAGGTTATTCCTGAAAGTGTAAGGGGAACATCACCTTTTGGCATACATATACAAAAATTGGTTGAAAAGAGTAGCATTTATAGCTGGTATCTTCGAACTCAAAATAGGCTTAATCTCAAAACTCAGGGAAAGGAAACAAATATTGTTGCATTTCACGATCATCTTAGGGCTTTTTGTATCCAAGCTACAAAACTAGAGAAGAAAAGTAAATCTTGAAAACATGGCCTTGTTTCAAAAACTCTCCAGTGTGGTAGATGAATCTGAATGTTAAATAAATGAAAATTTGAAAGAGGAGATTACTGGGCATCTTGAATCCCTTGAAAACAAACTGCAGCATTACTTCCCTGAGCTGAAAGAAGAAGAAACTACATTGACAGGAAACTCATTCTCTGCTTCCCTTGATGTAGCCAGCATTCCTTGTATTCTTGAATTTGCGGAATGATTCCTCGGCACATAAGGTGTTTAATGAAAAGTTTCTGTCAAAATTTTGGTGTGTTATGTATCATTCATACCCAAATTTGACGATGCTTGCCTTTCGAGTTTTAATTCCATTTGTGTCTACATATCTCTGTGAGATTAGATTTTCAACTCTTCATTTAAAAACATAAGATAGAGATAAATTAATAGTTGAGAATGACATGAGTTTGGCATTAACAAAAACTCACCTGAGAATTAGGAAGCTGGTTGAATACATGCACTTTCAACCATCACATTAAATTAATTATTAAATATAATTGAAAATTAAAATAATAATAATAAAAAACTATTTAGTAAAATTTTAAAAATCTAAAATGACTTATTTAAATTTCATGGGCGTCGTTGGTCACATGGGTTTTATAAAAGGGGTCGTCACCCAAAAAAGGTTGGGAACTACTGATATATACTAATAAAAATTTGGTGCAAATTGTTAAAATTCAAACTTGGCTCAAGATTAAGTAATAGCTTTTCCTGAACAATTTTTTAATATTTTTTTTGGTGTGCACATGATCATTTTTTAAGAGTGAAACTCTGTGGGAACATGGTATGTACTATTATTAGTAATAGTATCATAATGAGGTTGAAATATCGTTGCCAATTGCAACTATCTGCACACAGAAAATGTTATTTTATAATATCCACTATCAGGGTATAGTATATTATTGAATTAATTCCATATAAGATCATTTTATGGCCTGATTATCAAATATTTTAATGTTAATAAGCATAATAATTTATTTATTGTAGTGCCGGGGACTTCCATTAAAAAGGAGACATGGTCACCCACTTCAGGATTATTGAAATTATATACTCTGATAAAAATAACAATATGACAAACATATCATGAAAATAAACACATGTGGATCTGTTTTCCATGCAACTCAATATTATTGTATAGTTTAAAACCAAAATGTTTGTGTAATCGGCCGGAAATTAGTTTATATTTATCAGCCTAAATATTTTACTTTTTGACTTCCAGTAGATTTATAAGTGGTGGGTCGATTAATCGTTAAAAATTTTTTAATCGTTAAAATTTTTAACGATTAATCGAGAAATTAATCATTTATTTCTGCAGCCCTAATATATATATATTACTCTAGATATAATAGTTTCTGGTTACAGTCTGGTAGTACAATACTATAGATAGTAATATTAAAGGTGTTATATATATGATAACTAACCATTTTAATCCGCTCTAATTTTAAAAAAATAATCTAATTAAAAATTGTGTTAATTACATACATGTTCTTTTTAAAAAAAAATTATTGCCTTTTGTTGATACTATTAATACAATGCTAATAGTTACATTATTCTATATTTTTCATAATTTTTAATGAATATTTTTGAAATATTTTTCTAAAGAAAGACAAAATCTCTGAGTTAGCATTTAAATGGAAACATTGTGCAATCAGTCAGGAAGTGCTGATAAAACCTATTGTGGCCTGTGAATTAGGAAGGTAAGTTTATCATTAAAAAAACAGCAGTGAACTGATTAGCTTTATGATTTTAGAAGCATCTTTAAATTAAAAAAAAACAACTTTCCCTTAGTAGAATAGTGTTCATTAATATTTATGCTCATGTCTATTTAATTTCTTCCTTGCAATTTAAATTCTCCTCTGTTTTTGTAAAGATTATACAACAAAGAGACAGTCTTAGAGTTTTTACTTGACAGAAGCAAATTTGAAATCGCCTCACAACTTGAACATCTTCGAGGACTTAAGGTAGTTGAAAGCGTTTTTTCAATTATTGAACCATTTGTAATTTGAATTAACACAATTTAAGAATTGTAAAAAAATAAATTAATAAATTAATGCACCCTATTTAAACTTATATTGTTTTAAAGATTACTTGTGAGGATGTTCAATTTCGATTTATATTTTCCTTGCAGGATGTTAGAGAATTAAATCTAACAGATAACCCTGAAACCAGGTCAAAAGATGCAGACAAAGGTGGCAAATTTGATCCGAACATTTCAGATTTTATTTGCCCTGTGGTGGGTTTGGTGATGAGTGGGACCTTTAGGTGAGTGCCTTGTCCTTACGTTTTGTAGTGTGTCTCATTTCTTTAATAAACTCTTATAGTTATGGGTAGTTATGATGAAAGTCACTACAAATGTTTACTTTTGTGCAAATAAAATGTTTTTTTAATAATTTGAAAAACAACAATTTTTAAAATATTTATTTTTAAATGTTATTGTGAGGAGTACATATATTTTTATTTTTAGTTCAGTTAATAATTGAATCCATACTTTTATATCAGATTTTGCTTTCTCTGGTCATGTGGATGTGTGGTATCAGAGAGGGCTTTGAGAGAAGTCAAGTCAGAAACGTGCCATAAGGTGCTTATTAATTTGTTCGTTTTGGTTTATAATAAGTTATATAGGTTTTCAATAGAATTACATCTGTTTTTACAACCTTATGTGTTTGTTTAAAATAAAAAAAATTAGGAACCAAAAACATATTTTAATCTTCTGTTAAATAATATTATCATTCATGCTTCAATTTTTAAAATGAGATTCCACAAAAGCACTTAACAAAAAACATACGCTTTTTATTCTGCTCCTGAATATCTCTTGTGTGGTTACAAACTTATATTGCTGTCAAGATTCACCAATTGATGTAGAACAGACAAACAAAAATCAAACTAAATAAATTTTTTTTTCCTTTTTGAGTAAAATGATAAAGCATTATTTAAAATAAAGATTGTAATGTAACATTAAAATAAAGGACTTTTTATAAATAAAAATGTAAGATCGTAGATTCTTTTCAAAATGGTTTTTGAGGTTTGAGTAATTATAAAGGAAATATTGTTATGAATAGTATGGTTTAAAAATTCTAAAGTGACAGACAAGGCTTAGGTATAATTGTTATGTGTTTATTTATTTAAAAAAAATTTATTCCTGTCGGTATCTAAATTTTATTTTGCTTATGGTCATATTTAAGTGTGGAAAACCTTTCAAGGGGGAGGATGATGTTATAGTTCTAAATGGGACAGAGGAGGACATTGTTGTAATGAAGGCCAACATGGAGAAGCGGAGAGCAATTGCTAAAGTTTCTAAGGTATTGTGGTCAATTAAATTTAACACCTCTCTTTGAGAATATTTTACAGCCCCATACTATTTTTTTAAATCTTTAAAAAAAATACAAAATTTTTGTGATTTATTTATGTTTTATAAAAAAAACTTTCTCGACATCTTACATTCTAGATTAAATGCAACTTAATAATAATATCTATTCTTTTTAAAACTTTCAGAAATCTAAAAGAGCTGACAAACGTAAACTCACTGAACCAGTTGAGCAAGGTAATTTTTTTTTAGATAACTTTTTGATTATTTGTAAAAGGTTTACTATTGTGTGTCTATACTATAAGTTAAATTATCAATTTTCTTCAAACTGATTTATTGGAGTGTGTACAACAAATCAGTTATAGAGAGCATAGTTTTGTTGGATAAGTATTAAGTAAGAATTTTTTATTTTTTTTATAGAAGACTTTGTTCAAAAATAAATTCAGAAATACAGGGATAATTTGTAATTGAACTTTCATTGATATTTTTCAGGTGCTTCTGAAATCAAAATGCCTTGTCCAGAAACCAGCTCTTCAGTGTCAAATTTAGAGTCTCCACCTTCAGACACTGAGTTGGATAAAAGCAAGGTGAAAATAACAATGGCATCTAGAGGCCAGGTAGCCTCAAGCTCAAAATCTGGTATTGGGAGACTTATACCTCAAGGGAAATCTTCAGTTGACAAAACCAGTCAATTGAAAAAGTCAAGTGCCGCCACGGCTAGCAGCATTCAGAAGGACCCGAAGACAAGCCGAACATTTAAATCTTTATTCACAACCAGTGAGCAGGCCAAGAATCAGAAGCATGCTCACTGGGTCACTTATAATCCCTTGTATTACTAGACTGCACTGCACTGCAAAATTTGGGTTGCCAGCACATTAAAAAATAGAACCTCTCAAATAGTCTGACTTTAATTATATTCTGTACTAAAGTACTAAGGAAGAAAACAAATTAAAAAACAATATTTTTTTTAGTATACTCTAAATTACTAGAGCATTGCAAATTCTTGGAAACTTTTGTTTTTATAAACGTAATACTAATTGAGAGAAAAGGTTTTTATTCTGTACCAATTAAAATCAAATCCTCTATCTTAAAGAAAAAAGTCAGTGAGGGCTCAGAATTGCAATTTTAAAAAGGTTGAAATACTATTGACTTAAAATAACTTTTATTACTATGATGCAAACTGACAACTTTCCCCATGGTAATAATGTATTGGAGATAATACATATTTAGCTAGTTATAGAAAAATAATGTAAATCTTTTGAAGGATCCTATTCTCAAACTAGCGACCTTAAAAGAATGAAACATTGTATTTGTATATAGAGTAAAATGCTATAATTGTTTTGTTTTTTCATTCAAATTAAATATTACACATTTTTTTACAACTTAGGCAATCCACAACACACTCAGAATAGTAGACAAAGCTTTAACAACTAATTTAATTAAACAAAGAAAATGAAAGCCCACAACAGTGATAACATAAACCTTTATTTTAATTTAATGTTAAAGCATGGAGAATTGGAGAAGTGGATGCCTTAACAGATTAAAAATAAGAACAAAACACCCTCATTCAGCGAGATAAAGAGTATAAGTTCTAAATTGCATTTCTATATTAAATAAGAGAGTTTTATTGTATGTACAAAATATGTCGACTGTTGAAGTTGAAGATTTGGTTCACTTATTTAGTGATTGTGCTCTGTACCTGCTACCTTGATTTTGCCATTTATTTATCTTTCCTTGTCATTCCCGAGGACGGAATTGGAACATTGAAAAAATTTAATAAATAAAATGACATGGTATCTGCGTCGTGTTGTAGAGCGGAGCCATTATTATTACATAAACATTGCCAATGTGACTATGTTCTTTCTTTTTCTAGGATGGGACCTTATTTCAGACAAGTTCATTTAATTTTTTGTTTAAATTTATTTTATCAAAACAAGCACTACCAACCACCATTCCTGCTGTAGTGAAAATATTAGGTGCCCATTAATTTAGGTAGAAATTGGGTTTTGTAAATTCGCATTAAAGTTTTGTCCATTTCTTATCATTTTGTTTATTTTTTCCTTATAATAAATAATTATAGAAAGCTTATGTTATGGAGATATAAAAGTAATATACATTAAGGATGTTAAGCATATTGTTATAATGCCTGAAATAAATTTATCCGTGTATAATAAAATAGGTACTCTGTCAATAATCTCAATATCTATTGACATGAAATTATAATATTTTTATATTTGTTTACCTAGTGTACACAGAAATACTTTATTTGAATATTTCCCTAATTAAAATGTTAAAATGTGCTGTTTTCCATTTCCTTTACATTTTGGTTAGGAAAGGAGAAGCAGATGAATGCCGTTGTACTTCAGAGGTTAAAGTATTTCCTTACAACTTTAAAATCTTGAATTAAAATTTTAAAATAATGTCTATTAATAAATTTAAAGTAAATAGAACTTCAAAATTTAAAAGAAAGGATAACTCTTTTCGGGTAAATAAAAATAAATTTTTAAATTTATTAACTAAAATATATTTTTTCAATTGGTTTATGTTCTGTTGCTTTTATAAATGGTAAAAGAGCATCAGTTTGTTTTAAAATAATGCTGCACTAATGATGAAACTCCTGTAGGAAATGAGATACAACTAGGCAAAAAATGACATTTTTAAAAAGAACGTAACTCTAAAAATTTGTCACATCATTTTAGTTTTGAAAAATGTAGCAACCTGTCAATAAATATTTTCCCCGGTATTAAAATAAAATCTTACAGAATTAAGGCAATAAATTAATACAGCAATTCTTGGCAGTGAATACATCCAAGAGCAGGACAGTAAATTTGTTAAAACTTTTCCACATAGATTACATAACTTATGACTAAGAGGAATAAACAGTTGTTTAAATAATTTTTTTTGTTAATTATAGTCGTAGACAAATGCATACTCAGTGGCAGGTTAATTATATATCTTATATCAAACACTTCTGCATGTACATAAGCATAGTAATGGGAACAATACATGCACTTGACAACATTTTAACAATCATATGTGTTTATTTAAAGTATAATTGTTCAACGTGATACAACTTAATAGTTATTTTCAAGAGGAAGCCAATCTCTCAGATAATTAAAGTTTATTCCTTTATTTTTACTGGCACCAAATGAAAATTTGTTAATGTATTATTTTACTAAATAATGTCTATTTACAATGAAGATTTGACATGGAAATCAGAGAAAACACACAGAAACAATTAACAAAGGCATCTGTCAAATCCTAAACAATGAAATTAATTAACACAGTATATACACTTTTTCACTGTAGTGTAACTAATTTTATAATGCCCCATTCTAACTCAAGGAAATAGTGACAGCAATAGCCCACAATGCCACAGAGGTAGCCATTCCTAAGTATTCCATTGTCACGTTCAAATCCAGTGCATCTTTCAGTTAAACCTACATCTCATATCAACAGATGCAGGAATGGTGTATTCTCAGAGTCTTTGAGGTACAACTAGGATTAGGTGATTTACAAATCTAAAATTTTTAAACTAAACTGCCCTTACTTAGATAGTTAACAGGACACCAGTTGTAACGGCTAAAAAGTTCTAAACAGTTATCTGTTTCTTAAATATACTTATTTCCAGCATCGCGATTGCAATGATTTCTTTTCTCCGTTAACAATGTTGTAGAGGCTTTAAAATATTTTATGTATTATCCAATCCCTTCCTTTTAAGTTCTGCTCATACCATAATTATTTAATTATAATCATTATGGGTACATGGATTCCCAAGGAAAACAATTAATTGACACTGATGATTATAAACAAGCTATGTAAGAAATAATTTCTATCGTAGAGAAAAGTCTGTTTACAAGAAATATCATTCAGTTTAATGGCCATTACATTAGACAATAACAGCATGTCAAGGTAAAAATAGGCAATGTTCAATAGCAGACAAAATCAGAATAACGTTAACCGTGTAGGAGGACACAAAAATATCATTAACAATAGGAGAAAAATTGCAAGGATAGGTAATAAATAGAACGAAACATGAATGTCGTGGGATAATTTATGAGATAAGATCTTAATGCAACATAGTTTGTAGTTCAGGGACGACTTAGACAAACAAGGCCTTCCAATCACAGAGGCAGCTGTTTCTGTAGTTTAAGTCCATTTTTATTGCCATTGCACCAAATTGAACTTTAGGAGTAATAACAACAGTCATTTGCTAAACATTACAAAATTAAGGCACAAAGAACAAGTATTTAGATAATATGAGAGAAAAATGAGTTGAGAGTGGGATATTGGCTATTTATTTAAATAGCTACAAGAAAAAAGCAGCCTTAAAAATTGCCTACGAAAAGGCATTTTAACTACTTGTATAAAACTAAACAGGCTTTCTATTCAATTGAATAGGTTATTTTATTATGAAAATTTAATAATGAAACATTACCATTAAATGATACAAGTATTTGTGAATTCAGAGACCAAAGATAAGATTGAAAATGAAAATAAATAATTTTAAACCAAGAAATATTTTTTTCAATTCCCTAAAACAAAGTTATAAGAAATTTAGCAGTTACTGTATTAGGAAACTAGTTCTAGTTAATTAAGGTAATGAACAAGACCTGCTATTACCACTCACACTTAATTCATTACATTTATCTAAAACACACACACAGGCATGTTAACGTGCATGAAGTAAGATAATCTTGTTTTAGAATAAAAATACATTTACCTTGATAATACAACTAATGTATATTTTGTATTATTCTACTTTCATACAAATATGACAAATGAAATTTGCTAGCACCGTCATCTGACACTCATCTTAATCAAGCCTTGAATCAAGGCATTAAAAAATCTGTTTGTCTAAGATAAAAAAGGGTATCTAATGTATTTGTCAAAGGATTTTTGAGTATTAATGTTTTATATATATAAATATTTATATAAATCTAGTTTCGTCTCAGGCTATTAAATTTAAAAATAACTTTACTTCCACCAAGTATATTTTCATATACTATTAAAAACACTACTGGTATTAATCACTGGATAACCATATGAAAGGAATATAGATATATTTAGGTGCTATTTAGAAATTTGGGAAGTTAAATTTTCTATCTAAGACTAATTTAGTATTTATAATTATTACATGTTAGGACTTGAGTACGGCTTTGATTGTGACCTACACATTTTAGTTGACATAGTTTTAATTTTTTTCCCTTCAGTTTTCTTGTTCATTCACCCGGAGAAAGAGAGAAATTTGAACTCAGCCCCACCACCCTACCCCCCCCCAACCTCCCTCCACTTACCTTCTCCTCTACTATTCTGTCATACCTCTGTGAAAGACAGGCCAACTAGCTGACATTAGGACAGCAGTTTTTCAACAGTTTTTGTTTGAAAATAAAGCTAACTTGTATCAAAGCAACATAGTTTAATTGAAACCACCAAAAGTAAACATTTTGATTAGAGAGGTAAAACCCAACAATAGAAAGTGGGAGATCATTGTACACCAGTTACAATAAACTTTTAATTAACATTTTAAAAAAGCACCTTCTTCCCAGGAGACACCCTAATGCTTGTGGTGTATTTTACAATTAATTGTTTCCCCACTCTTTCATTCCCCCACCTCTTATGGACAAGGAAGATACAGACTTATTGAATTGACATACATGTGGAATAAGCAATCTATTCATATGACTTTCAAAAAAACTCTTTCGTTTACTAAATATTCACTATTTCCCATACCTAGATTGGTACTGAATTTAGTCTCTTGTCATTCCCCTAAGCTAGAGCAAAACCCATCACCACATGCCTCCAACGAGCTCCCTACTTATCAAGCTCTACTTTTACATTTCCAAATCTTAGATCCTTAGTTTAAAATCCTTGAATAAAATTAACGGCACTTAACGTTTTTGGCAGAAACCAATATTTGCAAAGGTAGATAATCTAATCACTCAGCATTTCAAGGGCCCTTAATAGTGTTTCTTGTTTGAGGAGGCTGGAAAGACTGTGGGCCGTAATTACAGAACTCGCAGTGGCCAGCAGGACCAGGTGGCCCAGCGACTCCCCTATGTCCATGTGCACCTGGCACTCCAGGCTGTCCTCTCTCTCCTGTCCTACCGGGCTGTCCTTCACCTGGTGGACCTGGGGGCCCTGAAACACAGCAAAAAAGAAAAAAATATATAAATATAACAGAAAATTCTGAACACTTCGGTTACTTATTGATTTATTACTTTTTAAAAAATTATTCATTTATGAATATTTATGTTACCTATACTGTGTGTTCTTGAAAAATCATCAGTGTTTTGTATAAATTTGTTGCGTTTGTATAATTTTTTTGGGCCAAAAAATGATTCTGTATGAAAATGCATTTAAAATTACTTTTTAAAACACAATGATAAGCTGGAACAAGCAATTTAAAATAATTAATGGGTATAAATAACTATTCTAAATTTTTACTTTCAAAACATCGAACTATGGAATCTATACTAATAAAAGGCAAAGCCGTTTATACATAAAACTAATTTTATCGTTCCTGTGCTTATTATAATTTTATTTATATTTTTATTAGAGGACACACATGGCTGCCTAAGCACTGGACTAATATGATCATAAGAGTGGTCCTTGTCGATTACAATGGATGAAAAGCAACAATAACTTATTTTAAAACAATTAAATTCAATAATGCATGAAGTATTCATGACTGAAATAGAAATAACCTTTAAAACAATACTATCACTGATGAAATAAAAAAGTTATAAAATAAATGAAATAGAAGCACTGAACCAACACTGCTAATAATCGAATAGAAAAAGAAAAAACAATATTATAATAAATTAAATGCAAATACTGAACAAAATTCATGACACTTACCTGGTGGCCCATGTGAGCCTGGTGGGCCAACAATAGCATCCCCACTGTCTCCCTTTTCTCCCTGGGTGGGACCTCTTTGGCCTAGATCACATATGGAATAAGTTATTAAAATTTTTGTTTCTTTTTAAAAATATATTTTTATTTGTATTTGTGTAAATTTATCAGAATCTTAGTCTTTGGAATTTTGATTTGCATTTATATTAAAAAATGCATCATTATTTAATTCCCTTACAAATAGATTTTTAAAGCATCAAAACCATAAATAATTTTAATTTATCAAAGAGTTTAAACATCATTACATTTCTTACAATATAATTTCATAATTATATATCGAATAGATAACTAAGGAATATGTAGTGAAATATTGTGAATGTAGTAAAAAAAAATTGTATAAAATAAACATATTTAAATTAATTTTACCTCTAAAATCTCAGTAACTCAAAAAATGAACTGATTTTAGAAAGTTACTTTTCATAAACGTTTTTTGCAAGACTTTATGAAAAAAACCAAGTATGGTGCTTCTTTAGCTTTATTTACTTTTATTTTATTTCGATCTGGTAAATAATTTATTACAAGAATATACTGTTAAATTTTTAAAAAAAGAATTAAAATAATCTATTTCAATTAATAATTAATTCGCCCATTGTTTTTGAAAATTTTATTTTTATTTAAAATCATGTAAATAAGAAACTTAAGTTTAACAAAGAGAGAAAAGGATAATCAAAAGTTTGATATAGTAAAAAAAAACAGAAAGGGGGAGTGATATTCTTTATATATTTTAACATGGGGAAAAATACAGAGTTGTATATTAATTGACGAGAATAATCAAGTAATCAAGTAAAAAGTTGATTTTGAAGAATTTGGGTGAAAAAAGGACAGATGATAGAAAGAGTAAAAGATCTGAACCACTTTTGCAAATTTTACCTTCTGGGCCTGGGGGACCCGGGGGGCCTGATATACCATGTAAACCAAGAAAGCCCCGTTCTCCAGGGGGCCCTGGTGGGCCTCGATCACCTGTGATAGAAATACGGTAAAGGAGGGGAGGCAGGAAGAAGAGCTTTTTTTTTGTTTTTGTTTTTTGTTTTTTTAAATACTATGCAAGCTACATAAATGTCATAAAAAATCATGCAAGACAATGAATAAAGTCGGGGTAAATTAAGCAAATTGTGGATGGGAAAATAACATGGATAAGAGAGAATCTATCATATTGAGGTCAGTTGGAGAGGATGAGAAATAAAGATATGGAGAGCTTGGGAGAAAGAGTAATAGAGAGATAACATAGTGAAACAGAGATTAACAGGGAGAGCTAGTGGTAAAAATGTATGCGCCGCACTTTGTAAATGCGGCCATGCAAAGGGAAATAAGCACATATCTTAGACGAATTTGATAATCTCTCTTAAAGATCATTTAAAGACTTCAATCGAGGATTCGGAAAGGAATGGGTAAAAACTGAGGGATAATTTCTTTAATTTTGTATGTTAATAAAGTTTGTATTAAGAAAAACATTTTTTTAACACATACTAGGACTAGTTTTACTATGACTATAAATTATGGGAGAAGTTATGAGGTGTTAACGTCTGGCACAGACTCTAGATTACATGTGAGAAGTAGAAATTTCCAACACTATTGACAGGCGAGGTGGCAAGATGTAAGAGTTATCAACCTGACACAGGCTATAACATTTCAAGAAATAAAATTACGTGTTGGCCGACGGCGAAATTATTTCAAATCTTCGTTTGACCCAAGGCCGTGTCCGTGTGTAAATTCACTTTTCAAATCTCACCCGCCGTTTTACTGTTTCGTTTAGTAAACATTAGATGGTGCGAAATACTTCCTATTCAAGTAACATTCGTATAATGTTACCTCGTTATTTCGAGGTTAAAGATAATCTATTTTTTAAAAAAAGGTTCACTGACTGTAGACATATACATATATATATATATATAAAGTGGGGCGACCTTGTTGAGGAACTAAGGAAGGGGGTTGGTAAGGTGTGGTAATCCGATTGAGAATATGCTCCTTCATTCCTCGTGAGCAAATTTAACGTCACAATTCAGGCTTTCAAGCTTGTATCTTCCTCTCCCCCCCCCCAAAAAAAAATAAAAAAAATAATAACATGGTCTAGGATAAACATGTCTACCTATCAAGTTACACGATTAAGTATCTACACTCCACACGGAGATGCTGAGTCTAGAAAATAGACATTTTATCGTGTATTCCTGGCATATTTACCGTTTTCTGATATCGTTTTTTGGTCTCCAAAAATTGTGCACATGCATATTTTATTTAACATCGTGGGGGATAACGACGGTTTTGTTGGCAGTTGGGAGAGGCGCCTCCTTTTAAGATTATTTACAATGTCGCAACCAACCACAAAATAAACGCGAGGTAACGTCTGAAGAGACAATGCAAGTATAACTAAAGATCAAACTGACAGAACCCACAGGAAGTTTTCCATCTAGTTATTTTGTGCTCTGATTTATATGCATATCATTTTAAAACAAATATACGTAAATATATATATATGAGATCTTCTTGCCAAACGATTAAGGGGGATAAGCAGGCAGTCAAATTAAATTTAAAATTCATTGCTATTAATCAGCTTCCCCTCATTGAAAAGTTATTGATGTGAGTGGGTGTTGGATCTGAGCTGGTTACCTACACGGGCAATAACCCACCCATAGATTGTGAATACGTAGCTATACAGAAATAAGCTTTAGAATATAAATGACGGTAAATGGAGATGAGTGATAATAGGCTACATGGTGTATCTGCTTCCTTCCTACAGTTTTTTTAAAAATAGTTTATATCTATTTTTTATTATTATTTTATAAAATTTAAGTTTGATATTGCCGTAAAAATAACCAACAAGATGTGGCCACGGCTATAAGCAAAACTTCATGAATTCACGCCCCGTAATAATGAGTGTGTACAGTTGTACTGGAGGAGAGAGATGGAAATCGATGATGGTCCTATATCACCCAACCAGCACAACCTCCCCTATGTTTACACCTATGTGTCGAGAATGCCAATTCGTCACGTCCTGTGGGCTTCAGGCCCCAAACTATATCCTAAATGGGGAGCGGCGTCGAATGACCAGTCGACCCCCTGGGACTAGAAAAAGGCCGGGGTGGGGGGTGGGTGTTGGTGGTGGTTGGTCACACTCACGTTACACTAGTAAGAAGTTTCTGTCCACACAGGGATCAATCAATGCTAATAGACGCAGTGCTGGAGAAGTGGGTTCGAACAAAGTGCATTGAAACTCAAAACCGTTCATTCAAAGGGAATGCGAGAGCGAGGCTTTGATCGCGTATAGCGGAAATCAACATAATGTTAAGCCACTGATAGCAAACACAATGTTAAACCATGGATAGCATTAATAGCAACACACTTTTTAAACCATAGCTATAGCAACACACTTTTTAAACCATAGCTATAGCAACACAATGTTAAACCATAGCTATAGCAACACAATGTTAAACCATAGCTATAGCAACACAATGTTAAACCATAGTCATCTGTTGGAGACATGAAAAAATTTACTTCAACCACAAACAGTTATATCGAGCTAGCTTGAGATTCCTCGATCAATGTGGACTAATCAGTGTGTATCAAATAAACTTGGTATTAGATCTGGGCATAAATTAACACGAGTTAGAAGGCATAAGGGAAAATCAGGGGCCCTCAAACAGAGTTTTTTTAAAAAGTTACATAAAACATTATTTAGTTATATTTTTTTTATAGAAACATATATTATCATTTTGAACACGAAATCACAGTTTGGTGAAGTTTCAAAATAATAGTTTGAGGGCACCTCTAACAAAATGTGCGTATTTCATTTAATGTCCACCAAAATGTGAATGGAGGTAAAAATTGTAAATTTCAAACAAATGTTAAATTTATTAATAACAAAATTTAGGTGGGTTGTGGTAGGTTTCATACAGGTAATGAATAATGAAAATATTTAAATAAATGAAGTAGAGAAAAATAAATAATAACAAACGAAATGAGTAAGAAATGTGAACTCTATACAGGTCAAAGGTCAGGCCACTTTAGGCTACAACTTATGAAACATCATGCAGTATCAATCTTATGATATCTAAATACTATGAGTAGGTAGTTTATGTTTTACAATTTTACAATATTGCTTAACTTAAGATCATATTTTCCAATTTATGTAGAACTTTTTTCTTCTGGTTTGAGTTTTAAAAAAAAATGTCTTTCAATGTCCAAGCCATGATTTAAAACTATAAAGTTTATTTGGAGATCTCCATTTACTTAGAATTAAAACTATTAAACCTTGTACTTCCCGCAAGGCCTTGGTACTCTTTGACGTGGCGAGAGTCACGTTTGATATGAAATAATGAAGCTATGCAAGTGGAGTGAAGGGGATGGCGAAACAAAAAGTGCAGACACTTTGCGAGGAAACAGAAATGAAGAAAGTACCTGGAACTCCCGGGGGCCCTGGACGGCCATTTTTACCGGGCTTTCCCACGCCTGGGGGCCCAGGTGGCCCTTGCAGACTTGCTGTTAGATCTTCTAGTTGCTCTGAGTACATACAACACAGAAATAGAATTTAATTCATTGAATGGCCGGGAATAGGTCATTGTTTTTAATATTGTCTTTTTAAAAAAAAGTTTATTCCTACAAAATTGACTATAGCGTAATGGTCAAAATTCAGAGGACATTTATTTTTATAGGGCTTGTCATTTCTAATATAGGGAAATCTATTAATAGAAATATCCGGTGTTTTAGGTGGACAAATTTAATAAAATTTAATAAAAGATACGATTCAATATGTAAATGTAGGTATTTATTGAGAAGGAAGTATCTTCTCCGCTATTTGTTTATTCTTCGTTAACTTATGATAACTTATTGCACGTGAACAAGAAAAAAACAATATAGTAATTTTACTATGATAAAAATTTTGAGAATTTGATTCTTCTGTATTTATGCTTAAAACATTGTGTCGATAAAATGTAGTTTTAAAAAAGAGCATTGCAAAATGAGTTCATGACGTTTTCCGGTCTTAAAAATGACAAGCTCTATAGAAACCTAATGCCACCATCGCTAATAAGTTTTAAAATCTTAATTTAACAATTGTAAAAAAAAATTTCCTCGGGTCAGACATATGGTTTTAAAATGAAAAAAAAATTTAAAAAAATAATTACCCCCCCCCCTTCACACACACACACACACAGAATGACTGACTGGCCTTAAATATTTATATACCATTTTAGAAAAAAAAACATGTCATCATAAATGGCTTGAAAAAATTCGATGAAATTATGGTCAAAGTTAACATTACAGGAAAAAAAAATAAGAAGATCAAGATTTTGTGAAAACATCTATAAATAAACCTTATATTACCACCCGGCAACGTTTTGTACTCTTAAACCAGCTTTTAAAATTAGATCATAAATCTATGATACACGCCTAATCATCCTGTGGATTGTAACATGAAGCTCATGAAGACACACAGGACCACACCCGTGCCACCAATCAAGCAACAACCTTTTCGATACTTGCAGGTATTTGCTTTAACATCCGGTTCCGTGGAAACCGTGGAAACATTGGCCCTGCATACCGCTTGAACCTTGCCCTTCATCTCATCAAATACAACAACAAAAACCCAGTAGACATGAACATTACAGTAGACTCACCTCTAAGAATTTTATAACACATTTCTCTAACTTCTGATTCCGATATACTGCGACCCTGTCACCAAAAAATGTCAACATATAAATTATGTTTCAAAGGAAAAAAATGGTTACATCTTTTCTAAGTGCACATTAAAAGGAGAATAATTAAATGCATTGAACTTCTAGTACCCTGAATACTATTGAGTTTACAACTTGTAATCAAATGTTTGTTTACCGTAATGCATTATTGAAGACAAGTGAGCTTTGGTTACCTGGCCTGTAGGTGACATAGTTGTCAGGTCTATGTATCTCTATCTATACTGAACTATAGTATAACTATTACGCCATAATTAAACATTAAGCGTTGATCACATATTTTGTTTTTGTTTCGTCTATATTTTCCTGGAAGAACACGGCATAATCCAATAAATAAAGTACTTGTTACAAACACGCGATTCTAACATATTCAGATAAGAGGTGTATCTGTCATGTGGCTAAGGCACCTTTCACGAAGTTTTTCAGCCTCTTAGAATATCAGGAAAAGAATCAAAATTGAGATTTAAGATTTGCCGAAGACATTTCACTCAACATTGGAGGTCAGGGGTCATCTAATGATCATGAAGGGGTGTATGGTCTTCGTGGCGGGGGTGGTGGGGTGGTTGTATGGTTATCGGGGCAGGGAAGTGTACAGTGATAAAGCTGAATAAAATTCAGCAGATTTATGAAATTTGATTGGCGACATCTCAATAAAAAAGCATAGAAACAATGACAAACGGTATAAGGGGCCATAAATGACGTCACGCACCTAGGGGGGGAGGGGGTCACACTTTTGTGACGATGCGTGACGAGGGGGGTGATTGGGGTTGAAGAAATGTGACGTCACATCAAAAGGGTAACTTTAAATTAAACTTCCTCTGAAATATTTGGTCGCCTAAAATTTATTTAATGGCTTTTTAAAAAAAAATATTTTAATTTAATTTTTTTTAAAAATCATTGTTTCTCAATGTGCCAGTCGGTAGGCCATCAGACGCTGGTGTGCATAAGATAACAAGACACGAAAATTAAATCTAATTATAATCTTTAAGTTTGAGAACCCACAAGATAACGTATGAAATTGCGTCGTTTGATGTTGACATCAAAGCATTTGTGATGTAACCGCAGCTCCGTTTGGTTCTCTCACGACAGGAGTCGGCAAACTTTTTTGCCTTTTACCCCAAAATATACAAGTTTATGTGTGCGTTACCCCCGCCTCCTCCCCAACCCCCAGACTCTAGGTCCTGCTCAGATGACTCGGGTATTTGGGGGAGCGTCGTTAGCCCCCATCCCCTGAAAATGCTACTGGTGAGTTTTACAAGCATAACAAGTGTCTAAAAATGATCTGAATAGGATTATGTGTAGATATTTTAAGTCAAAAGAACATGGAATATCCTTTTTCTTTAAAAGGGGGGGGGGATCTATTTGATATAATTATAAACGTTTTTGATATAATTGTTCGATTGGTTTTTTGTCAAACGCCCCTGGCCATTCTAGATATAATGATAAATGAGCCCATTTAAAATCAGTCAAGTATTCATTAACTTTATCGAATGCATCAAATTTTTGACATCGCAATTCGAGAGGAGCAAAAAACAACTTTTCTTATGAGCTCAGTTTTTAAGGCTTTAATTTTAAATATCACAGAAAGGATACTTGGTACAGTCAAGTCATGTGGATTAAGATTATTGTCACTCGTGTCAATATAAATGAAAGTAGGGTGGATTTAGGTGTATTCGTATAGTATGTAGGTAAGAAATCTACATAGTTGTCAAAATTTAAAAAATGCATTTTCTGGAAGGAACCGGTTCAATAATGGGCATATGTTCCAAGCGTTCACCTACACATGACGTATTTTAATATATCTAGTGGATTGTAGTGGATGTTATACGTCCCAAATGAGTCTGCATTACCCCCAAGAATTCCCTTTTGACCCCAGATGAGGTTATTTACCCCTGTTCACCGATTTCTTTCTCACGGGAGGCCTTCAGTCAATTGAGGGATTTAAAAAAAATACATTTTAAAAATATTATTTTTAAATAATTTTTTTTCTAAACAAAGACGTTAACCGTGATGTATGACACGCACATAGAGACAGTGACAAACTATATAACAAACACATAGAAACATTGACAAACTATATGACAAGCACATAGAAACATTGACAATTTATATGACAAGCACATAGACACATTGACAAACTATATGACAAGCACATAGACACATTGACAAACTTTATGACAAGCACATAGACACATTGACACGCCAGATGACAACGTGTGGTAAAAAGCCAAAGTCCACACAAACATTATTTACCGGTTGACCCGGCATTCCCGGCATGCCCGGCTGTCCTCTCAAACCTCGTTGACCGGCGGGGCCTGGGGGCCCAGAAAGCCCTGGAATACCTGGAACTCCCTGGGACCCTGGTAAACCAGGTTTTCCCATGGGTCCTCTCTCTCCGGGCTGGTGAATACAATTTCCAATTAAGTTATACACAACTCTAAACTTAACCACTATACAGATCGGATAATAGTCTCAACATATTTTAAACAACACGTAAGAGTCGGTTTAAAATTACAATAATTTAAAAAGAAAACAATTATTTGTTTAGATTACACTTGACTGTAACTGTTATCATGAATAGTTGTTAAAAATGTGTTGTATTTTCTTGTTAAACTGCAAATTATAATATTATATTATTTTTACAAAGTTCGTTTCAGATACTTAAGTAGGAGTAAGCTACTACTCACCATTCCAGTGGAGCCCTGGTTTCCGGGCGGACCCTAGCAGATAAAACAAATACCTAAATGTCAGGTCATTCTTCATGCATTTCTTCATGCCACATTATGTTTCAACAAATCCCGGATTACAGATTTTTGGGTAACTTTGGTTGATTTCTCCTTTACATTTAAATATGGGCAAGGGTTTGTGTGCGTTATTTACAGAAGATCTTCATTTTTTCCCATTACAGCGCTCTGTCTATTCAGCACGAACGGTTTCTATAGATTCAAGAATTAACCTTTTAAACATTTAAATGAGATGAAAATAAAAACCGCCCGAGTATCCAGGAAAAGAACTTAATGTTTTACAGTCGCTGGTCAAACCGATGACTTGGCAGTGGTGTCAACGGTTTATAGTGTTGTGGGGTAGCTTAATCACTCGTTGTTAGGTAGAATAATCACTTGTTGCTGGGTAGATCAATCACTTGTTGCTGGGTAGATTAATCACTTGTTGCCGGGTAAATTAATCACTTGTTGCTGGGTAGATTAATCACTTGTTGCGGGGTAGACTAATCACTTGTTGCGGGGTAGATTAATCACGTGTTGTGGGGTAGATTAATCAAGTGTTGTGGGGTAGCTTAATCACGTGTTCGGGGGTAGATTAATCACATGTGGGGTAGCTTAATCACTTGTTATTTGGTAGAATAATCACGTGTTGTTTTTTAGATTACTGACATTTACCAAAATGTTTTGAAATGATACACGAGACTTGGAGCTGATTAAAAGAGATTTAACCAGAAGGTGATAAGTGCAGTGCGACCAAATGTGCTCAGTGTGCTCAATGTTATGGAATTATAGTATAGAAGAGAGGAGTCTTCAGGCGCCATATAGAAATTTAGGTTAATAAACGGAGAGCTTTTAACATAAGAACATACAACAGTATACATTAAAAAGTGCTAATGGACAGACAGGAATAAATGTTTATGTCCAAGCAGCATACATTTGAAATGTTGGTGATGACCATGGCCGGATGATGGGGCGTTGTGTGCCCAGGCACACCCCCCCCCACCTTTGACCTACGGGGAACCTCTGAGACCACACAAGGCGTGTTAGAATTTCGTTTACTAATATCACATGGAATATGCTATATATCTCGTGGTCCCTTTCGTTAGCAGCCCTCGAAGGGTCTTAAAAGGGTGTTGATCCGGCCCTGGTGATCACAAGGTTCAGGATACACAAGGGTCACCAATACGTTTCTGATCAACTTACGGATGGTCCCATTGGTCCTCTTTGTTCAGTTTCTATCGTATATCCAGTGGCGTATGTCTGAAATCAGCAAACAACAATTCAATGCTTCGAATAGACATTCAATGAATGGAACAGTTAGTTGCAAAAATTTTATCCGGTCAAGACCACTTGGTATTTGAATAAATTACAGGCATAAAACAATGAGGCGCACAACTCCTAATGACCAGCCAACTCCCCAAAATGTGTAACGGTAGTTTGAAATGATTAAAACTTTGTGGATAACAGCATAAAAATGTAATATTTTTTTATAGCTGTGACTTGACCTAAGTAAGATAAAAGTAAAAATATGTAGTTGTAAAAATAATTGTATGGTGGTGATTGTTTAGTGATCTCTTGGCAAAAAACGTATATTTATGCAGCTCAATCTGAATAATAGCCTCCCTTGCCCATCGTGCGGGCATTCTTACCGTAATATTTAAATTGCCCCGTTAAACTGTTTGACGCTGTGTTAAACTGGGCCAGTGGTTGACCCCACAAGTGGCTCCCCCCCATTAGGAAAAATGTCATTCTACACGCCCAGCCTCCCACATGCCGTGACATGTCGTGTCGTGCCATGCCACATTGACACGGGGGTCACCATCAGGAAAACTTGGCATTTAACCACAACGACCAGCATTAGCCTATAGCCTAATATCTCTGCGATGCTAGATTGGCGCCCACCCTCCCGTAGGGCGTCGTACTTACAACGGCTCCCTTTTCACCGGGTGGTCCTGGCGGTCCCTGGTAAAGAGAGAAAACAAACAATGGCCTTAATTACCACATGGTATTTACATTTCTAAAAATAGAAGATGTTTGAGAGAGCAAATGAGCAGTACGCTACTAACGTTACGCCAATAACATAATTAAAGGTTAGCAATTTGCACGGGTGTCTCAAATAATTACAACAGCTTCATGTGTCACAAACAAACAGGACGAGGATTTCGGACCAGGAGAAACACGAAAGGTCACGACCTACTCACCGGCTGTCCCATCATACCGACAGGTCCGGCTGGTCCAATAGGACCTGGTGGTCCAGCAGGCCCAGGAGAACCCTGTGAATAAAAACAAAAATGAACGTCGCATTATGAACCAACCGTGGCGTTCGTTCCGTAGGAATATTTCCCCATGCAACACAACCGAAGGCAAAACGTAAAAGGATATCTTTAAAGTTACTCTGTAGCTGGTTAAAACTATAGCAGTATTACGGACGTCGCAACGCAGCCGCGCAAAATATATCTGACCGACGCCATGCAGCAGTTCAGAATTACCGTACGCTCTCGCGTGATTTGCGTTAAAAAGTGTATTTAGAACATCGCTTTTAACGTCAATCGCCCTGGTCTTGGCACCAGCCCTAGACCTGCGCCGACACCATCCCAGACCACGTGAACCGGGCAGCCCAAGTTTTCTACCGGTAGTCATTTACTGTAATACTCAGATAGGACAGATTGTTGGGTAACTTGACACTCCGCCGGGGGAGGGGGGCCCGATGTCTGCACAGACTGAATTTACATCTGACAAGACTGGATGCCTCTGATGGAAAGATTATCAACTATTTTTATTTATTATATTGCTTGAGAGGGGAGATAACGCTGTTGTCAGTGCCCCGAACGGCACGAGAAGCGAAACTCCGGAAGACTATAAATATTGAGCCGTGTTCGAGCACGTGAAACGAATATATCTGCAAGGTTTACAAGAGTGTGGTTGTCTATATGTTTTTATATGAGTTAGGAATCATTTGCATTAATTCGTATAAATCAGCGGCACCAAATTTCTGTAAAAGTCTTCCGAAATTTTTGAAAAGTCTGACAACTCAGACGAATTTAAGAAAAGTTTGAAGACTATTTTTGTGTGGATATACTGTATTTTTTAACATTAGAGCGCAACGAGCATTCTAGTATAGAATGTATAGTTTTAGTTCTATAGTAGAAATCATTCATTCTTTCATTCATTCAAGACCATCCGTTCCCGTCCAGGGCGCCAATTACCCTTATATAGCTTAATCAATGATGTTTGTTTATGTAAATAGATCATTCTAAAATATTCAAACATTTAACATTGAAGTAAGATATTTGTTACATTGTTGTGTGTAATGTATTTGACTTGCATCAAGAACGTCGGTCATTATGTATTTGGAAGATACTCTAGAAAAGTTATTTAACATTAAACTGCAGCCTCATCAAGTTTTGTTTTCGTCAGAGCTAAGGGAAAGTGAACGTTATTTCATGTTTTCAAGATGATGGGCCTTTTTATTTTAAAAAAATGGACCCCTTAACCCCCCCCCCTCCCCGCAACTACCAACCCACGCCACACAAACCACACCACCGCACAACATCTATCAGCTGAATTGTTCCGCACACTTGAAAGTAGCTGTCGCTAGCCG
Organism: Ampullaceana balthica; assembly: GCA_944989445.1. Lineage (NCBI taxonomy): Eukaryota > Metazoa > Mollusca > Gastropoda > Lymnaeidae > Ampullaceana > Ampullaceana balthica. The sequence goes on along the minus strand of CALYLW010000375.1, from coordinate 510,568 downwards.
CACCCAAACACACATCCAACATTTCCCTAGCCACATACGCACATAACTTAGATTCCTACGTCACACACGACGTTCCACCTTCTTTTTAAATCAACGAACCACAGTGAGCAGGGCTGGGTACTCTTGATGTATGCGCGACATACTCACGTCTTTGATCAGCTGTATGCGCGACATACTCACGTCTTTGATCAGTTGTATGCGCGACATACTCACGTCTTTGATCAGCTGTATGCGCGACATACTCACGTCTTTGATCAGCTGTATGCACGACATACTCACGTCTTTGATCAGCTGTATGCGCGACAGACTCACGTCTTTGATCAGTTGTATGCGCGACATACTCACGTCTTTGATCAGTTGTATGCGCGACATACTCACGTCTTTGATCAGTTGTATGCGCGACAGACTCACGTCTTTGATCAGCTGTATGCGCGACATACTCACGTCTTTGATCAGCTGTATGCGCGACATACTCACGTCTTTGATCAGCTGTATGCACGACATACTCACGTCTTTGATCAGTTGTATGCGCGACATACTCACGTCTTTGAACAGTTGTATGCGCGACATACTCACGTCTTTGAACAGTTGTATGCGCGACATACTCACGTCTTTGATCAGCTGTATGCGCGACATACTCACGTCTTTGATCAGTTGTATGCACGACATACTCACGTCTTTGATCAGTTGTATGCACGACATACTCACGTCTTTGATCAGTTGTATGCGCGACATACTCACGTCTTTGATCAGTTGTATGCGCGACATACTCACGTCTTTGATCAGTTGTATGCACGACATACTCACGTCTTTGAACAGTTGTATACGCGACATACTCACGTCTTTGATCAGTTGTATGCGCGACATACTCATGTCTTTGATCAGTTGCCTTAAAAGTCTCCGCTTTAAACTACTCTTGGTCTTTCCGATGTCTACTCTACAATAAGAGTTCATTAGACAGCAGCACCTATGATATGCTTACCTTGCTATACTCAATCCTTAATACCCATAAATCTAACATTCCTATAAGTTTACTTGGTCTGCCACGCCTCTAAAACCAGCCACCACCTTATAAATGTTCACATTATCAACAAGATCGTCAGCCCATTCATACAAAAAGTGTGCATTTCAGTATCGACTGACCTGCTAGTAAGACAACTATATAAATAGACAACTATATAAATACTAGCGTATCACCCGTCAAAAATGACGGAAGTTTTCTGCTGAAATCTATTTACTATTTATTTTATAAAAAATGCACTTTTTTTAGGGCGCCTAAGGCGCTCACCTTTTTCAAAATCCCAACTAACTTGTCCTTGTTTGATAAATACTAAATATTAATTTTTCTGAAATGTACACAAAGTATTTTATAATAGGGGTTGTAGGGCGCCTACGGCTCCCCCTTTGTTTGTTGATTTTATAATTAACCACCATCAAATACTATTTCTACATTGATCCCTTTTCCAAAATTAAAATATGAGCGAAAACAATGACGTCATATACTATTTTTTTTACAGCGCAACTTTAATTTGCACACCTTTTGATGCATTGGTGCAGTAATTTGGTTTTCCATGCTTTCTAAAATTAGTAGCGTCAGGACTAGTGTATTACCCGTCAAAAATGACGGGAGTTTTCAAAATGGATACATTTCAGTTTTTGTAAGTGTCCCTTTGCCTGAAAGCCGCATAGTAAATAATCAGAAAATGTAGAGACCAAGAGAGAAAAATTAAATCTCTTTTCCATATTGAACAATTTTATGCGGACGTTTGAAAATAGTGTTTTTTTTTCTTTTTTTTTCAATATATTTTTCAAGGTTATTTTTTTTTAGCTGTGGGCTTTCTAAAATCTAGCGTTACGAACGGACATAGCAGAGTATATATTTTGATTATATATACGAATATATGTGTTATGAGAAAAGCTCCCAGCTTAGGCTTCGCGTTATATAACTTTGCATGCATAATAATGATATAATCATGATAATAGTAAATGCATAGTGAATTACACACAGCATAAAGTGATACTGCGGCAAAGAAGTTTGAAGTTCGACGTATTAACAAATATTGCTGAGGAGTCAGTCGGACGTTAACTTGCGGCATTGAATAGTGCGCACCAATTATGAGTGCACCAATAATACAGCACAGTGCGTTAAAAATAAATTATGTGACTGTAATGTGATCCACATCACGCATATTTGTGATTTGAAGCCGTTTAAGCTTCATCGATGATTATGACTTGTCAGTTTATTCGCCAATTTGTCCAATCATTATTACCACAACATTATCAAAACATGTAAAAAATAAACTGTAATTTTACACATGTTAATAATTATTTATTTTGCATGAAACGTAGTAAGCAAAGTTTGTTACAGGATAACAGAAAAGATTAACTTATCAACTGTTAATCATATTTGAAATTTAATATAAACGTGTTAGTAATTCACATAAACGTTTTTATTGTTGTCAAGTCAAAACCTTTTCAAGATCTATTATGACTTGTCAGTTTATGCGCCCATTGGTCCATACATTATTACCTTTACATTATCAAAAACATGTAAATAAAAATTGTAGCTATTTACAAATATGAATAACAACGAACTATTTATTTTGCATGAAACCTTGAAGTAAAGTTAAGCACTGGATAAAAGAAAATATTAAAGTATCAACTTTAATATACACGTTTTAGGAATTCTAATAAACGTTTTCATTATTGTCAAGTCAGCACCCCTTCCAGTTCTATATTAAAAGCAAAGATCTTTTTGCTCTAAATTAGTCTAAGACGCATTAAAATATTACATGTAAATAACAATTAAAAAAAACTATACTGGGGAGGAGTCCCATTTTTAAATATGTTATTTGTTTTTAAACAACAAATATGCAATCTCAAAGTGTATAAAAGAAAAACAAACGCCAAACTGAAGCATAAGTTGGCAAATTTCATTTGCAGTAATAAATAATGGCTTTGTAGTTCAAAACGCATCGAAACTTGACAACCGAACGACAACCAATTGTAAATTTCATAAACCGAAAAACGAATGTTATATATTAATATAGAAAATTAAATTTATAATTACGTACGTAATATTGACATGGACACATACACAAAAATGGACATTTAATACAAACAAATAATAATAATATTAATCACATCAAATAAAACATTGTCTTCTTACTTCGTTCCCTTCACACATTAATAAAAGCTCAAATAATGACGTCACGTCACAATATTTTATGGTGAGCAACACATTTTGTTATAATCTCGAAAGCAACTTTTTATTTTTTTATCGGGAGTTACCTCGATTAGCGTAGGACTGACTGACAGACACTACTGACTTGCGTGACAATTGCAAATTATATAGTTTTATTTATTACTAGCGTACACCCGTCAAAAATGACGGAAGTTTTCAGCTGAAATCTATTTATTTTTATAGAAAATGCACTTTTTTAGGGCGCCTGCGGCGCCGACCTTTTTCAAAAGCCCAACTAACTGGTCCTTGTTTGATAAATACGAAATATTAAACTTTCTGAAATGTACATAAAGTATTTTATAATAGGGGTTGCAGGGCGCCTGCGGCGCCCCTGTTTTTTAGATTTTATAATTAAACATCATCTAATTCTCTTTTTACAATGTTCCCTTTTCCAAAATTAAAATATGAGCGAAAACAATGACGTCATATAATATTTTTTTACAGCGCATATTTAATTTGCACACCTTTTGGTGCTTTGGTGCAGTAATTTGGTTTTCCCAGCTTTCTAAAATTAGTAGCGCCAGGACTGACTGACATACACTACTTGCGTGACAATTGCAAATTATATTGTTTAATAATACATCTTAAAAATAGAAAAATATCAAATAGACAACTACAAAATAAACTACTACAAAATAGATCACTATAAAATAGACAACTATAATTTAGACCACTATAACATAAACAACTGAACAATAGACAATTACAAAATGTCTATTGCTATTATAATGGCCTCGTGTTAATTAATCGAAACATACATTTTTAAAATACAATTGCTGTTGACGGCACTATTACTATTAGAAAAGAGTAAAAGTGGATGTACTATTCATGGCCAGGGAGTCCATTCCTCGCGAAGTTTAAACAACAGGTTTGTGAGTGACGGACACCTTTCACACACATGGTTTACAGGGAGCTGTGGTCTGCAGGTAAACTCCGTTTATTGTATGTCCGAGATCAGCAGCGGAGACACACAGCTGGTTTGGGAACCACTTATTTAGACACAGCTAAGACACATGTCAAAATCCTCTGGTCTGTCAGAACCTCATAAATAACCAACCCTCTTCCACCCGGCACACCCCCCTCATGTCATTGTGGTCGGGTGTGCCGGCTAATTGTTTCTTTCTTAATGGCCTAAGACACAACAAAGAACAAGGAATCCAAGGGCCAGGGTCGGCAACAGAATGTCAGACATGGACAGACTTGTGCGGGACAAGACAATGTTCCGCTTCAAACAGCCAGGTTTGTTGATGTAGGGGATGGAATGTGCACCTGGCACACGCGAAATGAGACCGCAAGCGAACACCCATGTCTGCCCTGACCAAGTGCCTGTGTCTGAAATGTACGCGGTCTGATGGTGTAACAATGGTGGCTATAGATGTGGCTATAGATGTGGCTATAGATGTGGCTATAGATGTCACTATAGATGTGGCTATATGTTTGGCTATAGGTGTGGCTATAGATGTGACTATAGATGTGGTTATAGATGTTACTTAGATGTGGCTATAGGTGTGGCTATAGATGTGGCCTAGATGTGGCTATAGATGTCACTATAGATGTGGCTATAGGTGTGGCTATAGGTGTGGCTATAGATGTGGCCTAGATGTCACTATAGATGTGGCTATAGGTGTGGCTATAGGTGTGGCTATGGATGTGGCTATAGATGTGGCTATAGTTGTGGCTATAGATGTGGCTATTGGTGTGGCTATAGATGTGGCTATACATGTGGCTATAGTTGTGGCTATACATGTGGCTATACATGTGGCTATACATGTGGCTATAGGTGTGGCTATAGATGTGGCTATACATGTGGCTATACATGTGGCTATACATGTGGCTATAGTTGTGGCTATACATGTGGCTATACATGTGGCTATACATGTGGCTATAGATGTGGCTATAGTTGTGGCTATAGATGTGGCTATACATGTGGCTATACATGTGGCTATACATGTGGATAAACATGTGAATAAACATGTGGCTATAGATGTGGCTATACATGTGCCTATACTTGTGGCTATAGTTGTGGCTATACATGTGGCTATACATGTGGTTGTAGATGTGGCTATTGATGTGGCTATACATGTGGCTATACATGTGGCTTTACATGTGGCTATACATGTGGCTATACATGTGGCTATAGATGTGGCTATAGATGTGGCTATAGATGTGGCTGTAGATGTGGCTATAGATGTGGCTACACATGTGGCTATACCTGTGGCTATACATGTGGCTATAGATGTGGCTATAGTTGTGGCTATAGATGTGGCTATAGTTGTGGCTATACATGTGGCTATAGATGTGGCTATAGATATGGCTATAGATGTGGCTATAGTTGTGGCTATAGATGTGGCTATAATGTGGCTATAGATGTGGCTATAGATGTGGCTATAGATGTGGCTATACATGTGGCTATAGATGTGGCTGTAGATGTTTCTGTAGATGTGGCTATAGTTGTGGCTATACATGTGGCTATAGATGTGACTGTAGATGTGGCTGTAGATGTGGCTATAGTTGTGGCTATAGTTGTGGCTATACATGTGGCTATAGTTGTGGCTATACATGTGGCTATACATGTGGCTATAGGTGTGGCTATAGGTGTGGCTATACATGTGGCTATAGTTGTGGCTATACATGTGGCTATAGGTGTGGCTATAAATGTGGCTATAGGTGTGGCTATACATGGGGCTATACATGTGGCTATAGGTGTGGCTATAGATGTGGCTATAGGTGTGGCTATAGTTGAGGCTATAGATGTGGCTATACATGTGGCGATAGATGTGGCTATACATGTGGCTATAGGTGTGGCTATAGATGTGGCTATACATGTGGCTATACATGTGGCTACAGATGTAGCTACAGGTGTGGCTATAGGGGTTGCGACTAGAGGGGCCATGTTGTAACACAAGCACATACAGATGTGACATGGATGTTTTCATTTGTTAGAGACTAATTGTTTCATCCTTCATGACATACGTTCAGATTATAATAAGTCGTAATGAGTGTCATGATTTTTACGTTTGATTTAAACACTTCCTGTGTTTGATGCTTCTATCCATCACTGACTAGTTAAGCTGGTTTAAATAAAAGAACCAACCTGCTTTTAATATGAGCACGTCAGTGTCGATTACAAATCAGTATGAAGCCTAACACCAATTTGTTGAGTGACACGTTACCTATCTCTTATATATATATAGCAGATGCTTCTTCTATACAGTAGATTACTGCGTATTACGCTTTTCATGGTTTATGCCTAGTCTTGCATTTTTTAAAAAGAGTTTAGAATGTTGTGGTTTCTCTGATTTTTAAAGGAAACCCATGATTCCACGCATAATAAATGCCAGAATGCCAGACGGAAGGAAGGAGGATTTGTATGTGCTTGTAATTGCAAATGAAACTAGAAAAGTGTTTTTGTTCCCACTGCTAAGTGTTGTATTATATTGACAAGTTATAATCTAATACTTTATTTAGTATTTACTACTTTGCTCTTTGTTCTTTCATCCTCTAGTGTTTTTCGGTTTGTAATTTAACTCATGGAGCTACTCTTGTCAGTTGTGGTTATTCACCAGTATTAAAACGTACAGCTCTTGTTAAAATTTGATCTGTTTTCCTTTGGTAGATGCGTCCCATACAGATCACACCTAAATCGTACCTCTTCCATGTCAAGGGTTTTAAAGCTTAAACTACATAATAATTTCATTGAAAACAGTTCAAAAGTTTTTATTTCAAGTCCATGATGACTAGCTTTGTGTTGATGTTACTTTGCAGTCATGTTGAAATAAAAAGGCGGCTACTTGATATGGTTAATGGAATATTTTCAGAATGAAATGGGTTCCATTCAACATTTGAAGATAATAATAAATAATAATAATAATAAAATTGATACTTTTTATAGCGCTGTATCCCAGCAAGGAGCCGGGCTCACAGCGCTTTACATGGAGATAATAACATACATATAATAATTTAAATAACATTCTTATCATAATAACCACATAAATGACAGTACAATACACATAAGTTACGTTAATCATTAAAAAGAAATGTTGTTTCTTTAATTTTGAAAATAAATTTTGAAAAGATGCGTCTTAAGTGCAGTCTTGAAGGACTTGGTAGATTAAATACTCCGGATGTTAAATGGTAGAGAATTCCATTGTTTGGCTGCACAAAAAGAGAATGACCTTTCGCCAAATGTTTTAGTTCGTGTCCTAGGAACACAGAGAATGCGCGTGTCTGCAGAAGAGCGTAGCTGACGACTCTGTGAGTAGACCGACAGAAGCTCAGTAAGATAGGAAGGGCATGCGTCAGAAAAGAAGTTGTGACAGAGAACTACCAGTTTGTAATCAATTCGGGCTTGTATAGGTAGTCAATGAAGTGAGTAAAGTAGCGGAGTAACATGGTCATGCTTTTTTACCTTTAGAACTAATCTGGCAGCTGAATTTTGAACTTTCTGTAGTTTTTCAATGCATTGTTTTGGCGCACCTGACAGAAGAGAATTGCAGTAATCCATACGAGCTAGTACAAGAGCACAGACTAGAGTTTTTGTTGCACTAACTGTTAAGTAATGACGAATTGAGCTGATCTGACGAATGGCGGTGTAGGCAGAGCGACAGATGTGATTGATTAAGTTGTTGGTAGACATATTGTCAGAAATTATGTAGCCAAGATTTCTAGTCGATGTTTTGAACAGTATATCAGAACTGGCCACCTGAATAGAATTCGGAAGAGACAAAATACTGCGTGATTTATTGTTGCAGAACAGGAGTGCTTCTGTCTTGCCATCATTCTGTTTGAGCTTGCTGAAAGTCATCCAAGACTTTACCTCACCAATGCACTCTTGCATTAATTTGACAGTGAAGTCAAGTCAATTTTAGATGGATCGGTATGAGTGTAAAGCTGAGTATCATCTGCAAATGATTGGCTTTTAACTGAATGCTTTTCGAGGTAGTAGAAGTAGTGGCCTTGTATACAGCACGAAAAGTACCGGACCCAAAACGGAGCCCTGAGGCACACCATAAACCAAGTCAGCTCTGTGAGAGATACATCCATCTACTGATACCACCTATGATCTGTTTGATAAGTATGATTGAAACCAAGCCAGAACTAAGCCAGAAATTCCAAAAAAAATTTGCAGGATTTTTAGCAATGTTTGATGGTCAACGGTGTCAAAAGCAGCACTAAGATCTAAGAGAACCAATATAGAGATTTTCCCACTATCTAGTGCGAGTAAGAGGTAATTTGTTACCTTTAACAGGATGGTCTCTGTGCTGTGAGAAGGTCTGTAGGCAGACTGATTGTGACTTAGAAGAGAGTTGTCATTAAGATAAGAAAAAAGTTGTTAAGACAAGTTTTTCATTGACCTTAGATACAAATGAAATATTGGACACAGGTCGATAGTTGTTTAAATTGTTTTGATCCAACCCTTGTTTTTTCAGCAAGGGTTTTATTACAGCAAATTTACATACGGTCTGAAAAGTACCTGATGTTAGACTCTCATTTACTATATTGGTTATTGTTGGAAGTAAGTGATCTAATGACTCAACCAATAGTGGAGTGGGGAATGGATCAAGAGAACATGACGTTGGTTTAGATTTTAGAATAACAGATTTGACATGATTTTCCGTAACAGGCTGGAACATGTCAAATCTTGACCTCACAGCAAAAGAGGGAGATACATTATGTGGCGGTCACATGATAAATTGTACTATTTTTCCCATTTTTTATTTAAAAAATATTTAAAACATTTTTTAATTTATTTTTTTGGCTGATACATATTTTTAAGACATTTTGTTTTGCTAAATCTTTTGAATCTTAGCGGGAAAAAAATTCATTAAAAAAAGATTAGTAAGTTTGGGAGGCCAGATGTTACACGTGGGTTGAAAAATCAAGACAAAAGTTGTAATCTCATCTAAGCCAGTGGTCCCCAACCTTTTTAACGCCGCGGACCACTAAAAGTTCGATAATTTTACCGCGGCCCACTAACCTGGGTATGGGTGGGTGGATAATGTGGGGGGGGGGAGGAGTAGGATTTGCGGCTGCGTTGATTGTTTATACAGGTATTTTAGATTGTTTTGATTTTATAGTTTTAATTTAATTGTACTTAAACATGCCTTCAAAGTAATATAAAGTTACACAAAAAGTGAATTAAAGATTATTTAATATTTTAATTTACTAGAATGTTAAATCAATGAGTACTTGGGTCTTTTGTGGTTGGGAAGAAGCGCTTAAAAGCATAGACAGGTGATCGTGCACCGACTGTGACAAAGAGTGCTCAGGCTCAGTCTCGCCTAGAATCCCCGCTAATGCTTGAAACATATCCAAAATGCCTTTGTTCACTCGCCGTTCCCACAACTCCAGTTCGGCTTTAAATGCAGATACTTTGTCAGCTAACTTGAAAAAACAGTTGTCATTTTCCCCTGAATAGACAGATTGAGTTCATTGAGCTGGCTGAATATGTCACACAGGTAAGCAAGTTTTGCGACCCATACCTTGTCACTGAAATGTGCTACCGGGGTGACTTCTTTTCTGAGAGAAATCTTTGCAATGGCTCTCGTAATTCAAATACTCTGTTTAGCGATTTTCCTCTGGATGACCACCTTATTTCTGTGTACAAAAGGAGGCATCTGTGCGCTGCGTCCATCTCCTCAAAAAGCTGCTCAAACAGGCGTGAGTTAAGGGCGTGTGCCTTGATGTGGTTAATAACTTTAATGGCATCAATCATTACACAGTTAAATTCTGGTGACATTTTTCGGCTTGCCAACATTTCCCTGTGAATGATACAATGCGTAGATTAACACTCAGGTGCAACCCCCTGAATCCGAGCTGTTAAACAGCAGCTCCATCTGTACAGATGCCGACACAAAATGACCATTTTAGGTGTCCACTGACTTGAACAGTTCAGCTCCCGTGGTGTTGGTTGACAAAGATAGAGCACATAACAAATCCTCATGTACATCCTCATGATCAACATATTTCACATAAACAAGTATTATTGCCTTGTTTTCAATGTCTGTAGATTCGTCAACCTTGAAAGCGTACCACGGTGATGAATTAATCCTCTCCAACAACTGTATCACAATATCTTCGGCTATTCCCTTAATGCGCCTAGTTACAGTGGGAGCCGACAATGGCACATGTGCTATCTTTTAACAGCAGCCTCACCTAGAAGTTCATGGCAAATGTCTTTAGCTTGCCAACACAGGTCACCCATCAAAATCGCGCACAACAAAAGAGCGCCGTGATAAGAACGCCGACATAAGAGCGCCGACACAGAGCGCAAATATTGATTGTAGGCGGTTGTCCGCTCTGCGCTGTGTCATTGATGTTCTTTGGACGTGGTGCCGCCAAAACGGGTAACAAGCTTTTCCATCGTGTGTATGGAAAGATGCACAATCCTTAGAGAAATACACCTCAGTAAAAAAAAATGTAAATAATTTAATGTTCCTTTGCTCGCGGACCCCCTGGCACATCTCCGCGGACCACTAGTGGTCCGCGGACCCCAGGTTGGGGACCACTGATCTAAGCTGTCAAAGGGGAAATCTCAAAATTACAGTGTGGTTGTATGAGATGATCACGTTAAACGAAAGAGTTGTCTATTCATTTAACATGTCAGTAGTAATTACATGTCAGATTACATAGTGGTTATCTCACGTTAGATTTAGAGTGGTTATCTCGTGTATGGCGCATGGTGTAAAAAAAAGGGTAATCTCATATAAGATGACGGGGCTCACAGAATTGCTTCTGCCCCTACAGCATTATATTGTTATATTGTAGCATCCTTATAGAGAATTGTGTGTCTCTGACTATGGTGGATTAAGGGGGGGGGGCTGAACGGGCTAAAGCCAGGGGCCCCGAATGATTTAGGGCCCCCAAACGTAGCATATTTTATAATAAATGTGGACAAATGTATACAAGAATTGCTGAAAATATGATAAATTAATAAAATCTTATCTATTAAAATGATCTCTTTTTCCACACGATAGTCTTAGCAGTCAAAAAACCTGATTTGATAGGATCAATAAAAGAAATTATTAAAGAATATTATATATATTTTTTAAATTGCCAACCACAAATTAGCTCTCGTGGCCGAATGTGAAGTACTAAGGCTTATGGTGCAAGCGGTGGTGGGTTCGATCCCCGGGTGAGGTATGAATATTTTTTTTTCATGTGTTTTTTAAAAAAATTTATAAATTGTCTTTTACACTCAATTTTATGATATCGGCAAAAAGTTATTTCTTCGATTTCGGTTTTATCATGAATAATCATTTTGGATGAATATTTACAAGTTAAAGTCTTATATTAGCTGCTAGCAATCATTTTATCTAAAGGTACACTGGCTGGATAGGGCCCCAGTTTGAATTGCAGCCAGGGGCCCCGTGCAGTCTTAATCCGCCCCTGGTCTCTGAGCACTAACACTAATTAAATTTGGTTGATGATGAAGTCGCGAACACATGGACTTTATATACAATTTTAATTCAACCTTCATATTTTAAAAGTGATACAGCGACATATGAATACAATCGTGTACACCCCTATGTACATCATCAAACACAAACCTGGGAGTTTTCAAACGCGGGATATCGGATATGTTAAAGTGAAACTGCAAAAGGAATAGATATATTCAACAGCTCGTCTGGTGCAGCGCCATCCGTCTAATCTTCGAGACTCAGACAGATATTCTAGCCAAGACGATTTTCTCATATCATCTTCTAAGCTTTAAACTCTAAATCTGTTGACGTTAAACGCAGAGACAAATTCATGTTACAAACTACGGATCAGTTTTTAAAAAAAAATGAATATTGCTGGGAAAAGTTGAGTTTAATTTGGAAAAAAAAACCAAACAATAAATTTATTCGCTTCTATGACCCTTTTGGGGATTTAAGGATGAGTAAAAGAAAGTGTCCATAAATCTCTAGATCCATCAAGGTCATTGCTATCAATTAATCCCCACCCCACCCCAACGACTCATCAACGTTCAGTGAAAACAGAGGAAACATAAAAAAGTCCGGAATTTCCTCACACAAGATCCATTTGTTTTGCCTCAAAAAATCTGGCAAGCTAGACATAATTGCCAAAAAACACCGAGACCTTCACCTCGACATTTTTTCTTCAGGTCTTAGACCAACGGAGAAAAATAATAAATACACGAAACTTCAACACGGCGAAAGTTTAGCGCGTAAAATGCTACGTAGCAAGATTATGGCAAAGCAGAAAAATTGTCTAAATCTATTTTTTTCACCCGTTTACCTTGATGTGATGCGTCTAAATTACAGAAGACGACTAGATTGTATGATAGCCTTAATCTCTAGGATCTTGGACTGACTCAGTTTGTGAACACACAATTTGAACAATAATCTAAGTCTTTGTCTTCAAATATAAGTTACAAACTTATAATGAAATGTGGCTAACACTAACTGCTATAATATGACATCACTCATATGAGATCTAAAAATAGACATGTACTCTCTACCACCAAAAAACTAAAGACCAAAAGGAATTCAGACGAAATATTCATCTGAGATTATTTGCCCATACAGTTTAAGATATAATACAAAAGAGTATAGCATGTATTTTTTCTCCCCAAAGCGTTTACATGTTTAGAATATCTTACTGTTTTGCCTGTAAAAATAAAATTGAACGATTCCTTTGATGGAATATCAATAGTATTGAGTCAGGGATTAAATAAGACATCAACATTAACTGCTCTGTACCCAACTCTTGTTTTCATTTCAACAAAATATTACCACCGCCCCCTCCCCCAAAGAGCGCTATCATTAAGCAGAAAGCTGCCGTTAATTGATATCCATCCGAGCAGTGCGTCTAGACGCCCTAATGAAAAATTCATGATATGATGCACTTACCGGCAATCTCATATTTTATACGTGACATCGGTTGAAAAAAACGGAACCGCCGTAATATTAGCAACAAATTTACAGGCTCTTTGCGCTGAGATTACATCTCTTTGTGCTGGCGGTAGGCCAGCAAAACTCAGAGAACTTAGCTGCGCTCCCCGCTAACAATCGACAAACTCATTAGATTTATGGAAGAATTAGAAATTCTTTGCTTTTTAAAGAAAAATGGACGCAAGCTTGTTGTTTCTGTCGTGTTGTTGCGTTCTCAGTGTGGCAATGTTTAATGTTTTACTGTGTCTGAAAACTCTCTCCGTGTGGCAAAGTTTAATGTATTACTGTGTCTGAAAACTCTCTCCGTGCGGCAATGTTTAATATATTACTGTGTCTGAAAACTCTCTCCGTGCGGCAATGTTTAATGTATTACTGTGTCTGAAAACTCTCTCCGTGCGGCAATGTTTAATGTATTACTGTGTCTGAAAACTCTCTCCGTGTGGCAATGTTGAATGTATTACTGTGTCTGAAAACTCTCTCAGTGTGTCAATGTTTAATGTATTACTGTGTCTGAAAACTCTCTCCGTGTGGCAATGTTTAATGTATTACTGTGTCTGAAAACACTCTCAGTGTGTCAATGTTTAATGTATTACTGTGTCTGAAAACTCTCTCAGTGTGTCAATGTTTAATGTATTACTGTGTCTCAAAACACTCTCAGTGTGGCAATGTTTGATGTATTACTGTGTCTGAAAACACTCTCAGTGTGGCAATGTTTAATGTATTACTGTGTCTGAAAACTCTCTCAGTGTTGCAATGTTTAATGTATTACTGTGTCTGAAAACACTCTCAGTGAGGCAATGTTTAATGTATTACTGTGTCTGAAAACACTCTCAGTGTGTCAATGTTTAATGTATTACTGTGTCTGAAAACACTCTCAGTGTGGCAATGTTTAATGTATTACTGTGTCTGAAAACTCTCTCAGTGTTGCAATGTTTAATGTATTACTGTGTCTGAAAACACTCTCAGTGAGGCAATGTTTAATGTATTACTGTGTCTGAAAACACTCTCAGTGTGGCAATGTTTAATGTATTACTGTGTCTGAAAACACGTTTGAAAATGGAGGTGTGCGTGGTTGTGAATTGCTGGGTGGTGTGCGTGGTTGTGTGGTTGCGGTGGCTGGGCGGTGTGCGTGGTTGTGAGTTGCTGGGCGGTGTGCGTGGTGTGAGTGCTGGGCGGTGTGCGTGGTTGTGAGTGGCTGGGCGGTGTGCGTGGTTGTGAGTGGCTGGGCGGTGTGCGTGGTTGTTAGTGGCTGGGCGGTGTGCGTGGTTGTGTGTGGCTGGGCGGTGTGGGTGGTTGTTAGTGGTTGAGCAGTGTGCGTGGTTGTGAGTGGCTGGGCGGTGTGCGTGGTTGTGTGTGGCTGGGCGGTGTGGTTGGTTGTTAGTGGTTGAGCAGTGTGCGTGGTTGTGAGTGGCTGGGAGTGTGGGTGGTTGTTAGTGGCTGGGCGGTGTGCGTGGTTGTGTGTGGCTGGGCGGTGTGGGTGGTTGTTAGTGGTTGAGCAGTGTGCATGGTTGTTAGTGGTTGAGCAGTGTGCGTGGTTGTGAGTGGCTGGGCGGTGTGCGTGGTTGTGTGTGGCTGGGCGGTGTGGGTGGTTGTTAGTGGTTGAGCAGTGTGCGTGGTTGTGAGTGGCTGGGCGGTGTGCGTGGTTGTGTGTGGCTGGGCGGTGTGGGTGGTTGTTAGTGGTTGAGCAGTGTGCGTGGTTGTGAGTGGCTGGGAGTGTGGGTGGTTGTTAGTGGTTGAGCAGTGTGCGTGGTTGTGTGTGGTTGGGTGGTGTGGGTGGTTGTTAGTGGCTGAGCAGTGTGCGTGGTTGTGTGTGGCTGGGTGGTGTGGGTGGTTGTTAGTGGTTGAGCAGTGTGCGTGGTTGTGAGTGGTTGTGAGTGGCTGGGCGGTGTGGGTGGTTGTTAGTGGTTGAGCAGTGTGCGTGGTTGTGTGGCTGGGTGGTGTGGGTGGTTGTTAGTGGCTGAGCAGTGTGCGTGGTTGTGTGTGGCTGGGTGGTGTGGATGGTTGTTAGTGGCTGAGCAGTGTGCGTGGTTGTGTGTGGCTGGGTGGTGTGGGTGGTTGTTAGTGGTTGAGCAGTGTGCGTGGTTGTGAGTGGCTGGGCGGTGTGCGTGGCTGCGTTGGTGTGGAAGCTGCTGATAAGATTGAAGTAAAAGAGTAGAAGATGTTGAAAAAGAAAGAAACTTGCAAACATTTAACTATAATTTGCTTTTTAGGAACTCGCCCTTGGATTCTTGAAGTTAAATAAGGCTCTTTTACCTTAAAGACTTTGTCTACACATCAATGTTGTCCATTATAGTTATATCTTATACGAGCAACAAAGCCCGTCCATGGACGTTCCGCCACCGTTCGGTGGCATGTTGTAACTCCCCTCCAACAGCCGTCTCGACCGGCAATATATGTGCATCGCGTAAAAAATACTATCCATTATAGCTAAAATAAATAACTTGTAAAAACAGAGCTTTTTGCTATAAATCCAAACGCGCATAACTCAAAATAAAGTCTTGGAAGAAATACGGCACCAACAATAACTCGTTTTGAACGTCCGCGTAAATGGCGTAAACGGGTTCTATGATTGGCTATAGGAGTCATATGTGTTTGAGGGACCAATCGCTATAGATGACGGGACAGAAAGTACAGAAACTTGCTTTTTATTTTATAAGGATGTGTGTGTGTGTGTAGAATTTTAGCAGTCGAGTATTAATAATATATCAAAAATTTGTATAAGACTATTAGGTATATTTTAAATAATTAAAATGTTAGAAATGTACGCCAGTGGGTCCAAGAAGAGCTTATTCAAATTTGTGTATCTGGTATTTTACTTGAAAGCTTTATCGCAGTCCTATTCTATATGATATATTACTCTATAATTCTGACTGCTACTTAATATTTTTGTTTAGTTGAATTGTTGTTAGTACTAGAAACCTGTGTTACTCATTTGTTTACAAGATACTAAATTATTCATAGTAATTTCGTCCCAATGTTGTTAGAACTACTGTACAGTACGAATTACACTATACACTATACATGTACTATTATATTATTATTACTATTTTTAAAATAGTTTCTTTTTAAAGTTAATTTTTAACGTTATAAAAATTTGGTAAAATTACAATACACAAAATATTAGTAATTTTTTTAAAAAATGAATAAAAATTATGTTTATTAAAAATTGTCTAGGCATCTTTTTCTCATTCAAAAAAAAATAAAAAAAATCCCCGCTGTGTCCATAAAATTGTGAGGGGAAAAAATGTAATTCTCGATATTAACCAAATACACGACGACACATGGCGCCACCCACGCCAGCCACTCAAACATTAAGTGCTACCAGGGAACAGGGGTTACCACTGGGTATCAACACACCGGCCACCAGAGCTGGACATCTTCGTAGCCGTTATTTTAAAGGTCAGAACCAGCCCCCTCCCCCTCCACACACACACACACACACAGCGCAAGGTTAATCAAATGATCTTAAATATGTGATCTTTATCTTAAAATTATTTTAAAAGTGTGGTGCGGGGCTGGTGGTGGTGTAAGACATCGGTGGATCTGAAAGCGCTAATAATTGATTGAAAAGTTTAGCGAGAAAACAAATGTACACCGTTATGGAACCATTCACGACTACTTTATACAACGTGTACGACATTCTATTCTCTTAAATAACTAGATACGTTTTGGACGGGTTAATAACTTACATGCCGGGCAAGTCGAATGGAAAAGAAGTGGGGAGCGGTAAAGGCTACGCAGGGGTGGATTAAGATTGCAAGGGGCCCCCTTGGCTGCAATTCCACCTGGGACCCGGTCCAGCCACTTTATTATACAATACAATACGTTTGGAGGCCCTTAACTTAGCCTAAAATAATTGGGGGCGGCCCTAGCTTTAGCCCAATCAGCACCCCCCCCCCACACACTTAATGCGTAGTCTGGCTACGAGACACATAGGGGCGTTTCTTGCTGGCTTTGTCCAAGGGAGTATGCCAACCACCCCCTCCCCGGGCCACTCACACAGAAATAATTTTAGCGTCACTTGAAATTTCCACTATAGAGAAATGAGAATTACGTTAACCGCATCACGTGATAGACTCTCCGTGGTGTAACTAACGAGAAACAAAACAGTCTATAGTTTTGCCAAACGTTTTTCAGGTAATAAGATAAAACGAATGAAGGATGAGATACCCCCAAAAGTGATTGGGTCAAGGAGCGCAGTGCACTCGGCTCGTGCCAGTAAGGCAATGCTTCAAATACATTTCTTTAACAAACAAAAAACAACACAAAAAACTGAATGGAAATTTGTAAGCTGTCATGAGTCAGGTGGATGTGATTTAACCAGAGCAGATGTATTTCTAACAGGATTCTCTTCATTTAACCCATTTCATGTTGAACGCATTCAGCTGTATGGGTCAGGACACACGAAATACATGATGTGTTTTAAAATAATCCGGGATTTTTTACAACCTATGTTCAATGTAAAGTTTATTACTACAGCACCGCAATCATTGCGAAATTTTTACGTTATTAAATTCAATGTTCAAAATTTCTTTTTTTAAAAATTTGGAGAAAGAATGATAATAATAAATAGGCCTAAAGAATACAATATGCTTTTCATCCCCACAGGTGCCAAAAGTTTAATTTTACGCCTTTATCATTTTCAGTTATCTCGGGTAGCCGGAACACATTCTTATTTTTTCGTCCAGATGGGAACAAAAGCGTGTGTTTTCAAAACGTTTTTTTAATTAAACGTCCAAAACGTTTTTTTAGTTAAACGTCCAAAACGTTTTTTTAGTTAAACGTCCAAAACGTTTTTTTTAAAAATTAAACGTCCTAAGAAACTCTTGCTATTTATTTTTACCATTCGTACATCTTGGATCTGAGACAAGGCTTTGCCACTCAAACATTTCACCATTCGTACATCTTGGATCTGAGACAAGGCTTTGCCACTCAAACATTTCACCATTCGTACATCTTGGATCTGAGACAAGGCTTTGCCACTCAAACATTTCACCATTCGTACATCTTGGATCTGAGACAAGGCTTTGCCACTCAAACATCGTCGCTTTACAAATGTTAAGTCATGACCTGCATTCAACTTGAATATCATTCACGATAATTAAAATTAAGTTATATTGAAAAAAAATATTCTACGATATTTACCATTACACAAATATATTATGCTTGAGATTGACTTCTGGGAACCAACTCTCTGAGTCATAACGCAAGCATTCGCTTCTACAGTTCATGAACCAACTCTCTGAGTCATAACCCAAGCATTCGCTACTACAGTTCGTGAACCAACTCTCTGAGTCATAACGCAAGCATTCGCTTCTACAGTTCATGAACCAACTCTCTGAGTTATAACCCAAGCATTCGCTACTACAGTTCATGAACCAACTCTCTGAGTAATAACCCAAGCATTCGCTACTACAGTTCATGAACCAACTCTCTGAGTCATAACGCAAGCATTCGCTACTACAGTTCGTGAACCAACTCTCTGAGTCATAACCCAAGCATTCGCTACTACAGTTCATGAACCAACTCTCTGAGTCATAACCCAAGCATTCGCTATACTACAGTTCATGAACCAACTCTCTGAGTCATAACGCAAGCATTCGCTACTACAGTTCATGAACCAACTCTCTGAGTCATAACCCAAGCATTCGCTACTACAGTTCATGAACCAACTCTCTGAGTCATAACCAAGCATTCGCTACTACAGTTCATGAACCAACTCTCTGAGTCATAACCCAAACATTCGCTAATACAGTTCATGAACCAACTCTCTGAGTCATAACGCAAGCATTCGCTACTACAGTTCATGAACCAACTCTCTGAGTCATAACGCAAGCATTCGCTACTACAGTTCATGAAACAACTCTCGCATAACCAACATTCGTACTACAGTTCATGAACCAACTCTCATAACCCAAACATTCGCTACTACAGTTCATGTACCAACTCTCTGAGTCATAACCCAAGCACTCGCTACCACAGTTCATGAACCAACTCTCTGAGTCATAACGCAAACATTCGCTACTACAGTTAATACCAATCTGCCACATTGTTATTGTTTTCGCCGGGGGGGGGGCGGGGGTTGAAATACAGTGTCGCCGTTAGACATCTTTAGGTTCGGTGAAAATAGGCAATTGTCACCCTATGGAAAAGAGTTCAGGACGTATTTTTGCCGCCTTCATCAGTTTTGAGCGCCTTGGCGACTGTGCGATGAATGCGACTCGTACCCGGCTGGTGCAGGGTCTGGGTATATACCTATAATATATATATTTATATAATGCCACTTAAATAATCAACTGATTACGTAATCTATTCGTTGATTAATAATAATTGATTTCTGAATGATCTTCAGAAACGCGCGTGCATGCAAAATGTTAGCAGAATCTGAATACAGACAATTGATCAAAAGTTGATTACACGATTAAGTACCTAGAGGAACATACGGATAGAGAAAGTTAAATAAAAGCTTACAAATAATTTAGAGAAATGGAATATTTGAAAAGCTGCCGACAAAAGAACTTAAACCACATATAACATCTAAAACCTTGATGCCAAGATTTGAAGTAACTTAAGAAACCAACTGTCACACAAATTAGTTTATGCAGGAGAGGAAATCATTAAAAAATATATATAATAAAGTAGCGAATAGGTTCTAATTTGTTTACAGAAGAATAAAGCTAACCGGAGCGCGAATCCTGATGTTAAATTAGTAGCTAGAGAGCTCCAGACAGCGGTTTCAGCACGGTGGATGTCATACCTGGCCGAGGCAGCACTTTATCACCGCTCACGTTTTAAGTGTTTCACAAATCACAACGTGGGAAGCTGGGCGAGTGCTTTCAAATTTGATGACCGCGGGGGCTCATGCCTGCACCCGTGTTATAGGGTGTACTAAAACGAACGTAAGGCTTCATATCTCCCATCTTTATTGCAGGATACGGTCGCTGTAAAAAAATCTCAATTATTTGGTCCAAAACATAGAAAGCTTAGTAACGTATAATTCACATTTAATGGCTCTAGGCCATTGGGAAAGCAAACCGATGGAGTCTGCGATAGTAAATTCATTTCTCTCTTCACGCTTCGGTATTTCTTTAAGCGTGAACTATGTCTCACAATTCAAGCTCAGTATACTTGTTCATTTAGTTGTGATTTTTTTTAAATTTTAATTTTTTTTAATTTAATTTTTTTTTAAAAAATGATATTAAATCACACATTTAATATCATAAAAAAATCACAACTAAATGAACACGTATACTGAGCTTGACTATGTCTCACAATTCAAGCTCAGTATACTTGTTCATTTAGTTGTGATTTTATGATATTAAATGTGTGATTTATACGATATTACTAAATTGTTCATCGATTTCCTAATACGACTGGAACGGTGAATTATAACAGTGAGCCTCAAAACTTTACTATTGGTGCTGTGTCCGAGTTCAAAAAGAATAAGTGACGTAAGATCTAGACGAGTAGCAAAGTCATCCCTCCCCCCTCCCACCCAACCATCCCATCATACTGGATCCACAACACAGACTCTGACCACAGAAGACAAAATCGGCCAAAAGAGTCGCTTAGGAACAAGATGGAAATGCAGGTAGACAGTCTTTAGTTTAGTTAAGAAAAATAGGATACAGAGGGAAATAAATGAACGGGGTTTCATTAATGATGAAAATCATATTTTTAAAAATCAATTTATTGTATGAAGTACAGAAGCTTCTGCAACTTGAAGTTCTAAATTCAATTTGTAAGGGAAAGCACAGAATTTCTTTCATCAACATTAACACATTGGATTTGATGCAAAATTCTTGCAATCTATGGTCATTGAAATAAAATTCTATAATTATTTTTTAAATTCATTTTCATTTTAATTAATGCTTAATTTTTTTCTCATTAATTATTTTGATATGTACGGCAAAGATGGTGTGTTTAAAAGATTGGTTATTTTAAAACACATGCACGCGTGAGTGGCTGTGATAGGCACACAACAAATTTTCTTTAGTATCGAGTATATTAGGACTCAGTAAAAGTAGGCAAAGCGCGTTACTGGATTAACTGCCGATATCTATATAAATCACAAGAATAATCCGTTGGGCATGCGAATATGTTGTAGGGTTTCGGAAAATCTGTATAAAAATTAGTATTGTTTTATAAAAATCTCATATTTTTTTAAATTTATATGCGAACGGACCATTTAAGTTTACCAATCACTTCCAACCTTGACCTTTAAAAAAATAAAAAAAATTAATTGGACGAAAGTGAAAGCTCTCTAACGCACCGGGTTTAAAAATGTAGGTCACAATACAGTATGAGTATACCTATGTAGGAATACTGTAACACTATGCGTTGGTTCCAATTTAATTTTAGCAACGTTTTGACCGCGATTAGTTTCTTGCATTTCTGCAACACTGTGCATTTAAGGATGCCCAACTCTTCAGGAAAAGTTTGTTCTGCGTTCTACCACATTAACCTGTGCTGCTAGCTCAAAGGTAAGTTAAAATAATAATTTATATTTTTTTAGTTTCCTTTGATTGTGAAGTAAACTCAGTGTATGGTTAATATTACAACTCATTAAACCAAACTAAAATGATTTAATTTAGACTTCGAGGACGACTGTACGGATTGCAAGCGTCTCAGACTCCTAATCACTTATTAACTTGACAAGTAATTCAAAATGAAGATTTATGGACAAATATTGTTGAGATTTCCAATTGTGTCTCTGATTTACATGGGTTTATTTTATTAGAAATACTTCAGAATCGGGAGATTTCTTGACTATAGTTTTTTTCCTGTTGAGACTTAAATACACAAGTCATAAAACGGAGTTTATTTCTTGCCTTAGTCAGAAATAAAGTAATATCTTGTGCCTTGGGGCTGTCAATATTGTTGAAAAATGCTGCAGGGGTACCCATCCAAATTTTGAACTGGGACCCGGGTACCCGTTCGAAACGCCGCATAATTTTCGTCGTCATGGGCGATATACAATGCAACCTAGCCACCATCCATGCACTTCATTTGACATAATAGCCAACGGCATGCTTCCAGTAACTTTCTACAGTATACCTTCAACTATTTGCGGTTACCTATTCGCGGCCCGGCATATTCGCTGGTTAGGCTCTTAACTCTATCACGTTGTACTGTACCGTGTTATTACTGCCTGAACTGTGCGTAATGTATTTATCTGTCTAAGTTTGAATTTAATTTTTTTCATTTTTCTGTCAATTCTATTACATATGTTGAGTTGTACGCATAGAAAATGACTTTATGGTAGGTACAGTTATACAGTATGGGTACCTGGGTAACTGTACTTACGTTTCTTTTTTATTATAATATTGCTGCAGTACAAAATTAAAATGTGTTTACAGAATCATTACTACATTGGTGAAATACATAACTGCATGCAATATTAATACATTATTACTGTATTAATGAGTATAGAGTGTCTTTAGAAAGTGTTTGGGAAGCATTTAGAACCGTATATTATCTCATATATAGGTATTCTAAAACTCTAAAACTGCATCGAATTTCGCGGTTTTTCGCCATTCGCGTGTAAAGAACGTAACCCTCGCAAATAGCGATGTAATAATATATTTTGAACATCATGAACAAAAAGGTTTACGATACTGGGTAGGGCAGCAGCATTCACTTTAAGCATAGCGGCAAAATGGCATCTGATCATACCCCCTTTCGCTGACAAAATTTCTTCACAAATATTGCATTTCGCCGTGTCTCTGTCAACTCGCTTGGCGTGATTCCACAAGGCCGAAGTCTTACCCATCTTTTAGTGACTGTTAGTACATGTTTAATGTATTTACTTTAAATACTGACACCTTTGTACCTACGAATACCAGAAACACAAGCGTACGGAAAGGGCGGAAGAGTGAGGGGGTTTAGATAATGAACATTCTCAATCGGTAACTAAATGTTTTCGGTGTACAGTGTATTTCAAAGCAAAGTTAGTGTTCTGTCGAATAACATAAGCAGTTCATCCTTATTCTCGGCAGCGTGGTCATTTTTTTGGGTTGTTTATTTTTTATTTAAAAAATGTAAATTCATTCAAAGAAGAACCAAAACATTTTTGTGTTTGCGATTTTCGTTTCATGTTAAGGTGGAAAAAAAAACATGTATAAAAATAAGCTGAAGTTTGTCGGGGCCGTTTTTTCATTCCCGTTGACAGATATTTCTTCTGAGCGTTGTCATGTTTAACGCAGCATATATTTCAAACAAAAAGTTTTCTTATGATAAATTGTTAACGAACAGCAATGTGAACACAGAAGAGCCGCACTTTGGCCACCGTTGGTATAGACATTGCAGCCAAATTTTCACGGGTACTCGGGCTCAATTTTACTACCCGGGTATTCGCACGGCAACAGGTACCCGGGTTTCCCGGATACCCGTTGACAGGCCTACTTGTGCCAAGACCGAAGTGAGTGAATTGGGGACTTTATTACCGGATCTGTTTTTCCCCTCAGCCATGAACTTATATGCCACAGGGTTTCCTCAGACATAAACTCGGGACTTCAAGGAGGTAATTCAGAGAGGGAGCTAAGATTTATGTTCTTTTCGTATTTCTTCCAAGCAGCTATTCTTTTAGAACAACAAAATATTCCCCTTGTTTTAAATAATTTAAAGCGCAAAACGTTTTGCAGCTAAGCACGCAGTATGAAGGTAACGCCCACATCACGTATGATATATTTACAAAATGAAAGTAGAAAGCGCTTGGCTCAAACATACAATGCTCATGTTTTCAAACTCAGGTTGAGGAATGAATTATGAAAGGAGGAATGAATTATGAAAGGAGGAATGAATTATGACAGGAGGAATGAATTATGAAAGTACGAATGGGCAATGCTAAGAGTGTCAATATATTTTATGTCAGTTAATGGTTCTGTTAATAAGCCATTTATATATTGTGGTGGAAATCTATTTATAGAAATTACCTGACTATTCAGTTGGACTAATTTCGTTAAGATATTTAACAAATATCTGGGTCTGCTGTGAGGACTTATCGTAAGGGTATTTGTTAATTCTGGGACAATTTGAGTTAGCTTAATGGACTTCACAAGAAAAAAATATATAATTTTAAAAAAAAATAGCAGAAATTTGAACATTTTACATATATTTTTACTTTTATATTTACTCTGAAAAATTATTTTATGAAAATCTTGTCTCAAAATAGTAACTTTAATGAAATACGACGTTTGACTCTCTGGTAATAGTCAAACTATAAGGGACACATGGGATTCTTTGTGGAATCATTCAAGGTGGAATCATCAAGTATATATCGAAAACAATGTTTACAAGTCGTAATTATTTTTTTTTGAATAGGGTCTACTCTCCAACTCTTTTTCGTTTTTTTAAAATTTAGGAATAATACAAATATTGAGCATGTGAAATAAAGGCCACGTCTTCAAATCAACTGGCAGAAACCATCGTGAGTTAAAGAGAAGGTGAGAAACCTCACATCTCACGCCCGATGTTTATTCGTTTCTCCTTCGTGTCGATGAGTGTAGCTAAGTCAAAGACCACCTGCACGCTGCTGCTACTTGAATTCTTTCCCATTCTTTATATATATATATATATATATATATATATATATATATATATATATATATATATATATATATATATATATATATATTAATGCTATGCCCATTACCCCAAGTCTCTAACAACCATCTCAAGCATGAGCACCACAGCTCGAGGAAAGAATAACAATCAGGTCGTCAACTTGAGTTCAGGGTCGGGCATTTTTTTTTGAGTTGGCGTGAATCAGTAGAACGTTACTACACCCTAAATCCGAGCTGCCCCCTCCCCCCAACCTGCCTCCCACGACTGGAGGTGATCACATTACAACACTGGCTTTTAAGATATGTCGGCTGTGAAGCACAAAGGGCAGGACAAGGCGCACGCATATTTCTAGATAGATATTTTATGGTACTCACAGCAGGGACATGTTTGCCTTTACTGTGAGATCTTCTCAGTTATATTCTCGAAATTCTTAAAGAAAAAAAACTCAATACTGGAAATGAATATTAAATAGTTGCTTTTTTTTTCTTCCACTCTCCTTTACTCAACCTTACACATCTCTACCTAGACGAAGCAGATTGAGTCCTCCCCGCTGGAAGGGCAAGCTAATTGCCGCGTTCTTCCATGAAAAGTGTATTTGTTTATTTGAAAATGATGCCCCAAAAAGTAGAGCTTAAGTGTCACCTGGGTTCGCTCCCTTGGTACATAAGATAAACTGACTGTAATAAAATAATAATAATAATAATAATAAATTGATTATTTATATAGCGCTGTATCCCAGTAAGGAACTGGGCTCACAGCGCTTTACATGAAAGAAATAACATACCTATAAATATTAAATTAACTTTCATATCGTAACAAACACAAAAATTACAGTACATTATACATAAGCTACGTTAATCATTTACAAGAAATGTTGTTTCATTAATTTTGAAAATAAATGTTGAAAAGATGTGTCTTAAGTGCAGTCTTGAAATAACGGACATTCATTGAATAAGGAAGAATTTACTAACATTTTGTTTATAACCACAAAACATTGGTTACTTAATAATAAATGATATTCGTAAGACTACTGTAGGAATGAACAATGTTTTTGATATACATAATACATTTCAAAAAGTAACATTTCACCAAAAAAATGTATAACAGAGAAAACAACTACACTGGATGTTTCTGAACATTAACAGAATGTCTGCTGGGATTTTTTCAATGTGCACCTTGAGATGTCTTGCCACTCGTACGAAACATGTCACGCCAACCGAAACAACAGCGTCGTCCAAACATAACGAAAAGCGTATGCAAAAAAAAGAGCTTTTCTTTTTGAAAAAAAGTTTGTGGCAGTTATTTAAAGCTCTGTAAGAGAGCGAAATAGAGTTTTATGGTCAATTAAGACTATTGTTTTGGCAACATCGCCCAAGTATCAGCTGCAGCTAAGTCAGGGGCGGATTAAGACTACACGGGGTCCCTGGCTGCAATTCAAACTGGGGCCCTATCCAGCTAGCGTCCCTTTAAATAAAATGATTGCTAGCAGCTAATCTAAGTATGTAACTTGTAACTAGATAGTCCATTGGTTCCTTGTTCATAATTTGTCTGTACTCCGGGATCGGATTCATAAAAAAACCGAAAACAAAGAAATAACTGTTTGCCTGGAAACTAAAATTGAGTGTAAAAAGATATTTTTTTAAAAGACAAGAAAAAAATATATGCCCCGGCTTGGAATCGAACCCACTATCGCTTGCACTAGAAGCCAACACGTTGTCAAAAGCCCACGAGATCCTGACGACTATATAATATTTAAAAGATATAAATAGTATTCATTCATATTTTCTCTTATTGAGCCAATCAAATCAAGATTTTCGATACTGAGGCTATCGGGTCCGAATAGCGAGCAGATTAATAGATAAGATTTTATTATTTAATTTATAATATTTTTTGGGATTCATGCAAACATTTGTTCACCTTTATTATAGATTATACTAAATTTGGGGCCCCCTAAATCATCGGGGGCCCCTGGCTTTATCCCGTTCAGCCACCCCCCCCCTTAATCCGCCATAGAGCTAAGTCAAGTTTTTGACTTTATGCTGAGCCCAGCCAATATCTTCACGCTCTCTCCTCATCTTCTGTCTCTTACCCTTCTTTTCCAATGTGAGCTAACCACAGTTGGATTTTGAACAGGTATTCCTACGACTTTTGACTATGGTACCAGTTGTAAATGTCAAGGTTAGAATATTGAATAGATTTTTTGCAGTGTATTTTCTTTGGTCATGGCTATAACATAGAAACGCGTTGAATGAAGAAAGAACATTCAGAATTTATATATTCGTAGCAATGAGCACCACACCGCACTATATGCACTCCACCGAGCCGCGCCGCACTAAAAAAGAAGGAAGGGAAGTGACGCAATAGAAAGAGACAGTTTGAGGACTCAAAGGAAAGGAGGAGTGTTTCGTGATTGAAATGGATTAAAACTGTAATGTTATAACCATCACAATTTATATATATATTGCGGAAATCTGTCGTATAATTTTCGGGTATTAAATGATTTGGAACAATTTCATTACGTTAATCAGATATCCGGGTATTCTGTTTGAAATTATCTCAACACAGCTTTTAAAACTAAATGAATGTCAATTCTAATCAGCTTAGTAGACTAGACGGAGAGAAACAACAATTCTTACAACTACACATTTGCAAATGTATTGTTACTTCTATAGCACACACAACGAAACAACAGCATCATCCAAACAGAATGAAAAGCGTCTCAAACGAAACGTTGCTCGTTTAATAAAATAGATTTACCATTTATTTAATTCTACACTGATTCTGAAAGATATTGCTTTATGAATAGTATATTTAAAAAAAAGTAACATTAAGACAATGAGATAAGACGTTTCCCGGTCTGTTAAATAACAAACCTCATTGTTAGATGACAGCTTGTTAAGGAGAAAACAAACAGATAAGAAGGGAGAAGCAAGTATTGTTTCATGAAGCGTGGTGTTTAAACTCGCAAGCGTTCATTTAAGAATTGCTGACAGGAGTCTTTAAAGCTTCCCAAAGAAATTCAAGTCCACTTCTCCCAGCCTAGAGTAGATAAGAAAAATAAAGGAGAATAATATAAAAACCTAAGCATGTCTAGCTCGTCAGCACATCGAAGATCAGCCTGACCTCAACTCGAGTTACTATTGTCAAAATAAACACAAATAAGACGAGAATTAAAAAAGTGTTAGCAGTCAAAAGTGTGAGAAACATTGGATTGTTTCCTTGAAACATCGCATTAAAATGCATTTCTTTAACCGAACATTAATAGTGATAGCAATAGTAACAATTGAAGTAATAGTTTACAAACCTTTCATTACTACCACCACCTCACCACATACACACAACTCCCAGTGGCTAAAATAAGCATTTTAAACAGCACTTTGATAGTGTCTTCAGCGAACATAAAAATTTAGCTGCAGATTAACGCTTCCTCTCTCTCTATTTCCTTCATCAAGCCACAATTAATCAGTTAGCTATAAATCTTATGAGCTCTGAACTTTCTATTAGATTTAACTATAACGCTGTGAATAAGGCTCATGATTATAATACCTGAAAGCCTTTGAAAATAAAAATTATATGTATATGTAAGTGATGTAGCAAAAACTGTTGTTAATCTTTTGATTTTTACACGTGAAGGATTTTTAACCGTAACATAAATCTTGCGTGAATAGCTGAAGCAAAATTAAGAGGACAGGAAAACATACAAAGAAAAAAAAATTTAACCGGAAAAAAATGAAGAAAATAAAGGAGGAAAGAAAGAGAAACAAAAAGAAAAGAAAAGAGGGGCTGAGAGGGAGAGAAAGAAAGAGCGAAAGTAAGAGAGACTGAGAGAAAGTGACTGTGAATAAATCAGGTAGAAAGTGCGACAACAGCCTACCAGGGCATATAGTCTACAGATTACGGTATCATAGCGTCTACAGTTTACCATGTCATAGGGTATAAGATTGTCATATCATGCCTACAGTTTACCATGTCATAGCGTATAGGATTGTCACATCATGCCTACAGTTTACCATGTCATAGCGTATAGGATTGTCATATCATGCCTACAGTTTACCATGTCATAGCGTATAGGATTGTCATATCATGCCTACAGTTTACCATGTCATAGCGTATAGGATTGTCATATCATGCCTACAGTTTACCATGTCATAGCGTATAGGATTGTCATATCATGCCTACAACTTACCATAACATAGCGTATAGGATTGTCATATCATGCCTACAGTTTACCATGTCATAGCGTATAAGATTGTCATATCATGCCTACAACTTACCATGTCATAGCGTATAAGATTGTCATATCATGCCTACAACGTACCATGTCAATGTCATGCCTGCGTAGCTTACCATATCATGCCTACCTACACCTTTACATGTCATGTCTACAGATTACCATGACATGTCCACACCTTACCATATCTTATCTGAAATTTACTATATCAAGTCTACAGCTTTACAATGTCTAAGCGTCTACTGCTTACCAAATCATTTCTACCGCTTAAGATATCATGTCAACAGATTACCAAGGCATGTCTACAATTCATCTTATCAAGTCAACGGTTTACCGTATCATGTCTACTGTTTACCATATCATGTCTACCGTTTAAGATAGCATGTCTACAGATTACCATGACATGTCTAGGGCTTACCACATATAAAAAACATTTGTCTAAAAATCCGGTTATGAAATATAAGTCCTTCTCAAGGCGCAACGCCGAATTAAGAGGTGTTTGGAATTTAGAAATTCAATAGACAGGATATAATACATATTTCAAACCCTCTAATTTTTCATCATGGCTTGCTTTTTAGGCGCATTTTTAATCGTCTGAATATACCATAGGCAAAGGAGAGAGTTATATAAACAATCTTTGGATCAGAAGAACCAGTTTTGGGATGGAAATTTTTCCTCACGTCAATAGCAGACTAATTTCCCGCTATAAGCAACCAGACACATTTCCCACTATGTGGAACCAGAACAATTACCCACTATGTGGAACCAGACACATTACCCACTATGTGCAACCAGAACAATTACCCATTATGTGCAACCAGACACATTACCCACTATGTGCAACCAGACACATTACAAACTATGTGCAACCAGACAAATTACCCATTATGTGCAACCAGACCAATTATCCACTATGTGCAACCAGACCAATTACCCACTATGTGCAACCAGACCAATTATCCACTATGTGCAACCAAACCAATTACCCACTATGTGCAGCCAGACTAATTATCCACTATGTGGAACCAAACCAATTACCCACTATGTGCAACCGGACCAATTACCCATTATGTGCAACCAAACCAATTACCCACTATGTGCAACCAAACCAATTACCCACTATATGCAACCAAACCAATTACCCATTATGTGCAACCAGACTAATTATCCACTATGTGGAACCAAACCAATTACCCACTATGTGCAACCAGACCAATTATCCACAATGTGCAACCACACCAATTACCCACTATGTGCAACCAGACCAATTATCCACTATGTGCCCATGTAACTGTAATGACCGCATACTTGCAGAAAGAGAGAGAGAGAGAGAGAGAGAGACAGAGAGAGAGACAAAATGGACAGCGAGAAAGAGAGAGAGGAAGAGATTTGTGTCGTTATACTATCATACATATGTATTTTTTAAAAAATACCATCATAACTATTTATCTTTGTGACCAAGTATCTTGTGAACAATTATGATCAAGTATCGTTTCGTTTTCAAGCGTTTCGATTCTTGCCTTCCCACTCCAGGGCTTCATTGAAAAAAACGTTGGCTTTAATACCGCTTGTTTTATACTGAGAGATTCCGCAAAAATCTTGTATTAAAGATGATAACATGCACTTAATAAGTGGCGGTTAAAGCCAGGAGTTTCAAAGCTAACAAGAATTAAGTAATTATTTCTAAGTTATTACTACAAATTGCCCCTGGTCTGAAACTAAATGGAAATGACGTGAAACTGCTTGATGGAGATTTTAGATCGTTAGCATAATTTAGTTTTTAAGAAAAAATGTAAAATAATTTTTTTATCGTATTATAATTATTTACGAGTCGTAAAGTAACAAGCCTGAAAGAGATTTGAGCTAAGCATAAAAATAGATATTTGTCAAAGAGATGCTTTAAAAAAATTGCTTTTCATGTGGATGCTAAAAAAGACTCTTCATTAATTCATTATTATTATTATGTTTTTATTACTATTATTATTATTTATTTTTTTTTGGTGGGAGGGAGGGAGGGAGGGATCCTTAATGAACGTAAGACACAATTCAAAGGGATGACACCAGATGCGACTAGAGACCGAATCATTTTTTAAAAATTTGTTATATAGTTACGTAAATGAATGAATTCTTCTAGATTGTAGAAAGGCATTTCATCGCGTGCCAATTTTAAAGGAATTTTTTCTAGTTACAGTCTCTCCTCCCCATATATTGACCACCCGTGTAAGGTTCAGTATTTTAAGCGTTATTTAGAGACTGAGTCGCTGTTGGATAGTTTTTGTCTTACGCGTAAAGTCACAAGAAATGCAGGGAATTTCAATAAATAAAATAAATTACAACAACAACAACAAAAACAATGAATCACATTATTTAATCAACTCAACAATTACCGGTAAGTGAGGAAGCTTTCATTTAATCAACTCTACAATTACCGGTAAGTGAGGAAGCTTTCATTTTATCAACTCAACAATTACCGGTAAGTGAGGAAGCTTTCATCTTATCAACTCAACAATTACCGGTAAGTGAGGAAGCTTTATCTTATCAATCAAAATACGTAAGTAGGAAGCTTTCATTTATCAATCAACAATTACCGGTAAGTGAGGAAGCTTTCATCTTATCAACTCAACAATTACCGGTAAGTGAGGAAGCTTTCATTTTATCAACTCAACAATTACCGGTAAGTGAGGAAGCTTTTATCTTATCAACTCAACAATTACCGGTAAGTGAGGAAGCTTTCATTTTATCAACTCAACAATTACCGGTAAGTGAGGAAGCTTTCATCTTATCAACTCAACAATTACCGGTAAGTGAGGAAGCTTTCATTTTATCAACTCAACAATTACCGGTAAGTGAGGAAGCTTTCATCTTATCAACTCAACAATTACCGGTAAGTGAGGAAGCTTTCATCTTATCAACTCAACAATTACCGGTAAGTGAGGAAGCTTTCATCTTATCAACTCAACAATAACCGTAAGTTAGGAAGCTTTCATTTATCAACTCAACAATTACCGGTAAGTGAGGAAGCTTTCATCTTATCAACTCAACAATTACCGGTAAGTGAGGAAGCTTTCATTTTATCAACTCAACAATTACCGGTAAGGGAGGAAGCTTTCATCTTATCAACTCAACAATTACCGGTAAGTGAGGAAGCTTTCATTTTATCAACTCAACAATTACCGGTAAGTGAGGAAGCTTTCATTTTATCAACTCAACAATTACCGGTAAGTGAGGAAGCTTTCATCTTATCAACTCAACAATTACCGGTAAGTGAGGAAGCTTTCATTTTATCAACTCAACAATTACCGGTAAGTGAGGAAGCTTTCATCTTATCAACTCAACAATTACCGGTAAGTGAGGAAGCTTTCATTTTATCAACTCAACAATTACCGGTAAGTGAGGAAGCTTTCATCTTATCAACTCAACAATTACCGGTAAGTGAGGAAGCTTTCATCTTATCAACTCAACAATTACCGGTAAGTGAGGAAGCTTTCATCTTATCAACTCAACAATTACCGGTAAGTGAGGAAGCTTTCATCTTATCAACTCAACAATTACCGGTAAGTGAGGAAGCTTTCATCTTATCAACTCAACAATTACCGGTAAGTGAGGAAGCTTTCATTTTATCAACTCAACAATTACCGGTAAGTGAGGAAGCTTTCATTTTATCAACTCAACAATTACCGGTAAGTAAGGAAGCTTTCATCTTATCAACTCAAAATTACCGGTAAGTGAGGAAGCTTTCATTTTATCAACTCAACAATTACCGGTAAGTGAGGAAGCTTTCATTTTATCAACTCAACAATTACCGGTAAGTGAGGAAGCTTTCATCTTATCAACTCAACAATTACCGGTAAGTGAGGAAGCTTTCATTTTATCAACTCAACAATTACCGGTAAGTAAGGAAGCTGTCAATTTATCAACTCAACAATTACCGGTAAGTAAAAAATTTCATTAAATCAACTCAACAATTACCGGTAAGTAAGGAAGCTTTCATTGATGAATCATTGAATCATCTCTGCACCAGAAGCCGAGATGTACAAACATATTTTTCTATACATCAAATCATTTCTACGAGGCTTACAATCCAAGACGATTAGTGGCTTGCTCCTCAAAACTGTTGTTTTTTTTCCACGGTTGCTGCCAGCGGCCGACTAATTGGTGCGGGTAGTTTGTCGTGCCCTCAACGTGAATGATGTAAATCAAAATGGTGTTTAACTCAAAAGTTAACCTCGAGGTTGTTAAATAAAGCGTGTCACTGTGACATTATCTTTGCCCTAGTCCATATATATATATATATATATATATATATATATATATATATATATATATATATATATATATATATATATATATATTTACCTGGACTGCTAAACTAATTTATCTGCGTGCTATTTCATTGTGTCTTTCTGTACCACTACAAGAGGCGGTCCTCAGAGGAAACAAGAGATATTCGGGATTGTAAATGGAGTTAAGGATTTCTCTGAGAGTCAAAATCAGAGAACACGTTCAAAATCCTCAACCAATTGCCGAAGAATAGCGATTCACGATTTCCCTGATCAAACCTCGAAGAACGAGGATTCGGTTTTTTTTGTTTTTTTTTCAACCGGATATTTTTAAAATTAAATCTTTGAAACTAAACACTGCTAATAAAACAAAACGTTCCGTATTGCTGAATAAATTAAGGATAAAATAACAATCTTTCCGCTGAAAAAGATTAAACAAATACTACATTTAAATTATTTTTAAAATGTTTTGTTTAAAAAAAATTGATTTTTATTTTGAATTGTGAGAAGCTAAATTGTTGGCTTATTTAGCATTAAGACGGACATAGATTCGTCCCACTAGGTTACTTCAAGTTAAAAAGGTTGAATATCTGTATAAATTAATTTACTCACAGGTATATTGAAAACGGTGAAATTTTCAGTTTTCTTTCCTAGATTGTTTTTCATTTTATTTCTTTTTAAAGTCTTTTGAAATGAAAAGACGATCCCAGCTGCCAAAATGTTAAGAACGTCAAGTGCATTCGAAACATTTTAAATAAGCAGAGCCGACAATTTCATCCGTAGGGAGCCCAAATATACGAAACGGAAAAACGAACGTGGAATTGAAATTATCTTATCTGTTACAGACGCTACTATCTATACAGAAGATTATTGCGTGCTACGCTTATCTATGGTTTGTGTTTAGTCCTGAATTTTTATTAGAGATTTAAATGTTGATAAAGTGTTGGTTTTCCTGGTTTCTTAAGGCAACCCATTCCACGCCCGAATTCCGGACGGGAAGAACGAAAATGTGTACGTGTTTGTTCTTGCATACGGAATAAGAAAGGTGTTTTTAATCCTTATGTCTATCTGAGGGTTGTATTAAGTTATCTTTGTGTTGTATTTCTAAATTAGAATTAATTGTTCTTCTATCCTCTTAAACAAGCAATCATGAAGAAACTGTTCTCTCAAATGTTTGCAGGGTATTACTAAGATGCATGTGAATTTTTATTTATTTTGTTTTGTTTTTTGTTCTTGCTGTTTTTGTTGATGTTGATTACAGATTTTTTTTAAAAGTCCTTGAGATACATAATTGGATCCATCCTGATTTTCTTATTTGATGTATACTAGAATGTGGGCGAGCATGCGCAGTTTATTGAGAGAATGTACTGAGTCCGTGCGATTGTGGGGCATTGAATTAAGTCTGCAGACATAATTACGTCTATCCCACAGCGGGCTGCACCTCACCGATAACACCGTCTGAAAGATTCACCTTGGAATTTTTTTATAAAAAAATAGAAGAAAAAAGCAAACTGTGTACAATCTTTTCATTCCGACCTTATCTCACACGCCCGTGGCGGATTCAGGCAAGTTATAATATAATGAAGGATCCCCACAGAATAAATACAAATTTGCAAACGTGTACTAATATTATGTGACATTTAAACGAAACGAAATAAGCGTGAAAGCATCGGTCGAAATCGTTTGTAACTCTGCTAAACATTAAATTAAACCCTATTAAATATAATGATTTAAAGAAAGGAGTAAAGGATGTGGTTAAAGTTTGTTGAAAGAACAAAGAAGAACATGTAATAGAATTTTTAAAATAAAAAATAAAATGTTAAGAATGGAAAACAATTGTAAGTACTTACCGGTCTTCCATCGGCACCTGGTGGGCCCCGGGGCCCCTCGGGTCCTCTACTTCCTGGCTGGCCCTGGTAATACACAAATCGAATTTGACATGTTGCGAGAGGTAGCAGAACACACACGCAAACAAACACAAAGATGAAAGCTTGGGGTAATTTTGTTGTTATGGTAACGGCAACACCATTCATGCTCTTGTGGATAGGAGAGCTACACTTCACCACAGTTCATTCTGATCACAATGAAGGTCATCCAGATCCCTATGGGTAATCCCGAATCTATCTATAGAATCACTTCCGGTATCACTTATAAACAAGGAGGTCTATATTTTACTCTCAGGTATTATAACATAAGGGGAAAACACTAAAGAAAAAAATTATGGTATGAAAATTAAGAAAACACATGTTATTATGTATAATTATTTATTATAATAGCACATTCAGTAAGCATTCTCACTAGTGAAGTAAGCTACATTCACATATAATATTAAAAAGAAAATGTTTATTATTTTCTTCTCTTGATGATTTTTTTTAAAAACTGCTTATATTGCACATCAAAGCGCTGGTGTAAAATTACAGGCCGTCTAGCCAGATGTTGCGCCTTTCAGTAAATTGTGCGGTTAATGCAAAAATAATATTTGTATTTTTTTCTTAAATGAGTGAGCCTGCGTATAAAATTTCCAACAAATAATTCCATTAATTTCAAAAAAATTTCAATGGCTATTATACAATCACTGAAAACAAATCCACAATGAAAAATTACGCTTTAAATTTTAAAGCAAAGGCGAGGAAGAGAAAACTACAGGTAATGAATATAGAATAAATAAATCAGGAAATACTCCGCTAGCTCTTTCCTTATACACAGAACATACACGAACAACTCTACAAATTATGTCAATATATCAATCGAACACGACTGATCTAAACGGGCAGGGCCAACGAATAAACTCGCACAAATACGCACATCTGGCAAGTATAAAGTGAATTGAGACTAAAACCGACCGACCACTGTTAGCCACTGTTAGCCACTGTTAAACTCTGGTTTAATAATCCACGGATTCCAATCGTAAGGAAATCACTGCCGTGAATAATCTGACGCTTCTCCCGGCACCCGGTAACTCCTCACAGCATCGTCCGATACTTTATCCCTCCGTCTCTCTTTTATTATTGTTGTTAGTTGCCTGGAAGTGTTTTTTTTCTTCTTTCTTTCTTTCGTTTCCTTTCTCGTCTATTTCGTTGATGTTTGTCTGTGTGTGTGTGTGTGTGTGTGTGTGGTGGCGTTGGGGGATGATCTGAAGGATAAGACTTTGTTCGTCTGAGCACCTCTCCTCTCTCCACCCCACCTCCCAATTTGCTGTGAGGCCGGTGTTGAGTTCTAAAACGTCAGCCACGTGGACACTCCGTACTCGTCGATTTGTCGGTGAGTGCTTTCTACATGTTCCGGAATAGGGGTTGTGGGGGGGGGTGGAGGGGTTTAAAGGCGGGTTGTGAGGGGGGACTAGATGTGGGTTGTGGGGGGGTAGAGGCGGGTTGTGGGGGTTAGAGGCGGGTTGTGGGGGTTAGAGGCAGGTTGTGGGGGACTAGATGTGGGTTGTGGCGGCTAGAGGTGGGCTGTGGGGGGTTAGAGGGGTGTTGTGGGGGTTAGAGGTGGGTTGTGGGGGTTAGAGGGGTGTTGTGGGTGGGAATTACAGGGGAGTTGTGAGGTGGGGGGTTAGTGACAGGTTGTGGGAAGGCTAGATGTGGGTTGTTGAGTGTGGGCTAGAGGCCGATTTTTTGGGGTGGGGGTTAGAGGCGGGATATGGTGGCGGGGTGTTTGTTTTAGGGGAAGGGGTTCGTATTTTAAAAAACAACAACACTATTTTTAAATCCTTTATATTAACTCGTGGTGTCTGGTTGCTTGCTTGCACCCTTGCTTATCGCCAAAACTTTGGATCAATTTTTAACCCACTTTCTCGTAAGCTAGCGAGGTGAAATTTTGCAGGCAGTTTTGTACCGATGATAAAAACAATGTATCAAAATTTCAGATTGATCGCATGTACCGTAATTAAATTATTGAATTTTTAGATTATTTTATTTATTCCTATGTATCATGTTATTTTTTGAGATAGTGTCGCGGTGCGTATTATATTGAACGACATTTCTGTCGCGCAATAAGGTGCGTATTTAATTGACAACACTTTTTATAAACATATTCCTGATCGGTGCGCATTTATTAAACATGTTTTACGACACAACTGCAATTTTGTATTTTTGGATGGTCTTGCGCTGCGTATTATAATGAACATTCTTTTAGTTATGTCTCGCACATAAAGGATTTATAGTCAAAAACTTGTTTTTTTACGATTTTTTTAAATAATAAATCCCTTAAATTAACTTCGCTCTCTGTCGTTCGTCGTCGGGCAGGCGGGCGGAAAAACAAAAGTAAAAAAACTACACACTTTCCGTGATGCTGTCAAGCTGAAATGTTGCACATAGACTCGTGTTACCTAACAATGCATCGTATCAAAATTTCAGATCGATCGGACGTACTGTAATTAAATTAATGCATTTTTACTTTATCTCTATATAACACATGTAATTCACTTTCACAGTTTGTTATTGTTTTTCTTCCATGTGCCATTTGAGTTCACGCGTTGACGCCACCCATCGATGTCCACCCCCCTCCCCTTCCCCCGGTTTTAAAGCCAGGGGATATCACTCGGTGTCAGTCTGTATATGTTTGTCGCGTTTGAACATAATCAATACTTTTAGTTATGTCTCATATATAAGGGATTTATAGTAAAAAAAAATTTGTTTTTATGGGGTTGTCTAATTAGTCCCTTATATTAACTTCGAAATCTTGTCTCTCTGTCGTCATCTCTCTCTGTCGTTCGCGGGCGGGCGGAAAAACAAAAGTAAAAAATGACACACTTTATGTGTTGCTATCGAGCTGACATTTTGCACGTAGACTCGTGTCACCTAACAATGCATTGTATCAAAATTTCAGATCGATCGAAAGTACCGTAATTAAATTAATGCATTTTTTTGTTTATCTCTATATAACTATATGTAGCGGCCTGCTTTGATAAATTCATGTGTCACGCTGAGTTAAGTCCAGCCATCCATGACCACACCGTTTTTTTACAGCAAGGGGAGATCAGTCGATTTCAGTCTGTAAATTTTTGTCGCGTTTGAACATAATCAATACTTTTTGTTATGTCTCATATATAAGGGTTTTATAGTCAAAAAACGTTGTTTTTACTGGGTTGTTTAATTAAATGTACTATTTTGTGGGCGGGGAGGAGGTGTGGTGAGTGGGGGCGGAGTCGTGAGGGGGCGTGTGGTAAGTGTGGGACAGGGTTGCGATGTGTGTTGAATGTGTGTGTATGTGAGGGTGTTGGTCTCATGAAGAGGATCCAGAATCCGAAGTGGTGGACTTCCCTCAGAATTTATGTTCAT
The DNA here is from genome assembly GCA_944989445.1 of Ampullaceana balthica. Classification (NCBI taxonomy): domain Eukaryota; kingdom Metazoa; phylum Mollusca; class Gastropoda; family Lymnaeidae; genus Ampullaceana; species Ampullaceana balthica. Next base: position 472,073 of record CALYLW010000375.1, on the reverse strand, counting down.
CCAGTTGAAACGGTTCAAGGTCAACCCCTGCCCCCCCACCCCCACCCCTGAGGGACATAAATTGAAACATTAAAGACAAATCTTATTCTAGAAACCAACTTAGTTCGACTGCGATATCTTGAATCAACCAGTTGATGAAACGCTTAGTCGTGGAAGTCACAACGCAGGTGAACTTACAAGGCCGGTAACTCCTCTTTGTGCAAGGGTCGTGGGACGTGAAAAATAGTGAAATGGTTATAGTCAAATTTATTTTAATATTTTTTTTTAAAAGAAGACATTTTTACAGCGATGGTGGAGTGATAGTGTTGATGAGATGGTGGCAGTGGAGTGGTCCTGGTGATAGGATTGGTAGTGGAGTGATATTGGTGCCATGGTGGTATTGGAGAGATACTTGTGGGATGGTGGTATTGGAGAGATACCTGTGGGATGGTGGTATTGGAGAGATACTTGTGGGATGGTGGTATTGGAGAGATACTTGTGGGATGGTGGTATTGGAGAGATACTTGTGGGATGGTGGTATTGGAGAGATACTTGTGGGATGGTGGTATTGGAGAGATACTTGTGGGATGGTGGTATTGGAGAGATGGTTGTGGGATGGTGGTATTGGAGAGATGGTTGTGGTATGATAATGGTGGCTTGCGTAGATGTGTAGTGTAGTGCAGCTAGTTTAGGGGTTGAGGATATGTTATTTTGATTACTTTTATTGCTTTAGTGTTCTGTAGGAGAAATTTTGAAATTATTCGCTACATTTGAGTTCATTTGATATTCATATTCTCATTCTCTTTTTAGAAAGTTTTTCAAATAATATTATCTTAAAAACTGAGATTTTATCAATTTTTTTTCAAACAATATCCATGGATATAATATCATCATTTTTTTAAAATACAAATTGGCTATTATTATTATCTAGCACGATCTAAGCAAGAAGACAGTTTAGATGTACATTTAAAAGAGCCGCATTGTTTACTAATGAATTTAGACACAAAGTTGAGGTAATTTACAGGAGTTTTACTTTTTAAGTTTGTAGAAGATATTTTTATCCCAGAAGGGAAATTAAATTGTTGTAACCGCTGTAAATATTAAGTTGCCTTTTTTTGTCAAAATACTGTCACAAAATTCCTTAAAGTTTCTCAGGCTAAGTCTAGAGAGTCACAACTGACCATCCATGGTAGCTGTGTTATGATGGAACATTCTAAGTCTAGAGAGTCACAACTGACCATCCATGGTAGCTGTGTTATGATGGAACATTCTAAGTCTAGAGAGTCACAACTGACCATCCATGGTAGCTGTGTTATGATGGAACATTCTAAGTCTAGAGAGTCACATCTGACCATCCATGGTAGCTGTGTTATGATGGAACATTCTAAGTCTAGAGAAGAGTCACAACTGACCATCCGTGGTAGCTGTGTTATGATGGAACATTCTAAGTCTAGAGAGTCACAACTGACCATCCGTGGTAGCTGTGTTATGATGGAACATTCAAAGTCTAGAGTGTCACAACTGACCATCCATGGTAGCTTTGTTGTGATGGAACATAAAAAGCCATTATTCCATTAAAAACTCTTAAAATTTGTCTTTATACATTTTTCCTTATTTCAATAATTGCATAATGAATTGATAAGTCTGTCCATTTTTTTTCACTAACCGAGTAGTAATGAATGGACTCTTGTTAAAAATATTTTAGGACCCTACTCTACGACATGTGTTTTTGTAGAAAATGTGTATGCGAATAAAAGATCTCTTGTAACATTTGTTGTCAAATATATTTTATGTGTGGCCTAGATATATATTTTCCTACGCATCAAATCTCAAAAGACACCCTATACCATAGCCAAGACATCTCCATAGACACATTAGATCACAGCCAAGACATCTCAATAGATACCATATACCACAGACACCATACCTCCATACATAAGCCCCTTATCCCAAACGCAATTTACATTTTACCCTTCATATTTCTGATTGTCACACCCATGGGAGACAACCTTTACGTTTGGTTAAAAACCGCATCTAAAAGTTTGTGAACAACAATAACACATTGTTATGGCTATTTATAGTAGTCGAGGGCACATTGTATTTGGATAATGGACGTGAAATGCCAACGGCGTGTGCTAGACGATCCACCCAGCCATTAACTCAAGTAGAACCAGGACTTATATGTGCTTTAAAACGACAATTGTTGGTGACGCAACTATTAAACAGTATTTAAGGCCTCCAAGGAATGTTCCCTCTAAAAGCAGACGCGCGGCTGACTGCAAAACACCGCATAGCAGTAAAGAATTACCAGCAAAGCAAATTTTGATACGGATATGTTTGTTTTCAGGAATGTAAAACATTTACAGAATGTATAATTTGGACTTGAGTTTATTTTATGAATTATTTATTTATTAATTTTCTTCTTCTTTTTTCTGCACATGAACCAAAGAAACTTAGAAGGAACATTGCCACCGAGCAGGACCGGTCTTAGGCCACTGCTACCTATGCGGCCGCAGTGGGCCCCTTGGGTATCTTAATTTTTTCACTTATTATCCTTATTAATTCCTTATCCCTACCCAAACTGGGTCCCGCGCAATCCATTTCGCATACTAAGCCGCATGGGGCCCCGCAACAGCTAAGACCGGCTCTGCCCCCGAGTAGATCGGAGGGGCTGGATTATAAAATCTGAACATTTCCTTTTTATTTCCTTTTAGAAATATAAGCTGACTAAAAATGTATAGATATGTTGATATCTGTTCCGATACTGCTACGTGATAGATATCGCCTTATAACCAATATTTTCTTTATGCTGCGCGGCCGACGTTGCGCATATTTTATTACCCTCATGGATTTAGATGTATTCTTTATTGATACGAGACCATAGATTTGCAGACATGTTAAGATCTTTTAAGCTTCATTTTGTTTTAATTTGAAGACCGCAGTAGGTCATGTACAGATCACAGCAGGATTTGAACAAAGCACAGCAGGATTTGTACAAAGCAGAACACTGCAGGTTTGGTACAGGACACTGCAGGTTTGGTATAGAGCACTGCAGGTTTTGTTCAGAACACTGCAGGTTTGGTGCAGAACACTGCATGTTTGGTATAGAGCACTGCAGGTTTTGTTCAGAACACTGCTGGCGTTTAAAAGTTTCTTTACAACCCTAAAACAATTGGTTTCGTTTTATTGCAGTGCTAATATGTTTCAGAAATGTCGAGATCATTAACATAGATTGCACCCGTACTTTAGGCACGGCCTTCGTTGTTGGTACAATAATATCCACGCATGCATGCACATACACGCTCGCACACACAAAAAACATCATCGACCGCCCACACATATGTAGACACACAAGAAATAATTTCAATAATTTCTCCCCTAACACTAACACATAATCACGCTAACACTCACAAAAGAAAATTGAACGCCCTTAGTCCCCCCCCCAACCAAAGCTCCAAAGTCTATAAACACAACAGTTTTCCAGAGTGCTGTCATAGTTTACTATTTTTAAACTCCGCGGCATGTTGTTTTGTAACTGCCATCCACTTATTTCAATAGATTTAGAACAAAATATACGAAAACTGATATGTTTATTTAAATATAACACATACTTATAGCATCACTTTTCAGGGTAGAAGCCTGCAGATTGAATGCTATTCGGAGTGGTCTAAGCATTTTGGCGCCCCACCATGAAAAAGCTCCGAAGTGACACCCGGGGAGGACAGCCACCCAATCTTCGCACCATTTTTTTCTCTGACACTGTCGATTTTACGAGTGTTAAAACAAAAATTAAGACTACAATCTCTATCTCACTCGCAGACGAGAGCGCCTACGTTGCAGGTATTCTCGGAGAAAGTTTGTTTTTGTCTTAGTAAGAAGAGCGCCATGCTCCATGCTCTATCTCCGCGAGGTGGAACACTAAAATACTCCCCTCGAGGGTTTTACCAGTTCACGTTTCCATGCTCAGCTCTATTTGAGTTGGCCTCGAGCCTCATAGAGGGTGTTCATTGGCCTTCAGTGGGGGTTATATTAAATGACAATGACAACTAGTGGAGTATAATATATATTTCATATATTTCATATAATATATATATATATATATATATATATATGTGTGTGTGTGTGTGTGTGTGTGTGTGTGTGTGTGTGTTTGGAAAAAATTAGGAGAGTGAATTGCTTAATCATCAAGTTTAAAGTCAATTAGTTTGTGTTGTGTCGAAACGAGAACTTTTTTTTAGTTCCTTAAAACATGTCTCTCGATCTGTCATCAAAGAATTAACTAAGTATTCAATTTAATAAGCATTATTTCATCGTAACAAGTATAAGTTTCAAAGATAAAATTAGAATTTTATTAATAAATTTTCTAAAAACATCTGCTTCTCAATTTTATCATTTATTTTTTATAGTAAAATAAGACAACGTAGCCTCAAGCTAGGCTTACTTAAAAGTGTTAAAATAAGTTGTTAAGGAAGTTAAAAACAAGGGTTACTATTATTAATTGTATGATCAAATGTTCCGATATTTCATCATGTACTCGTTGACTCAGAGTTCTCCCTAAATTGGATTTAAAAAATAATAAAACTTCGCATTTATCTGCTATCAAAGACTTCCTTAGATTTAAATAGTAAAATAACGAATCATCTTATGGAATAAATCTCAACAATCGCACAAAGCTCAACACAATGGTGAGCATTTCAAGATACAAGCTCCGGGTAACAACAACCAAACGGCGCCTTAAACTACTGTTCACATTCGGAACTCCTTTAAAAATTTTCAGTCAGACCATTTAAAGAACAAAAAATCATGGCATCAAAGATGATATGTGTGAGGTCCAGAGGCGTCACTAGGGTTGGTGTCATCCGGGGCGGTAGCTCATGGTGTCACCCCTTCACGACTGAAGGGGACCGTCCATAAATGACGTCACGCGAGGTTACTGATTTTTACCCCACCCTCCCCCAGCGTCATACTTTGTCACAAAAACTTAGACCCCACCCCTTTTTTACGATATGACGTCACAAAGCTTTGACACTCTCTCCCCCAAGCCGTATTTTCTCAATACAAATTAGCATTTTGCAAATTATTTTTTGTCATTTAAATATGTATTTAGGGTAAGTCTGCACTGTAATATCGTAACACGCGTGAAGTCATTGAAAACGTAATTAAATAAATGGTAAACAATCAAATATTTAAGTGGAACTTTTATTTAAAGTTTCACGTTTTTGATGTGACGTCACATTTCTTAAACACCCCCTCGTCGTACCACATCGTCACAGATGCGTGGACCATGGCAGATTAAAAGGGGGGGGTGCTGAACGGGCTAAAGCCCCCAATAATTTAAGGGCCTCCAAACTTTTTATGAATTATAGTGTATAATAAAGATGCAGGGCATTATGTTTGTGCGAATCCCTGAAAATGCCTTGGACAGTCATACGGCAATGCTATAAATGAGTAGGAAGAATAACGGAAACCAGGCTATTCTTCGTGAGAAGTGCATTGTAGCTCATAATGTGCGGTGCACAGCTCATTCCTTTAATTTGGTTGGGAAAAGAGCAGCAGGTTGTCCTACTGCGGTCAGATTTTTTTGTCTTCTGCAAAATCTTTATACCCGACTTGTTGCATCTACTCATCGTTGACAGGTACTTCAAAAACATATGAAATTGATACATGCTAACAAAGCCTTGTCTGACACAAGATGGTCAGCCTGAGATTATGCTGTAAGGTCTGTTAATAGCTCATACCATGAGGATATCGCAGCACTGGAAGAATTAGCAACGAATGAAAATCTGCCAAGTGACTGCCGACTTGAAGAAGAAGGATTTCTAAAGGAAATTGAACAACTGGAAGTCGCTATTTTACTTGAAATTTGGGAAACAATTTTAGAAAGGAAGTCTCTCATTGAGTTTGTTAAAAAATAGCATTCTTAATTTTATTCCTATGAAGACAAAGGAAAGGAAAAGTCCGCGGTAAAAACAGTCTAAACAATCTTCAATATTATCAAACAAAAAAGAAAGCGCCAGTTTGATAAAGGGACATCAACAAAACAGTATTCTCCTGGAGACAAAAATTCAAGATGGAGGTATTTCTGGTAATCATTGACAAACCTTCTTAAGCCCTACAACATTGGTTAGTTGCATATAATTAAAATACATCCATGAGAAATTTGGCTTTCTTATAAATCTAACTGAGCTCAGCACTTTCGCCACCCGATGGGCAGCAGCCAAGTTAATGGAAGAACATTCAAGTGATTTCGAAGAAGGGGTCGGGTAAATCCGAAGCAACCGTTTCGTCACCCCTCAATTTACTAGCAACGCCATCGAGCGGTGCCGGTTTAGGGCCAGGAGCGCCAGTACGGATTAGCAAAAAGTGCCGCGAAGAACGCATTGGACGCCAGCTCTGAGGAAACCTTCCAGTGGGGGTTGCACCCTAGGTAGGTCTTTGGATGATTCCCCGGTCTGCGGCGGTCCTAACCATGGAGACCCGTGTGCTTTGCCGGGATGGCGCCAAAGTGGTAGCGGGTCGTAGTAGGAAATTCCACCACCTCCTTGTGAGGGCAACTTAGTGGGAGGCATCTTCGACTGTATGTCCTGGATGCCCAGGTGGCCGCTTCAGAAACGACCGCTTTTTGGAGGGGTTCCACAGCTGTTACGTCCCTTTGGTGGCCAGATGGCTAAGGGGGTCTTTCCGGGAAGACCCATAAAGAGCACCAGGCTCGGGGCTTCTGATTTTCTTCCACATGTAGGTTCATGAGTGATTTTGAAGACTGCTTACCTTCAGAATTAGTCCAATTTTCAGAACTCTTTAGAAAAAGTTATTGTCCAGCCCCAGGCTCGGGGTAAGGAAAAGGAATTAGCTCAAAGCGAAAATAAAAAAACTTGCACAAAAATGTTGCTGCTTTTGAATGAGCTATATTTCACACAGTCCTTTACAAATGTACACATCGCACTTCGCATCTATCTTTCAACGATGACATCAAACTGCAGCTGAGAGCGATCCTTTTCAAAGTTGAAAAGAATATATAATGAGTTAGAATTTGCATGGGACGAAAAAAGCAAAAATATGCTCTTTCTAATGATCATTGAAAGGAACTTGTAAGCTTACTCAGCTTTATTGACTTGATTGAAAACTTCGCCATTTGAAAAATTCGCAAACGAAAGTTGTAGGTTGAAATAATAATCATACATATTTTTCAATAATTTTTGTTATTTCAAATAGAGAAAAGAACTCCTTACCTCATGAATTTTTTTTTAAAATACGGAATAACGCGTAATACTATTCTTTACGGGGGCGCGTTCGTAAGCACTAAACAGCGTAAGTCGGGATGGGACCGTCGTAACCGGAGGACTACCTGTATATAAACATGCATATATATGCTTTCACGCCTTTAATAATATATATATAAAAATATTAACTCAAAGACATTGAAATCATAATTTCCCTCTTGAAAAACAACAACAAAGAAAACCCATCTTTTGATTTTTTTTTGATTTTTTTTTGTGATAAAAATCGTATTCCCCACTACCCACTGTGGTGGAGGGAGTCGTGAGGTGGGATTTTTTCATGCTGTCGGTGTGTCCAAGCCCAAATGGCTTTATATCTTTTAAAACAGAAGACACTGCCTCTTTCATTCCAGCCTTTTTTAAAGATCTCTCTGCTGCGACTATTTCTTTTCTTTTTTTCCTAATTTGTTTTAATGTTGTTCGTGTGTTGGGACTGTTTTATTATTGCAAGTTAACTGATATTTTTTTTAATAAGAATTTTCGCGTTTAACGTATTTCATTGTATTTCTTAATTTCTTTCTAGATTAAAAAAAATTTCTGACATAAAATCGTACACAGTAAAATTTTAGGCTCGGGTGTCACCCCCAGATGGGTGTCACCCGGGGCGGCCCGCCCCCCCCCCGCCCCCCCTAGTGACGCCACTGGTGAGGTCTGTGTGTAAGTAATAGAGCTCACGATGGACTGAAGCAACGAATTATCACAGTGTGCAAGGAGTGGATTCGGCCGACTCCAAAAATATAAAAATAATATATGTTAATATACATAAGCTGGAATCACAAATCACAATACACGTTGTATACAATTGCTTTTCGCGAGTGTTGGTTCTGGCTACAACACTAGCTATTCAGCATATGATTCGCTCATGTAGGTCTCTAACTCCAATACTGGCACTAGATTTCAAACACAACATTTGTCATCTGTTACGACCAGAAGGGTTTCGTCAATGTTTTCTCCCCAAGCCATGTTTCCACTTAAAACCAGATAAACGTGGAGTTCTTGAGACAATACAATGTTCTTCCAAGTAAAAAAAAATTTTTTAAAAGAAAGAATCAAAACCCACAACAATTCTTTTTCTCTCTTGGAAAGGGAAAAATTAGGGCAGATACAAATTTAGCTGTGGACCTGTGCCCTCCAACGGATATCCGGTACAAGTCGGAAGCACCTGCTGATGGCCGCCTACGAGCTGATTGTGTCATGCATCAGGGTTGCCATATTGGCCTTTTAAAGGCCAAATTCTCAAAATTTGGCCTTTTTTAAGAGGGTTTGGCCTCAAAAATATTTTTTGGCTTTTTGGCCTTTTTTTGGCCTTTTTCTTAAAAAATAAATAAAATATATATAAAAATAATCTTTATCACAAAAAAATTGAAAAATTAAAAATGCGCCAATAAGTCAATAACCTTATTAATTATTTTCTTTTTTTTCGATAGCTTACGTGTATGTAAGATATTAAAAAGTTTTTTAAAAGTTTAAGGAAGAGGCTATTAAGACAAAGCCAGATACAGAATTCAGCTCACACTTTTAGACGCTATTGTTAGAGTAAGGGGTGAGATTTTGTTTACAAATAAATGCAGTAAGAACTTTGTCATGTCACCAAGAATGCTTGATGACTTGACATCTGATAAAGTTTATAATAATACTGCAAATAGTAGTCTAGAGAAAAAGGATGACCTGAAGCTTTTCTTTCAAATTTGTATGTTAGTATCATAGTCTTTTTATTTTGTGAATACAACCATACATACGAACATTGGCATTTACACATTTATTATCCTTTTTCTCCTGGTTTTATCTTCATTTTAAATAGTTAACTAATTTTCAGCCGTTTTGGGCCGTCCATAAGTGGCGTCACGCGATTTTGGCAGATTTTTCAATGTATTTTCACCCCCTCCCACTTCGTCACACGTAATCAAGAGCTAGACCGTTTCAAATATGACGTCATTGTCCTTAAAAGCACCCTCCCCCTCGTCATACATGGCCACAAATCTATGACCCCCTCCCGCCCCCTAGGTGCGTGACGTCATTTTTGTTGACATTTTTCATATAACATAAGTTTGGCCTTTTTTTGGCCTTTTTTGGCAGTCAGTTTGGCCTTTTACCCAAATTATAATCTGGCAACCCTGTCATGCATTGTCTCCCACAGCCGAGAGTTAGATCCTCATGGGTCGTGAGAGATGTTATCAAACATTACAATTAAATAACGCCGAGTTTTCCCGTTACTCGATTCCGGAATGAAGGTTTACGTTTTCAAACGGAGCATGTGTAAATGTTAAGAGGTGGGTGGGGTAAGGGGTTACTACGCCCGGAAATACCATTGTAACGTCGGTTACGTTTCCGGGGTTCATTTGTTAAATAACCTTCTCTTGGGCATGAGAGTGTAAACAAAATTAGTGACGTTCTTGTTTTGCACACAGTGAAATTTCAAACAATATAATTTAAAAATACAGCGAACTTTCGAAATTGAGAGCATTAGTATTCGTTATATTTTGTTTTTGCTTCGTTAGGCTTTAACGCAGAGCCGCCTTTACACCAAGTTGGCCCCCGGGTAAAGAAATAGTGTTGGGGCCCCTCCCCCGCAGGAATAAAAAATAAATATACATACATGTACTATATATAAATAAACATATTCCCATGGGGCCCCTATGCTCGTGGGCCCCCGGGCAAATGCCCAACGGGCCTATGCGTAAAGACGGCCCTGCTTTAACGGCTATGGAAAACACCAAAAACAAGTTAAGGGAAAAGAGGGTATTATGTTGTTTTTTTCTAGCACCGATTAAGAGTATATCGAAATAAACCTAAATAATTGGATTAGATAGGAAACTGACCAATTGGAAAAAAAAATGGATAGGTTAACATTAATTGCAAAGAAATGTACATGTTATGTTTCACAAGGACAAAGGACCAAGTCTGATTTGTTTTTTTCCTTATCGAGACAGATGATTGAAGAATACCTTAAAATTGTATCGAATTTATGACAATAGTCTAACGGGATTTTGCACTTTAGAACTCTGCAGTAATACAGAGGTAAAAGCTCGGATACTAGTCTAGAGTCACAGTAAACATATCTTGCATAAATGTTGCATCGTTATTGGCCACCATTATCGATAGGTTTTGTTTTAAACTGAACTATTGCGTCGACATCTGTCAACATCTAAGTCTTTGACGTTGGTATGAGGTTGTCAGGCGTCAGGAGTCCACCACCACGATACACCGCTAAACCTAAACCATTTATAAAATGTACGCCATGCCCCCTCCAAACCCATAAAATAGTATTAAAAAATCCAAACTCCATCTTTACCCGTAATCCTAACCCAGCTGTCAAGTGTCCACGGCTTACCACCCCCCCTTCCTCACTCCTAAGCCAATCACACTTCGTACATCTGCAGCTAGAGATTGTTTTAACACATTTCTACAAATAAAACTTCAAAACCTATTCGCCAATAATATCCAGTCCTGTTCCCTCTCTTCTCTGACTCTGTGGGGCGACTAGCGTTGGTGGAGCTGATGAAAACGAACCTAATCTGTGAGCCTGCCAGCCGACACCTCAGCGCACGTGTTTGACACTGTGCCCTACATTGCCTGAAGGTAATCACGGGGAACTTGAAACCACGCTCGAAAATAGATTCTTCCTCTATTATTTTTAAAGAGCTCAAACCGTTTAGGAAAATCGGAAGGTGAGAAGAAGGTATGTTTTCTTTTCAGCTGTCAACTGCAAAAATTAGCGGTTAAGTTGACCGTTGACCGAATCCCTAGAGCTGAAAGCGATTCCTGATAATTTACGCTTCCATGGAGAATGTTATCCTTCCACTATACTCAAACCTCAGCACAGCTGTGCCTTGTGGAAGGTCCTCCAGGAATACCCCCAAAGAGCAGTTACTCCATAGACTCACAGTCTCCCCACTGTTTCGGCTGACCCGTATTTCGCCGGTGAGGTCACCACGCATCGTAAGAGTAAGCTGAAGGTAAGTGTGGATGTTATCACTATCACTACAGATGAGGGACTGCTAGTTTGAGGAGAAGATCTTTGCCCTCGTCCGTCTCCATGTAGACGATCTTGACGTTTTAAAAAAAAATGTGTTTGTGGCTTTAGGAACAATAGGCCGCTAAGGAAAGAGATTATTAAATCCCTTATATTAACTTCACCGCCGTCTCTCTCTGTCGTTCTGTCGTCATCTCATGGGCGGGCGGAAAAACAAAAGTAAACAATGACCCACTTTCCGTGATCCGATCGAGCTGAAATTTGGCACACGGACCCGTCTTACCTAACAATGCATCGTATCAAAATTTCAGATCGATCGAACGTACCGTAATTAAATTAATGCATTTTTAGTTTATCCTTATATAACGTATTTAATTCAAATTCACTGTTTGTTATTGTTTTTTTTTCACGTGATTGTTCAGTCACGCGTTGACGCGACCCATCGAAGAAACCGACGTGCTTTTGTTTACATTTTACGTGTCACGCTGAGCTCGGTCCAGCGATAGGTGACCAGATCTTTCCCCTCTCCCACCCGCCCCCCCAGGGGTTATAAAGCAAAGGAAAGTTAAGACAGATTCAGGCTGTAAATGTTTGTCGCGTTGGAACATAATCAATACTTTCAGTTCTGTCTCATATATAAGGGATTTATAGTCAAAAACTTTGTTTTTACGGGTCTTTTTTTTTAACCACTTCTGTGGCACTACGCATTAAAGGTGGGCGTTCGACACGAACTTAAGTTTCGGGGACGGAGGACGGATAGGTACTAGACCTCAGTCTTTTTAGTGATGAGACCAAATTTGGTGAAGGCACAGGGAAAACACTCAACTTTGTATCCCGCGGCGTCAATAGTCGGTATATAGAAGGTTGGAGCCTTGTATCCGATATGTAGCAGCTTCGGGGCTTACAAATATGACGATGGTTAGCTCACGAGGTAGAATAAAAGTGCAGGAGGAATATTTGGTAGGATTCCTGATAAACCAGGGCCTCAGATAAGGACTCATTAGCATCTATCCTTTGAAATATTGAATTAACAAAAGTTATGAGAAACATGCTCTGTGAACACCAGGGCCACCATCACAAAAAATCTCTCAGAAAACAGTTTATAACCTCAGCCTATTGAGCTTTGTACTGTCCTCATACCATCAATATAGGCTTATACAGACTTATAATCACAGACAATGCGGACAATTTTATTCTAGTTTTATTGTCCAAGCATTCAAATAAATATGGGTGCGACTGCAGTCAGGCTTATAGAGTAATGGATGGATAACTTGTAAACAGGGTATGAGTGAGCCTGACAGGACGTAACAAAACAGCGAACATTTCGCTGTTTGTTTATCCATCTATTACAAACATTCAACTACTTGTTTAAGCATTTATCACCGGGGTTGTATAGCTTACTTCTAGGAAAATCACCAGTGACGATGTCTGGGGTCCAATTTCATTGATATGTCAGAAACCATGGTGGTCAATGCCAACACACACACACACACATACAATTCTAAACATTTTTGCAAAATGTATTTTTGTAAAATGTTTAACAAAAATAATAAAAATTAAAGAATTTAAAGCGAACAATGTTCAATGGAATCATTTTGTGCATACGTCTTACAAACAAAATTGAAAGGACGAATACAGATTTTTAATTTCCATTTATAATTTAAAATCTACGGAGAGAACATATCTGAAGAGAAATAGCTTTTAAGTTAGAGATTATTTCAGTCTTGTAATTAATATTAATCTACATCATTATATTATTTGACTTACAATTATTTGGGCATACATAACAACATTATTTTTTTTATGTTGGAGAAGAAAAAAAAAGTAAAATGGTTTAAAATGATTGGTCATACAAAATCGCAATGGTATCATAACTACTATAGGTAGCAGTAATAAAATGGAAGTGTTCCATTCATTTAGGCAATCGCGTTATCTGAACGCACACAAAATGTTTTTTTTTCCTGTACTAATAGCCACTCAGAACTGTTCGAAAAACCTTGCGATAGCTGCAGCATTTCTGATAACCTGAGTCTCCCTCAATGACTTCAGCATCCCATGATTCCTCAATGCAAATACCGGCTTCCGTGTACTATCAGAAATCTAAATATAATTTCGGATGTCACGAGAGAGTTCACAGAGGGGAGACTAACCCGGGAATTTTTCGGGAGGTTGGATAGGCTGGTGTGGTGGTGTGGGGGGTGGAGGGTGGGTGGGTGGGTGGAAGCACTGCGTTGCGCCAGACGATTGGGGTTTTTCATACCCCAAGTGACCTCTACCTACTAAGATTCCAGACCGGGGAAGAAAAGGTGGAGATAAATAAAAGCCCCTTTTTTATTTATTATTATTTTTTTATTTAAATAGATCAACGCACGAGTCCTTGGACGATTGATTGGGGTAATGTGGCGAGCCTCGTTTTCAGCAAGCTCGGTATCACGTCAAACCTGGTTTCTTCTATGAAAGTTTGAAATAATGAAAAGCTGAGCCACATTCGGTATGTTTAGCAGAATTATGATAATTGGTTTTTCGTAGCTCATTTTAAATCAATGTCTGTTATGTCCTAGAAGTGATTGATGAATGAAGTTTTAAAATGTATCTATTTTTTTTAGTAGTATTATGTTCATATAGGATTTTATTACAACGTTTACAAGCAGTAGAATAATTTGAATAGTATTTAAAAAATTAACTTTTACAGGCATATATATATATATATATATATATATATATATTAGGGCTGCGGAAATTATCGATTAATTTCTCGATTAATCGTTAAAAAATTTATCGATTAAATATCGATTAAAATAATTTTAATCGATAAAAATTCGATTAAAATTTAAGAAAATATTTATAATATTTTTTTAAAATTTTAGTAATAAATAATAAATTATTAATAATTAAAAATAATTTATATATATTTTTTTTAACGAACAAACATCTCCCGCGTAATATTAAAATTAATTTTATCAATATATGTTGACCGGCAGACGTCAACTAAAAATGGCTGACAGCCAGAGCCGTCTTTACACCTTTTTGGGCCCCCGGGCAAAGAAATAGTGTTGGGCCCTTTCCCCCGCAGGAATAAAAAATGAATAGCCTATATATAATATATATAAATAAACATATTCCCATGGGGCCCATATGCTCGTGGTCCCCCGGGCAAATGCCCAACGGGCCTATGCGTTAAGACGGCCCTGCTGACAGCATCAGGGCAGTTAAATTTAAACATAACTAGAAAGTTGAGCAAATATGTTGTTTTTAAGCTAACTGCGGATGGCAAAGTCGAAGATGGTGAAAACGTTTACTGTGTCCACTGCCATAAACAATTCTCTTTAAAAGGATCAAATACATCGCTGACGTACCACCTTCAGCACAAATCAAGTATCGACACATTGTCATGAAATTTAGTTCAAAATATTCTTAATTTTCAATGTCCGTGAGAAATGTTCAGTTTAATGACGTCATAAATTTCTATTTTTAGCTTTAATCGAAATTATCGATTAATTAATCGATAATTTTGCAAAAGTTAACGATTAAAATTAAATTAATCGATAACAGCCCTTATATATATATATATATATATATATATATATATATATATATATATATATATATATATATATATATATATATATAAATATATATATATACATTTATATATATATATATATTTATATATATATATATTTTTATATATATATATATATATATATATATATATATATATATATATATATATATATATATATATATATATATATCAGTGGCGTAGCTAGGAATTTGTTGGAATTTGGGGGCCCGGAGCGCTTGGCCTCTTTGGGGGGGGGGCCTGCATGCATGGTAGTTGCGTAATATTTAATGTACAAAAATGTTTTCGGACAATCATTTGGGGGCCCCTCTCAAGTGGGGGCCCGGGGGGACTTTATAATTTGGACCCCCATCCCACTCCCCTAGCTACGCCCATATCATTATATATATATATATATATATAAATATATATATATATATATATATATATATATATAATACATTTAATTTTTTTTTATAGATTATAATGATGTCCTTTAATGTTACTTTTGAACAAAAATGAAATTTCCTTCTAAATAACCCATAATTTCTAAGTGTTCCCTACGCACTTTAAAAAAATACCTGAGCTAACCGACTTTGGTTATTTCCAATTTTTCTCAATACCTTTTCATCTTTTCCGGTCGAATGTAACTCTATGAACCGCGTTCTCACTCGGCAATCAAGCAGAGATTTGACCTACATCAAGAGACTATTTTAGATTATGCTGGTGCTATTTAAAGGAAAGTTAAATACGGAAGCCATGTAATAGAAAAAAATAATAATAAAAAAGCCTTGAAAGAAAGGCAGAGACTGAAAAACGTTAACAATATAAATAAATAAATAATAAACCATGTAATGGCGTTCAGTACCATTTTTAAATCCCTTATATTAACTTCACCGGCGTCTCTCTCTCTCTCTCTCTCTCTCTGTCTGTCTGTCTTGGGCTCGGCGGGCGGAAAAACAGAAGTCAAAAATGACCCACTTCCCATGATCCGATCAAACTGAAATTTGGCACACGGACCCATCGAACCTAACAATGCATCGTATCAAAATTTCAGATCGATCGAACGTACCATAATTAAATTAATGCATTTTTAGTTTATCCTTATATGAGGTATGTAATTCAAAATTCACTGTTTTTTTTTAATTTTAAATTCCAGTTCCACGTGAGTTTGAGTTGACGCCGACCGTCGTGTTGACGACGACCGTCGTGCCGACACCCCCTCACATCCCACCCCCATTTATTAAAGACAAGGGACATCACTCAGTGTCAGTCTGTAAATGTTTAAAAATAATCACTAGTGTTAGTTATGTCTCATATATAAGGGATTTATAGTCAAAAACTTTGTTTTTACGGGTTTGTAATTAAATCCCTTATATTAACTTCACCGGCGTCTCTCTCTATCTCTCTCTCTCTCTCTGTCTGTCTTGGGCGGGCGGAAAAACAGAAGTCAAAAATGACCCACTTCCCATGATCCGATCGAACTGAAATTTGGCACACGGACCCGTCTGACCTAACAATGCATCGTATCAAAATTTCAGATCGATCGAACGTACCGTAATTAAATTAATGCATTTTTAGTTTATCCTTATATGAGGTATGTAATTTAAATTCACGGTTGTTATTGTTTTTTTGCCACGTGAAATTTTGAGCTGACGCATTGAGGCGACCCAACGAAGCGACGGGCGCTTTTGTTTACATTTTACGTGTCACTCTGAGCTCGGTCAAGCGAATCGGTGACCAGACTTTTCCCCTCTCCCCCCCACCCACCCCTCCCCCCCCCACCCACCCCTTCCCCCCCCCACTAGGGTTATGATGCAAAGTTGAGTTAAGACAGATTCAGTCTGTAAATGTTTGAAAATAATCAATACTGTTAGTTATGTCTCATATATAAGGGATTTATAGTCAAAAACTTTGTTTTTACGGGTTTGTTTTATTTAAATCCCTTATATTAACTTCGCGGCCGTCTCTCTCTCTCTCTCTGTCTTGGGCTCGGCGGGCGGGCGGAAAAACAGAAGTCAAAAATGACCCACTTCCCATGATCCGATCGAACTGAAATTTGGCACACGGACCCGTCTGACCTAACAATGCATCGTATCAAAATTTCAGATCGATCGAACGTACCATAATTAAATTAATGCATTTTTAGTTTATCCTTATATGAGGTATGTAATTCAAAATTCACTGTTTGTTATTGTTTTTTTTCTGCCAGTTTCACGTGAGTTTGAGTTGACGCCGACCGTCGTGTTGACGCCGACCGTCGTGCCGACACCCCCTCACATCCCACCCCCATTTATTAAAGACAAGGGACATCACTCGGTGTCAGTCTGTAAATGTTTGAAAATAATCAATACTGTTAGTTATGTCTCATATATAAGGGATTTATAGTCAAAAACTTTGTTTTTACGGGTTTGTTTTATTTTGTACCCCGGTGTCTGCAGTATCAACAAGCGCTGGGCTGCAGTAGGGTGGGTAGGCATTGGTGGGAGGATGATTACTGATATTTTATGTGTATTATGCCTCGAGGCATTGGCAGGAACTAGAAGTGGGATTTTCCGTCAGTTACCCGGAAGGGGAAAAAAATGATATTTCTCCCCCCCCCTTCCCCACTCTTTTGTTGTTTTGGTTTGTTTTGTTAGACCTCAACGGAGAGACATTTATTTTAAAACGTAATAAGGGAGCCTTCAGATTGGGAGGTGAGCTAATTGGTGATCCAGTATTTAAGAGGTGAGAGAATTGATGCAACCATTTTTAGCTGATTAAACATTTGCATCGGGAATCAGTTGATAGGCTACCAGACTTGATAAGGGGAAATGAAAAAAAAACTGGAATGATTGTGTCGACATTTGGATAAACTGATGTAACGAAGTTATAGAAATAGAGTATACGAATCATTACGATTCAGTTTTACAGAAAAAGTTATTTGCAATACACTAAGAACAAATAGCGGTTTACATTTATTACGTTCCTCCGAAACGTGGTATTCGCAAATAAGCTTCTTTAAAAAAAAGTTTGTATGTAGAATTGTCGAAGCCAATAGTTTAAAAAAAATCATTTTTAGCGTCTTTGATAGCGTTCTGATAGGATTCTGTGTAGAGTTATATCTTGTCTGCTTAATTCTACCACAGTGAACTTAAACAAGGGTCCGAGCAAATCATATATAATAAAAGGCAAGTTTCTGTTCTTTCTGTCCCGTTATCTATAGCGATTGGTCCCTCAAACACATATGACTCCTACAGCCAATCATATTGAACACGTTTACGCCATTTACGCGGACGTTCAAAACGAGTTATTTTTGGTGGGATTTTGATGCAATCTCCTGTTTCATAATCAAAAGTAACTTTCTACTCATGCAATATCTACATGAACGGAGAGTGCAACTTTTCTACACGAGTACATCTTCTGTATTTATGCTGGGATGCCATCAGATCCTTCAGCCTTGTCCATGTTAAGTTGTTTGATTGCATTACGGATCTTATTTTTGGAAATGTGTGTTGTAGGCATTCAAATATTCCATTTCAGCTGCCTGGATAGCTGCTGGGTTCCTTGGTTCTAATTCGTTAAGACGCTCCTTTAAGTACTATTTTCATCTGCCTCTTTATTAGTTCACATTTGGTATGATCTTGCCATATTTCTTTTTTACTGGTCTCTCTGACTGGATAAATTTCAAAGACATGGCGACCATTTTCCACAACTTAAGTATATGCCATCAATAAGATTTATTCACGTCATTGGTGCTCTGGATAGAGAATTTAGTATCTTAATTGTTGATTTTTATGGCAATGACTTTAAATATTGGGAGGTCATTTGTAATACTGTAGGCGTTATTTAAGATGACTTCTTTAAATCTTTTCCCTTAAAAGGGGCTTATCAGTGTTGCTGACTTAAAATTAAAACTACGACGAAAACAAAATTAAGTGGATATATTTGGCGTCTTTGTTTATTATTCCATAAAAAAATTATGTTATGCCGAATAATAAATAGTTCCTCTTAAAGAAAAAAAAATTAATATATTTCCTTTTTTTTTCTTCTCCACTCAGAGCTAAGAATGTACCCATTTAAAAAAAAACAACACATGGAGCAGGAAGGGGCGGAGTGTGATATCATAAACAAAAAAGGCAGTTCCGACTCGTCAACATTAGATTTTGGCAAGAGAAATTTCTTCTGGTGCAATTTTTGCTTGACACCACGCGAGCCCGGTAGCGTAAGAAAAAACATTGCTACAATAAAACTTTTTAAAAAAAAAGAAAAAAATGCCGAAAAACTACCGAGAACTAGGGTCTAGTGTTGATGAATAATATACGAGCCCAGAATTTGTCGAGCCAACACATTTTCAAGTAACATCTTGTTTGTAGTTGTGTATCGCTTTAACATCACTAGACACGTGACTTTTCTTTAACATGTTCAGAGCTCGTTCCTTTTTTTTTCTTCTTCAAGGCGTTCCCCCTTTCCTTCCCGTTCTATTATTATCTTCATAAGTTCCTCTGTAAATAAACGGAAGCAAATCGCAGTAAAGTTGCGACATGTTGTCTCACAAAGAAAAGATCTAAGCACGCCGCTGGAAGACTAGCAGAAATTAAATAAAGAGCTCATAAACTCATGGCGAGGTGGGTCTATGATTCTTAATACGGCTGAATCACATCTGTAATTGACGTACGTGGATGCAGTATGTGGGTGCGTGGATGTGGCTGTGTGTTGGGATGGGAATGGTTGGGGTTGGGGGGTATATCGTTGCGTTGACGTGGTATTGGGTGTGTTTTGGTAGGGGTGATGCTATACATGGAACATTTTATTGATTGGGGTGCGTTGTGGGAGGAGATTCCGGGCTCTTATGCTTGGTTAATCAAATGAATGCGAAGGGGTGGGGCGGAGTTCCATTCAGTAGCGTCTACGTTGTGCCGCTTCGTGGCCCTGAAGTGGGTTCCGATAGAGGGATTAAGATGGTCCACTTTGGTTGATGCAACACTAAATATAGAAAGTTGGCAATACAACTCGGACTGTACAACAAATGCTTGACGGCGGTATGAAAAAAAAAGTCTATTAATTTGTTTTTATAAAACTATAGGTTGTAGCTCACTTCACTTTTTCGAGCACTTTCTTACATTTTACCTGTCTCTCGACTTACCTTAGTGCCTTCTGGACCGGGAATTCCCGGCAATCCAATGTTTCCAGGCTGGCCCTGTGGGACATACAGTATGTTTATGTTTACACTACAGACTTATGAAAAATCGGAAAAAAGTTGGAGAAATCAAGGTCGCAAACTATCTATGAGTTCCATAATCTACAATCAGTAGACAAAACATATTCAAATTTTCTAACAATCGACATTCCGAAGACATAACTCACGTCAGATCCCGAGGGTCCGCGGGGGCCTGGTTCACCGGTGTCACCTTTGAACCCCTGTGGAGGAAATTGGGTGAAACACAATATACAGACTTAATTACGTAGAATTGCTTTCAAGCGTTATGGGGCTGTTATTTAGACTTTTTAAAGACTTTTATGGACTTGTATGTAGGCTTGTTATGTCGACTTTTTATTTATACTCGTTATATTGACTTTTATGGACTTGTATGTAGGCTTGTTATGTCGACTTTTTATTTATACTCGTTATATTGACTTTTATGGACTTGTATGTAGGCTTGTTATGTCGACTTTTTATTTATACTCGTTATATTGACTTTTATGGACTTGTATGTAGGCTTGTTATGTCGACTTTTTATTTATTCTCGTTATATTGACTTATATGGACTTGTATTTAGACTTGGTATGTCCACTTCCTATTGGCGTATAGCCTCACTGGACAAAATAATTTTGCATTCAAAAACTCACGAGAGGTCCTTGGGGTCCATGCTGGCCTGGCTGACCTGGTGAGCCCTGTAATAAAAGAAGTAAACAAACTGTATCTGGTCATTATATAAATGATACAGTAACCTCTCGCAACTTCGCGGTTCACTTTTCGCGGATCTAGTGCTTCGCGGGTTTTTAAATATAGTAGTAGTAGTAGTATTAGAAGAGGTGCCTTGGGAATTGGTCCCGCCGTCTGAAGAGACGTAAAATTCAGTCATCGGCTGCGCAGTAAAAGTCATCATCACCTTCATCGTCATCATTTTTACTGCACAGAATATTCATCACCATCATAACGCCATATATAACTACGTGTGCTTCGCTATACATTATCTGTAAACTTATCTACCGATTTCGTATTTATTTAAAGTTGGTGTCCCTACTTTGCGGATTTTCCCCTAACGCGGGGTCTACGGTCTTCATTAACCGCGATAAACCAGGGTTCACTTTACAGTCACTGAGGTAGGCTTCTCTTTATCAAATAGCTGGAGATTCTAGACAACAAAATACACTGAAATAGACTGGTCAGAATGATGGCGTAATTCTGTGACTTGTGCCTTGTGGATTACTTTAGGTAAATCAATTTCAAACCTGAAAACTTAAAAAAATTATCTAATAACTTTATGAGTTAAAAATGTTGTTACGTGAATTTTAGAGACCAGCTTTTGGTCCGTGTTTAAGTCCTAACACCAATAAAAAAATTAGTTACAAGTATTTATTTATATTGCTTTTTTATAAACAAATAATTTAAGTATTTCTAATCATTAATGTGTACATACTTTTTAATATTTTTTTTAAAAAGAACTATATTTATTATTTCCCCCCATCTATATGGTTTTTAAAAAAAACCAGTAATATAGCAATGTGGCTAAGCCGAATAGCCACATCAATCATTTTTCTAAAAAATTTGCTTGATGAAGATGTTAATGAAGACACCATGAGATATGTCTTCGTATGTAATTACTTAAATGTACTGGTGAGTTTGAATGGTACATAAATTACCTATAGCCCTAAGTAGCTTTTTTCAATTGCGTGTGGAACTTAGATATTAAAATTCCTTTAAGTTTAAGAAGAATAGAAATCTAACTTTATAACAAGGTATAATATTGATATTTTTTTTAAAATCTGGTTAATTTTAATTACATTTTTTCTAGTTTTTTAAGGTTTATTTGAGTCATATACAAATTGGCCTTTTGTCGTAAAGAATCTCTTATCATGCCCTCCCCCACAGGCCTGGGGTGGAAGTTCTACTCACCCCCCCCTAAAGGCGCCTCAGTTAATTAATTTTAAAAAAAAATATTTAAAACATAAATAATATTTTAAAAAACTAAATAATATCATACTCAAATATTTTATAGTAAAATATTGTGTGAAGAATTTACTAACTTTTGCCAAATCAGCTTTTTTAAAAAAAGACATAAGAATTACATGTTTATAGCGCCAAAAAAAATAATCAAACATTTCAATAATTTCTTACTGCATTTCCTGGTAGCCCACGATCTCCCGGTAGTCCTGGGTTGCCTGGAAAACCCTGTCGAGAACAAAGCAGAAATTGGGAGTTACTGACAAGGAGGCAAGACGACCACTGCGCACACACAAGTGACCATTCATACAAGGCTACAAGTGAGCCAGAATTTTAACAACAATTTATCCAAACGTTGCTAAATACCAATATTATTTTGTACCATCGTTAACTTAAGTAAAGTATATTCCCTGACAATTCTATAGGATGGGGTGGGGTTAAAAATTTCAGTAATTTTTTTTAAAATAAAATTTCAACCGCCCCCCCTCCCACCCTAACAAATAAAAAAGAAGAATTGTTTTATTTTTATACTAATTATATGCCGTGATTTATTTGTATTTTAAAAAAAAATTCTAGTATACATTTCATTCAAATCTATTCTCTCTCATCGTCTCGGGAACCGTTGGAAACTAAAGATGGACGACAGTTAACACTGACGTCTTCAGACAACTGTTTCCGTTCTCGTATCAAGGAAAATAATTGTCGAGCAGGTATGAGGAAGGCACATGGTTGAACCATGTGCCGAAAAGACCTTGCAGTGGTCTCCATGTGCACGATCCTTGACCCAGACCTACAGATGTACCGATATGACCTGTGTGCCACAGAATTTATATCATCAGTTTTCATCTGTCGATTTCCTCATACACCTTCAAAGTCTTAAGTGTTGACCTCTTTTGTACTGATGAGTAGCAGTGTTCCCTACTCCGAAGTGCTGGTTTTAAAGATACCATTAAAGAGGAAAAACCCTAACGTCACATAAACGTAATTTTAACGCGGGAGAATCCCCCCCCCGGCAACCCCACCACTTTTCCCAATCTAATGAAAGTATCGGGAGAACACTGCTGTAACTGTAAGCCCGTGCTACCGTCTGCCAGTACTTCAAAGCTGGCCACCTACTGGAACTTTTAATTAAAATCAGTGGGTAAGAATCCTATGACCTAGACGAGATAACTGAATCGAAGAGTTTGTTTTGGCAAAGTTGTGGACCGGAATGTTAACGTTGTCGTAATGGTGAGAGCCTTGGCTTTAAAACAACCGATTCAACATTTTCGTAGAGTTTGTTATAAACTTTGTACGTTTTTTTTCTTCCTTAAAAGCGTTGTAGATTGAAATTAATGTACACGAATATTTTAATTTATATATTTAATTGAAAAAGTATCTACCACTTGGTACTTAAAATAGAATCGATACTTTTTTGACGTTTTAAATAAGAGAGAGAGAGAGAGAGAGATGTACAATAAATGTGACCTGGTATTAAAATTCTGTTTGGAATATATGACTCTATTACTTTGCCTTTTTGACAACACTCTAGTCAAAGCATAAGTCAAAGCATAAGTCAAAGCTGACACCTCGGCACTTGAATTTCATCTCCCCAGCCCCGAACTTAGTTATGAAGTGGATCCCCGCTTACCTTCCCTTTCTTCTCTTTATTCCGTCAACGAGCATAACAGTTAAGTTTTATCACCGGCACACACCAGTACCGGCATCCTGGTAGACATTTCGCATCCAGGACCAGTAACACCATCCTGGTTTTTAACATTTACTGTAACATTTTATTTCACTTCTATTTTTCAAAGCTAACAAAACCGCTCGCTTCCGGTTTTGCTATAGCGCATAGTGAAAACATTGCCCTAAAAAATGTGTTGTTGTTGTAAATTCTGGTAGATTTTTAAAGACTATCTTTTGAATTGATGTTTAATCGTATGCCTTGCTAAGTGGAACGTGAACTCGCGCCGGGTTCAGAACGCTTACATGGTCTTGATTTGACAGCTTCTGTTTCATTATAGTATTTATAGTGATTGGGTGAATAGGGGAGAGTAAACGTTACACTTCAGTAGGCCATGGTTACCCCTTTCAACGATTTAGCTGATTCAATCAAATGTGTGCCCTAATTATTTAAAATTTAAACATCCAACTACGATTTAAGTGAGAAAGAATAACACTAACACCAACATACACGTTTAAAAAAAATAAGTGAAATTTAACATAAAGTTAGGAAAAATTATCCGAAAGGGGGGCGAAGTTGTTGTAATTGCGCCAACATCAACAACAAGCTTGTAAAAGTGTGTGGATACATCATTACTACGTGTTGTGATGCATCATTGCATTGAGTTGCGATACATCATTACTACGTGTTGTGATGCATCATTGCATTGAGTTGCGATACATCATTACTACGTGTTGTGATGCATCATTGCATTGCGTTGCGATACATCATTACTACGTGTTGTGAGTTGTGATGCATCATTGCATTGAGTTGCGATACATCATTACTACGTGTTGTGATGCATCATTGCTTTGAGTTGCGATACATCATTACTACGTGTTGTGATGCATCATTGCTTTGAGTTGCGATACATCATTACTACGTGTTGTGAGTTGTGATGCATCATTGCATTGAGTTGCGATACATCATTACTACGAGTTGTAATACACAGATTGGCGTTTCTGTGATGCACTCATTCATATCTATGTATTGCTGCCATACATCCCCATTGTGTATTGCTGTGATACAATAAATAGCCATGCACAGTTGTGCTGTAATGTAAATGGCACAAATGGACTCCAACCCAACACCACAAGGTGTTTCAACAAACACTACGGGGTCCATGAACGCCAGCCCCAGGCCAACGGTGGGGACACCCCAATTGATTCAAGGACTTCCAAGCCCGCAAAAAGGAGGGGTTGGGGGTGGACTGCAGCCTTTAAACCATGCGTGGCAAAGCGCCCTCACGACGCCACTGTTCTCGCGGAGATCTTGACGGACGAATCCTTCATCATAGACTTTCAGCAAGTCGTTGAAACCAAGACAGAGCTGCGGAGCTGAACCTTAGCACATCATGTTCTTGGCAAGCTCCGTACATAACCTTCGTTTTTTTTAATATTTGTGTGTGTGGGGGGCGGGGGGGGGGCGGGGTGATATATTCAAGTTGTGTCAGCCAGCAGAAGCTCGTCTTGATAGGGTCGTTATAAAGCGTTTCCGGCATTAAATTGTTTCAGGATATCCGACGCTTGATATTTCAGGTTCAAATTTTTTACTGCTCAAGATATTTAGGGCTAAGAGGCTTCCCTCGAGGAAAAATCGTAATTCCTGACGACTCTGACATGTTAGCGTATTTTAGTTCAGGAAAAAGAGGAGGCGGGAAATGTTGGTAAAAAGCATTTGTGGTTGGAAAATTCCCATGAATATATTTTTGATGACATTGCTATTTTTAAAATACCCAGTAAGTTTTTAATCTTATCTAAGTCTTAACCAGAGTTCTCAGGGTGTAATATAACATCCAATAGTCCATAAGCGTCCGAAATATTGAAAACGAACATTTATTTAACAAGTTGTAATTGTTTACTTCTTAGGATTTTCCGTTCAAATCAGGCCGCATGTGTTAAAGCTGTTTGTTGCTCAAATCAGGCCGTAGTATGTGTTAAAGCTGTTTGTTGCTCAAATCAGGTCGAATGTGTTAAAGCTGTTTGTTGCTCAAATCAGGTGGAATGTATTAGCTGCTTGTTTCGTGTTCAAATAAGGCCACTTGACTAATATTTAACATGCATCAGCTGGACATGTCCTTTTGGCAGCATGATTCTGGGACAAGTGCGAAGGTCTAAGACTAAATAGAACTTTATAGCTTAAAATTTGGCCGTAGCAGAACTAAACTCTACGGATCGATCGAGACATTCACGGAGTCAATACACCGTAACTTGGGCTCCAGC
The DNA here is from genome assembly GCA_944989445.1 of Ampullaceana balthica. Classification (NCBI taxonomy): domain Eukaryota; kingdom Metazoa; phylum Mollusca; class Gastropoda; family Lymnaeidae; genus Ampullaceana; species Ampullaceana balthica. The sequence goes on along the minus strand of CALYLW010000375.1, from coordinate 446,208 downwards.
AAAACACACCCTAACTTGGGCTCCAGCAAAACACACCCTAACTTGGGCTCCAGCAAAACACACCGTAACTTGGGCTTCAGCGACACACATCCTAACTTGAGCTCCAGCAAAACACACCCTAACTTGGGCTCCAGCAAAACACACCCTAACTTGGGCTCCAGCAAAACACACCGTAACTTGGGCTTCAGCGACACACATCCTAACTTGGGCTCCAGCAAAACACACCGTAACTTGGGCTTCAGCGACACACATCCTAACTTGTGCTCCAGCGACACACTTCCTAACTTGAGCTCCAGCAAAACACACCCTAAATTGGGCTTCAGCGACACACACCCGAACTTGTGCTCCAGCGACACACTTCCTAACTTGGGCTCCAGCGACACACACCCTAACGTGTGCTCCAGCGACCCACAACCTAACTTGTGCTCCAGCGACACAGTGCATCAAGTAAAGAAAGAACGAATTGAGACTAGATTTTCCAAATAGGTTTCAACTTAGCGAACGATTGGTTACACCAGTGCAGTAATGTCAAAAAAATTGCACCGGCCTTGAAACGCTAACTGAAAGGTGTTGTTGTTTTGGTTTTGTTAGCGATGTTTTTTTTTGTGTTTTTTTTTCATTTCCCACTCATGCTCATAGCAGCGTGGGGGCAAATCTAAAGAGGACGTGAGAACGTGGTAGACAACTCAGCTTGCACTTGCACCACGCAAGGTGACACTTCTTGCAGGCGCGTCAAGCTCAGATTTCATTCCTTTAAGAAGGATTTTTGAGGACCGTAGCTAATGGGTCCTCGATCCTTAAAACAAGGTGTTGGATCAGTGTATCTAAAACACTGCCGGGGGTGAGTTAGTTTTTAAAGAAAAAACGAATTGCATACACCCTCCAATTTCAAATATTTTATTTACAGCATTAAAAAAAAACCCGAGGAAAACAAACATAATAACAAAATTACGAAGTGACATATTCAAAATGTGAAGGTTTTTATTGGCTAGTCCGATCCAGAGCCGTCTTTACACCATTTTGGGCCCCCGGCAAAGAAATAGTGTTGGGCCCCTGGGAAAAGAAAGAGTGCCCCCCCCCGCAGGAATAAAAAAAATTATACATAATATATATAAATAAACATATTCCCATGGGGCCCCTATACTCGTGGGCCCCGGGGCAAATGCCCAACGGGCCTATGCGTTAAGACGGCCCTTGTCCGATCATCTATGCGTAGTTGGGTCCATTTGTTGAGGTCACACGCCTCGTAGTTGGGTCCATTTGTTGAGGACACATGCCTCGTAGTTGGGTCCATTTGTGGAGGACACATGCCTCGTAGTTGGGTCCATTTGTGGAGTACACATGCCTCGTAGTTGGGTCCATTTGTTGAGGACACATGCCTCGTAGTTGGGTCCATTTGTGGAGTACACATGCCTCGTAGTTGGGTCCATTTGTGGAGGACACATACCTCGTAGTTGGGTCCATTTGTGGAGGACACATGCCTCAGACTTTTTGTGATCTCACTGAACATTTTTGTGAGCCTCTCGAGCTAATCTTCTGGATCGTTTCCCCTGTGCCTCCATACTTTTTGAAATCCTGCCATTACTTACTCTAAAACACGAACCAGACCCTGTAAACAACTCATAATAGGAGCCTCTATTTCTTGATTTCGGACCACAAAACTTCCCAAATGGAACCATTTTACCTGCATGACATACGCCTCTTTAGTACAATTACAATAGCGTAAGGACATCTTGAAAAGGTCAAAGTGACATGAATAAAAGAAATATAAAGAAAAGAAAATGAAAATCCCGGTTAGCTTATGAAATATAGCTTGATACTAAAAGCGTCGACGCATTCATCAGACTTTGTTTCCCGCTGCACTTGTTGGTCTGGGTTTTTTGGCTAACATTCCGACCAGCTGCAACCTCGCCATTAAGTAGATGTATTTTGAACAAAGGCTTCAATACATGTGTTGTTTTAATACCAAATATGCATGCAATGATACTATGTGTCAAGCAGAAAAGACTTCTTGCACGCATTATCTCAATTGTTTTAGTTTTAATATCACAGGGCAGCCACTTCGGATACAGGGCAGCCACTTCGGATACAGGGCAGCCACTTCGGATACAGGGGAGACACCCTTGTGCATTCTCACATTCATAACCAAATGTGATTTCTCTTTCACAAGACTTCCACAAAAAGTCAAGCATTTGTTATTATCTACAGTATCTCCCCGAATTATTCTCAAGCTGTCAGCTGATGCATACGACAAAGAAATATCGTGACTTATCTCCTCACCCACCCCCTTGGCCCACTCACATGATGTGTACACCCCATCACCCCACAGCTCTGCTCTTCGTTGTTGTACAAGAGTAGCGTGACGCCCGAGTATAAGAATGACGAGAGAAATTTCAATCAGAATTACAGACGTTCAAGGAACCTAAAGCGATTTCTCAGCACAAGGAAATGTTACGGTAAAGACTTGGGTTTTCCCAAATCCTTAAAACATAACATTTTTTTTTCCCACTCAGTAAGCCTACAGCGAACAGTTGAAAACCTGATTCTTCGTACTACAAGGTCTTGAAAAGACATTACTGCGAGGCCTTGAAAAGTTTACTATACGGCCGCCTAAGTATAAGACATTACTGAGGCAAGATGGAAGTGACTTTACATCAAATATTAACCAATAAATTGTTTGAGTGCGATTGCTATCCTGCCTTACGCTATCTGTCTCTGAGGATGAAGAAACTCACAGAGCCCATTTTTTAAAAAAATGACTTAAACAACTCTGATCAGCCCCCCCCCCACACACACACACTTTTTTTCGCAGTAAATTTAACATGCTTTGATGCCCAAAAATTAAAAATGGACTTGGTCACGATGAGGTCATGGCCATCAGCATACCAATTGCTCATTCAATTAAATACTTAAACGTTTAAAACAATTTCCCTTTAGAAGACTACTTGCTTTAAAAGATCAGAATATATCCAACAGATAAATCAGTAGCCTATATATACCGAAATATAATAAAAAATGCCAAACGAATTCTTAAATATGCCAATTGTAAGTAATATTTTATTATCTATCTTATCTATACAGACGCTCCTTGTATGCAGAAGATAATTGCGTCCACAGACCATGACAGATGATCTGTTGGCAGGTGATGCAGCGTTCACAGCGCTTTGTGGGTTCCACGCATTACCCAGCCGCCTAACTAGTGTTAGGTACCCATTCGGAGCTGGGTGACTCAGGGACGCCCTAGGCCCCGGGAACAAATCCTTGCCTTCACGTGGATTCGAACCCGTGACCATCGGTACGCCAGTCGAGCGCGCTGCCACTTTAAAACAAATATCATTATTAGTTTTGATTTCAGGCCTATCAGTTTATTTGGCATATCCTACGTTTTACATTTTTTAAAATTTGCTCAACCTGATCCCAGCTCCAACTTTAGGGTTGATTTCTATAGTGCCTCCATATTGTCAACAAGGGGACATCAGCTCCATTTAGCAGACCCAAACAAATTAAAAGCCTTTAAAATTTGAAGTAATTATTATAAGTGATGGCATATCACATTGTTGGCGCAGGTTTCATTGCGTTCACTACACACAGAACACTGGGACACTAGGGTTACTTACCTGTGCGCCTTTAGGTCCGGGAAGGCCTGGGGCTCCAGGTGGACCCTAGATAAGAGAAAAGTACAGCAGAAAAATTGTGACAGAAATTGTTGAAATTTCAAAATTGAATAGGTTTTATAAAACTATTTGAGATGGAATGATGACTGAATGAATTATTTGCTCCTTAATTATAAAAAATAAAATTTAAAAATGGAACGATTGATTGAAAGAAGAAAGAAAAGAAAGGGCATCTCTCAGCAAAGCAAGATTATGATATTACAGGCTAACCTAGAACTTTGTTTATTGCCACTAAAATTCATTGCTCATAACCAGATGAAGAAAGCAGGGAGAAAACATGAGTTCAAGAAATGTGTATCTAATGAATTTTTCTAAAAAGCGAACTAGATGCATTATTAAATTAATAATATTTCAACTTTACGAGCATTCAAACCTACCATTATAAGTTAATCTTAAATTTTGAAACAGTTACACTTTTAATATGCATTTTAAGCAATAATTTACTATAGATATTAATGTGTATTTACATAAACTATATCTACATAATTTCTTAAATCAATTTTAATGTATTTTCTCTTATGTTTAAATTTAAATAAACATGTTTGGTTTAACTATTTAATTTTAAAAAAATAAAAATAATAATAGCCAAACCAGCAACCCCTGAAGCCATGCATTAGTTTGGCTGTTAATTGTTTACAAAAACAACAAGAATTTTACTCATATATGTTGGATTGATAATTTACTTTGAACAATTATATCATGGGCTGAAAAATTTACTGTAATGTAGATTTTAAAAAATTAATATATCAGAGATTAAATGATGCTACTTGCTTAAAACATATTGGTATAAATAAAATTTTGGGCTTATAACCATTTGTATTGCAAAATGTTGGCAAAACTAGTTATATTTCAATTTTCACATTCAGTTTGTTAGTAACAAATTGATTAAAAATTAATATTTTAATAGGATCTTTCAAAATAGCTTAAGTGTCATTTGTCAGCTTAAAAAGGTTAATAAATAGAGAGATAAGTGAGATGTTGTTGCTCTAACGGAACAAACTTGATGACAACTCATTTGTCATTGTCAAACAATAATGTGAATTAATAATTATAATTAACAGTTGATAACTCAAAATAATATTTTTAGTATCAGTAGTAATGAAAACGACTTCAAACATAATTTAAAGGTCTGAGTCTGATGCTAATAAATTTCATAAAAGCTAATTTGGAATTATTTATATTTAAGTTTAAGATTTGAGCCAAATTAAATCCCCTCAAGCGACACACAGACCTTTCAAATTCTTTGGCTAGTACTAGTAGAATTAACATTAAAAGTTGATTATGTGGGGAAACATTGCAAACAATTTTACCTCGGCCCTATATTAATTTTAACTCTTTAGAGTGTCTATTGCTGTAACGTTTTGCTGATAGGTGTGAGTGCTGAGAAAATCAAGTAGAAACCAACAGTTTTACATTCGTTGACGTTAGTACTTTCACTCTCAGTGTAATCTAAACGTTTTATTTTATATTAGATGAACAGCCTGATTTTAATTAAGCCATGGAACCATTGAAGTTAATAGTTTATTCGACAGTATTTAATTGCAAATATTAATGGTAACATTTAAAGTCAAATATCGTCAAGACAATTTAGACATGTTAATGTTTGATACGTCTTTGGGTTAGCCAAATGAGGGATACATTTGTTTCCACAAAACAAATATTCTTTTTTAATGTATATTATATAGACATTTGGCAACAAATAGGCTACATTCAAGAGCTATTTGCTTTGATTCTGACTTACCAATTGTGTAGGTCAAGCTCATAACAGTACAGTAGTTCTTAGTACATAAGAGTACAGTACATGTAGTTCTTAGTACATAAGAGTACAGTACATGTAGTTCTTAGTACATAAGAGTACAGTACATGTAGTTCTTAGTACATAAGAGTACAGCACATGTAGTTCTTAGTACATAAGAGTACAGCACATGTAGTTCTTAGTACATAAGAGTACAGTACATGTAGTTCTTAGTACATAAGAGTACAGTACATGTAGTTCTTAGTACATAAGAGTACAGTACATGTAGTTCTTAGTACATAAGAGTACAGTACATGTAGTTCTTAGTACATAAGAGTACAGTACATGTAGTTCTTAGTACATAAGAGTACAGTACATGTAGTTCTTAGTACATAAGAGTACAGTACATGTAGTTCTTAGTACATAAGAGTACAGTACATGTAGTTCTTAGTACATAAGAGTACAGTACATGTAGTTCTTAGTACATAAGAGTACAGTACATGTAGTTCTTAGTACAGAAAAGGAGTATGATGGAGAAAGTAATAATTACATTAATAAAAAAATATATTTAAGCTGACTTACCCCAACACTATATTTAAATAATGTAAGGGGGCGTACATAAAGTACGTCACGCTATTATAGACCATTTTTAATGGTGGGGGGCGGGGGCGGGGGGCCGAGATTTGTGACAGGGGGAGCGGGAGAGTTAAAAATGGTCTAAAATAGCGTGACGTACTTTATGGCCCCTAAGCATATTCTTAATAATAAAGTATTTGATGCAATACTGAAAACTAATTTTTATTTCATGATTAAAATTTGAAGGCTATTGTTTTATGAGTTACATAATGTGAGTTGTTGACCATTTAAACGAACTAAGGGTCATCCTTGACATGCTTAGTTGTGAAATCAAAAGGAAAGAAACATCATCTGATTGAATTATAGAGAGGCATCTCCAATAAGTGATCATAGCCAAACCAGTTTTTAGCAATGCAATGAAAAAGTAAATTACTGCAAACAACAAAACAAAACAAATCTTTAAGGCAATCCTTTGAAGTACCTAGAGTTAAGCAAACCAACCAATATTTTGTTAACCTACTGTTTTGGAAGTGTCTGTGTTACAGATTAATATTTAAAAAAACTAGTAATAGTAGGTAAAAATTGATTAGTCTATTGTATATAAAGATGACATAAATGATAAGTCGGATATATGATACAAGGTTTTAGCTCATGGAAAGTTGCATGCATGTAGCTCAATATCAATAATTCTAATACTAATAAGCAGTTAAAAAATGACAATTTCTACATGGTTTCGTTTTGATAAAGTTAATTGATGATGCAATAACACAGCATAAAGGAAAGTATTAGCATGCAGAGAGTTGGTTGGGAGCAGATGGTTGAATGTTCTTAAGTCTCTCATGACAAATTCCAATGGATAAGTTCACATCGTATATGAAATCAAACACAGATCTCACTTTACATGAAGCTTATTTTTTATTAAATGAATTTATGTTCAAAAAGAAATACAACTTAAAATAACTAATAAAAAAACATAATGGACCACTAATTCCAAAATAATATTTCTGGTCTAACTATATACCTCCCCACCCCCTTTTTGTTCCCCCCACTCTGCATGCTAGTTATGAGTGATGACAGATTATCTGTAGATAATTATATGGGTAACAGGTGAAAATATGTGACAATAAAATACATACAATTAACTACAAGCACAACTCCATCTCATTGTTTCACCTCAGCACTCCTCATATTGACATCAGAGCCACAGTCAAATATAACACATTAGAGATTAGAATTAGATCTTCTAATGTTCCGTGTTGATATGTATAAGAGCTGCATTAAAAATGTATAAATCTCTTTTACAGTAAATATGAACACTACACCTCAAAATGCTTAGGTGTATTTTGACACATTTTTACTTGAGTGAAATAATCAGAATCATATTTTGAAATGTTGTATTTGAATGACGTTTTGGTGAATTGATGAGTGACTCCATCAATAAGCTAAGCAGAGGATTTTTCAAATCAAGAATTTACATTCCAAGCACTGTGTCTTTTTTGGTCTTAAAAAAGTGGGAATCTGACTAAACACTTCAAATTCAAATTTATTAAACAAATAATTGTTTGCTTATTGTTTAATTATTTCAATGCTAGCTCATAACTTTTAAAAAATTTTATTTGAATATAGCTGGAAAAGAATGCTGCAGGAAATCTGTAACCTTAAAAAGTCAGGTTGTGAGAATAACCAAAAACACTTACAAGAACAGCTAAAACCTTCCGAAATAATTTCTACTAAAAAACCCACATACATTGATCTTCCAAAATACTGAAACTTCTTGCTGTTTCCCTTCTCTACGCTGAACTCAAACCCCTTAACTCAACTACCCTCAATGAAATTAATTGCTCTTGTAAGGGATTTATACATTTTCAAGAATTTCATTGAACTAACTCTTACATATTATTTTTCCAGCAGTTCGCACTACCTTTTTCCTTATACAAAATGACCAATTGATCTACCTTAAATCTCATAACTTACTCAACTCAAACTTTATTTCAAACCTCCTTCCCAACAATCATTTTTCATCTTCCCTCTGGAATTCCTCTACACTTGCACCATTCACCCCCTCTTTCCTTAAACTTAATGGACAAATTTGATCTTCACTATATCTGCTAGCTACCTTCCCCTTGCTCTCTCCTTTGCAAAGACTGTCTTTCATGACATCTACACTCTTCATCTACAATCTTATCTCGCCCTATCCACTCAAAGAACTATCTTACCTCATTGTGACTCATACCCTTTCCATCTACCAATTCTCATAAACTAATATCTTTCCTCACATTTGAACCCACCCAACTAGTATTTTCTGTCCAATATAATTTTTTTAAATTCAAAGAAACCACACAAATGTGGATATAACAAAATTGAAACCTTTTCAGGTTAACATAGATTTTAACATAGATTTTAACATAGATTTTAACATATTTTCACTAAGCATTTAGACTCTTAAAAAGCAGTCAAATGTGTACATGTAATATTTATCTACATTTAACTTGAAAATATGTTAAGATTTTAACAATACTTTTACCCCTCACATTTAGTTTCAGACCCTAAGCTAGCTAGTAAATTTTCTAATGCCAAGAGACTAAACAAACAGACCAACCAGAAGGTTACACAGCTTCTTGAGAAATAATTTCTGAATGGAATTCTTAATATCCAATTATTAATTTTTCTATGTGTAACAGAAAAGAGAATGGTCAAGATTATAACTTAAAGAGATTAAAAGAAAATATTTTTTAGTCTCAAATACTGTTCAAGAAGGGAAAACAACTATTGAAAACATGCAAAGAATTGTTAAGAAATGTCACAGTTTTGACCAGACCAAACACTTTGAGAAAGAATTACTAAATATTATTTTAAAGACATTTTGAGGTACAACTTTCTTTTTGACTACCAGAGAGCTATCAGGAATTTTACAAAGCACTTTAAAATATTTTTTGTTGGAAAAGCAGATCATAAAGATAGAGAATAGGAATCAAACAAGCCACATGTTGAGAGAGATATTAATGATTTTAAAATAGTAAATCACAAACATTCATTCAAAATTACAATATATAGTAATAGTCTATTGTCTATTTGTAAATAAAAGAAGGTAGAATTGTTACATCTATGTTAGCTTTTATCTATAAGACTACTTATGGGTAGAGTAATAGAAAAAGGAGGAAATGTGATAGAGAAACTTATTACAACTAAGGCTATCAATTAAAATATTGGAATTGGAGCAAATATTTAGTTTAAAAATTATTATTTTTTTATAACAATCAAAGTAGAGAAAGTTATGTTTCAAAATAATTAGCTGTTTAAAGCCATACAAGGGATCTCAGTTTTTTTGTTGTTTTTTACTTTAATAAAAAACTTCAAATTCATATTTGATAAAAAATTGCCTGCCATTTCTACCATTTGAAGATCTAATATTTATATTTATCGTCATATATTTCTAAGAATACCCAATAATTAACTGTGCATTGCAAACAAATTGGGGAATTTTAAAAACAAATTTATCAAAGCAATATTTGAAGCAAACTAAGTCTAAATGCTTAAAAAAAGAAAAAAAAAGAAAGATCAAACACTATTTCAAAATGCAAGCTCCAATTCTTAAATTTCAACTATTTCCCTTTTCCTACCTCTCGGGGCTGTTGAGAAACAACACAAAATACAATATCAGATTAGTACCTCACTCAAACACGTCATGATCAAAACTACACTAAACGTAAACAAGAGGGAGGATATCTGTGAATTCAATGGTGTCTTTTTTATTCCTAGCATTAATTAGTGAACAGTCTGGAATTGAGAAAAGAAAAGAAAGTTTGTGCAGCTGAAGGAGAGCTAGGGAAAGCCAGCATTTAGACATTTGTAAATGCTACTCTTTTGGGGAGAATGGATTAATGGGGTGAAACTGTATGTAATGTAATCAAATACAGTGAATGGTAAAAACAAATTTAAGAACTACAAAATTTGAAATAACTGACTCAAGATTGGGAATGGTGTAATGGCTAGGGTGTGCTTTCAAGCAATAATTGGTGATGGTTCCTACCAAAGACTGTCAAACTAAATCACAAAAATAATAATCTGGGAAATGCATTTCAAATAAAAATCAATACGCAAAAAATGCTGTTAGTTTTGAAACATAAAGCACTTTTTATGTATTTTCAAGGCAAAAATCTGATTTGTTTCAGTTAAAACATTTTTTCAAAAAGAAATGAAATGCATTTTTGTTATTATTTAAAAAACGTGGTGCTCAATTTCAAATCACTAAGGGACTATTTAGGTGCGTTCAGGCAAAACTTTGAGAAGGAGCAGTACTTGCAGCTGTTGAACTATGATCGTGTCGTTTACCCCATCGCCAGTGCTGGTAGTAACTACTCCAGGGGCTCCAGGAGGGCCTGGGGGACCCTGTTTTGCAAAAGGCAAGATAAAAGTACCAATTCAAATTTTAAAAAATAACTGTTTAAATGATTACAAAGGTGACAAGTTCTCTTTCCTGTTAGTAAATTTTTTAAACTGATAATTTGAATCCTTTCAACAGTTACAATGAGAAGCAATTCCCATAGTATATAAGAATATAGCTGTTAGATGATCAATATAACAATTACCGTAATTTTTTTATTGTTTATAATTACAATAAAATTTTCAACATATTGCCGAAAATGGGAATAATTTACCCTTCATAAAAATTTACAAAGCCGTATTGAATAAACTATATAAATTAACAAAATTGAATTTAACTAAATTTTTAAACTTTTAATCATTACTATCTATTGCAGCTGATTAAAAATTGTATTCATTAAAAATTAAGCAAAGAATCTTGGTAAAAATAAGAAATAGGGCATTAATTGAAGATGCCTGAAGAAAAGGGTTGTCAATCTTTAAAAAAAAATTCGATGCATTTATTTAACAGATTAAAAGGGCCACAGATATTTAATTAATAAACCTGAATACAATCCTCACTGTATTTTTCCTATGACATTGAACAACTTATTTATGTTTTTTAAACCTTAAAGAAGACTTAATTAAAGCTGAATGATGAGCTGTAATAAAAATTTTAAAAAGCTCCTCTGATCGCAAAACAAATTTTCCTTCCATAAGTCAGCATTTGAGGCTATGAATAGATATTAATGTATTGTTTACTGAGTTTATACAAGCATAGTACAAAAAACATAGCGGAGTTCACAACTTATTCAAACAATGAGCTGTTTCTTTAATCAATAAATTTTACTTGGTCAATGTATAATGGTTTGAAGAAAATTTAATATACTGCTATTCAGAAATTAAAGTCTAGTCAGTATGTCAGTTTGTTTATAACTTCACAAAAATATAAATACATTTGAAGATAAATGACTAATGTTAATTTATTGTGTAACAAAAGTTGAAGTAACTTCCCCTTACCGCATCACCACGTTCACCTTTAAATCCTTGTTCTCCTTTCACACCACGAATGCCCTAAAGCAGAAATATTTGAAACATTATTGATTTCTTGGAAACACTTTCTAAAACAAAAAGTTTCATTTAGGTGCGGGAATATTGCATTACAAGAAATTTAACTAAAAGAGAGTTGTGGGGTATTTATAACGAATAATTGAAATCATTTGTAAAGTCTATTTTAAACTAAAAATATTTTTTTTTAAACAATCTGAACAGTAAAAGCGCATTACAAAATCATTAAAACCTTATAATAAAATGTCTAATTAATAGCCAACTAATAAGCCCTTCCCAATACAAATGATATGGCAATGGATGATCTTCTTGGACAAATGTTTTCTTTGTGTTTTTTTTCTAAGTAGGGAGAGAACTTAACAAATAGAAATGTTTCTTATAACCCTTTCTATGCTAAAAATACAACGCAACAAAATTATATAAAAATTATCTTTTTAGTTATTTATTTTTGTAACAGTTTAATAATAAAATATGTTGAGAAGAAACTGCCTGTAAATACCTGAAGGCCAGGATTTCCAGCAGATCCAATTGGGCCAACCATGCCTTGCGGACCCTGTGTGGAGTAAGGTATGTGTCATAAAAATAAAATGATATAATTTGTCAGTTTATGTCATACCCTATATAAAATTATGTTTCTAATGCAAATGAAAAGAAAATGCAATCAACTCAATGTACATTTAAAAAATTTAAATATCTTGTGTTGATTTAAGCAACATTTTATTTTAATATTTACCACAGAAGACAGGTAATAAAAATCATAATATCATGTATTTCCTAATAGCATGATGTCAATGATATTAAAATAATTTATTTCTAGATAAAATAAGAGGTTCTTCAATTTTTATTCTGGTGTGTTTTTAGGTGAAGGATGATGTTAAAAATTTTTAATTAATATTTACTATTTTATAATTGCATAATTAGATAAAAAATTGTAATTACCTGCTCTCCTTTATCACCTGCAGAACCTCTTCTACCAGGCTGACCTTCAGCTCCCTGAAACATTCAGTTTTTTATATCATTAATCCTTGAACACATTTAAGTTCATATCATATCCTTTAAAACATAAACTTTTGTAACTGACCAAAAATAAACTCTTTTTAAACCTTTTAAAAATAAAAATAGGTATATTATTGTATTATTAGACCAGCTGAGCTAAGAATTTGTATTAAAAGATATATGAGTAAAAATTGTTAATGCTAAAATTGTTAAATTTGTTAATTTTAAATTGTTAATGTTAATTCACTCTTACAGGGGTTCCATCTTTTCCTGATTTGCCAGCTGTACCAGGATCACCACGGTCTCCCTGCATGAAAAAAAAGCCTTCGTATTTCAAAAATAATAATTTATGTTAATATAGAAAACCTAAACCCCCTTTTTTCAAAGAAAAGCCCAATTATAAATAGTTCACCTTCAAAACCATTGTATCACAAAATTTACTTAATGATTTCAAAGGAAATTTTATATACACAAACCACTGCAAAATACTATTTCAACTTTCTGGAGAAGGTTAGAGTTTATCATTCAACAAACAAAGTAACGTTATCTATCTAAAAGATATTAGGAATGGAGCTTCTCAATTTCAGTATCAAAATTTACTGGGAACTAACAGCTGACTTGATCATCAATTGCTAAACATTGCAAGTTACCTATTACAGAAGTACACTTGAGCAACTAGACTACATACGCATAAAATGAAATTTTGATTATAAAGAATTTTCATTGTTGTAATAAGGTGAAGTATTAAGATTGCTCCTAAGTCTGTACTCTCTTATGTCTAGATATGATATAAACATACCAAGCACTAAAAAAAGTGCTTTTCAGAAAATAATAAAATCAACTTACTTTACTGCCTTGTGTACCACGTTCTCCTGACTCTCCTTTTTGACCCTTACAAAGGAAAAAGAAATCCACTTAAAATTATGAAAATTTACAGATATTTCAATAACACCTGTAGGTTCTACAAGAAAATATTTCCAAAAATCTTTTTTTTTAAATATATTAAATTCAGATAAATTGATATTACATTGGATTACTTATGGAAAAACTATAATATTATAAATGTTTAATCTATCAAAGCAAGCATTTGGCACCAAATATTTTTAAAAGTTTGCTACAAAAATTATAAATTATAAAAACCTTTGGGCCATCATTGCCAGGCAATCCAGGGGGGCCAATAGGACCTTGTGGTCCCTGTTGGTTAGTTAAAACAATTTGATTACAAAAATCACATCAAGGAACTAATTTTTGATTGGTAATGATAATTAATATCAATATTAATCCAGCTTTTAAAACAAAATAAGAATCCCACAGTGAGCATTAATTTAAAAGACAACACAACAAAATATTTAAGATCAGACAAACCCATTATTCAGTGAACAAAAATTGTCCATTAAAAATATAGCTTGAATAAAAAGAGATTTAAAGAAATGCAAGTAGTATATATTTGCTCTGAGCTTGTTAACAGAAGATCTTGTCTTATCTAACCAGATGCTACTTCTATACAGAAGATTATGGTGTCTACAGACCATGCCGGTCTGTTGGCAAATGACGCAGTCATACAGGCCACAGCTATAAGGGTTCCACGCATTACCCAGCCGCCTCTGTTTCCCTAACTAGTGTTGGGTACCCATTCGAAGCTGGGTGGCCTCAGGGACACCCTTGGCCCCAGGAACAAATCCTTGCCTTCACAAGGATTTGAACCCTGTGACCATCGGTACGCCAACCGAGTGCGCATGCCACTCGACCACAGTGCCCTTAAAATGAAGAAAGATTAAATGAAGGAGACATGGTCTAAAAGAAAAGATAAGAATAGGAGAGAAATGGTGATTAGATTTCACATTATTTTAAATAATGCAAAACAAAATGAATGTCATACTCACCGGGACAACCTGACCTATACGATTATCATCTATCTCAGTACGACCAGGTGGACCCTGTCAAGAAAAGATACATCAAAGTATAAAATTGTTCTGAACTTATGGTTTTAGTGACTCACCGACCAGATAAACTTTAAAAGTGAGACCAAGGCATGCTTTAATAATTATTTACTATTATTATAGCTTTTAATCTAGTGCCTACTAAGCCTACTAAGAATTACATAAAACAATGATAATTAATGTTTAAAAAAGGTATAAACACCAACCACTAAGTTGAAGGCTGCTTCATCAGCTCAGTCATTAAAATAAATCAAATTAAATGCATGAAAAAAACCCAGTTAATCTGGTCTTAAAACTTTAATCAGAAGATACACATTAGTTCCGATTAAGGAAGGACCAAACAACGACATAGCAAAATAAAACAAAAAACATTAGGCCAACTAAATATAAAACCATAAAATTATCTTTACTCAGCAAATTGAAAATCAAGATTATATTTTCTCAGAATTTATTTGGCAGTTAACACAGAACAATTTAAAAAAAATATTAAAAAAAATAAATAGAAAACCAAATATAAAGATTTTCTTTTTCTTTAAACTGAAACCTACCGGAGGGCCTTGTGGACCCACTGGACCTACAGGGCCTTGCGGTCCTACTCTCCCTTCACTTCCCTGAGAATAGAAGAGAGTGATTTCAATGTTTAAACTATCAAATGTACCAGAATATCTGTTCACACATATGCACTAATATTATTTGCGGAGCCCCATTTTAAAACAATAATGGTTTTTGGAGCTCCTTTAGATTTCAAAATGGCATACGATACAATATAATTAAGGACAAAACCAAAATATAAAAAAAGCATATTACAGTACACACATAACACCATCTTGCAAAATACCAACCTAAATATTTCTATTTTATCATACCTACATATTTCTATTTTATTTTATTGCTCACTAAATGAGATGTAAGATATACAGACATATTGAATAAAGTATTCATAAAACTGCTCTGTCACCTATTTCTAAAAATAAATAGGTTTTAATATTTTTATGATACAAGGTGCAACCATAGTGGTGCTAAAGAAAACTTTGCAAGAGCACAATAAAAATACTGCCGAAACAAAAGGAAAAAAAAACATACTTACTGCCACACCTCTTGGACCCTGTGGACCTGCACTTCCCCTTTCACCTTTATCACCCTAATGAAAAATAGATACATAGATGTAACAGCTACCTTAGAGACATTGTGCTTAATTTTATTGATTTTCATTTTGCTCCTTGAAGTTATTCAAAATGTATTCAAATCAAATATAGCATCTCATATGTGTTAAAAAAATTACAATTAGTGTAAAACAAAGATTACTGTGTTATTACTGAGCATTATACAGAGCACTTGAGTAGAGTAGCAAAATAACTCAGAATAACAGCTCACCTGGGGTCCTGGAATACCAGGAGTTCCTGCAGGCCCAGTAAGACCACGAGGACCCTAGAGTAAATATAAAATTTTGTATTTAAGTTACATGCTCTGCTCACTCATTAAAGGCATAATAAATCACAGCTATTTTTTTTTCAAATTTATTATTTATTTAAACTAACATCAACTTAAACTATTTCTTACTTTATTTTCCTGCAGGCTTGGAACAGGAAAGAAATGTAATGTTTATTGATAAGATTTATTGATATTTTATGAATTGTAAATGGATAAAAACACATATTTTGTTCATTTGCAAAATGTCATACAGAAGCATAGAATAATGGGTGCGAGCCCATGGAGCACAATTTTGAAGAAAACAGCCTTACAAAACAAAGAAAAGATAATTAATAAAATGATTAAAATATGTACACTCAGAATTTTTTATCTTCACTTGACAGTATCCTGATGCTTGTTGTCCACTTATTTCATTAAAAGATCCTAATTTAAAAAAGTTATAAATAATAAGAATAAATTTTAGAGAAAGTATTTACAGATTCTCCTGGAGTTCCTCTTGGTCCCGGAGGTCCAGTATTTCCAGGTTCACCTTTTACCTAAATGAATGAAAGAACAAAGTTGAGAACCATATGGAATA
The DNA here is from genome assembly GCA_944989445.1 of Ampullaceana balthica. Classification (NCBI taxonomy): domain Eukaryota; kingdom Metazoa; phylum Mollusca; class Gastropoda; family Lymnaeidae; genus Ampullaceana; species Ampullaceana balthica. Next base: position 429,849 of record CALYLW010000375.1, on the reverse strand, counting down.
TATAAAAAATGTAATCATTAATATTTCAAAAGTTCTGCTAAGCTAAGTAAGTATCACTAGAGCTAACTACCACCATTGTAGAGCTATATATATATATATATATATATATATATATATATATATATATATATATATATATAGCTTATATATATATATATATATATATAGCTAAATATTAGGGATCAGCCGGATATGGATTTTTACTATTTGCTGAATCCGGATATCTCCACATTTAAGTGTAAGCGCTAATAAGGTGTACTTTACTACTTTATATCTTGTTTGTATTTAATACTATTTATTAAAATATTTATTATCCTACAAATGGAGAGTATCTGCTTTCCACTTTTTGACATTGTCAACGTGACCGATGAACATTATATAATGAATTGAATGAACGAACTTTGTAGTGTGTCCCAAGCGAACAGTCTTGTACTGTGTGTGTAGTGTGCAGTGGCGTAGCGAGGGGGGGGGGCAGGGGGGGACATATGTCCCCGGGCGCCAAGTTTGGGGGCGCCAAAATCAGTATTAAAACTCATTTTTTAATTTTTATTTTGATGTAAACTAATGTATCCCAAATACGTTTGCAAGATTGAATTTTGGAGCTCCGAAAATATCTTCATTACAAACCAGTTGGCACGCATGATTTTGGCGCCCCCATTGAGCGTTAAGGGGCGCCATTCTACTCATAAATAAATGACACATCCACAATGTAGGATTGCTGATGGCATTTAAAAAAAACTGTTGAGATGCTGGGATTGACACTAGGGAACAGTAAGAGACAAAGGCGATTCTATTAATAGAACAGAGAGGACACTAAAAGCAACCAAAATGACCAAGACAAGAAAAAGGAGTGGCTCAAAGCAGTGGATCTCAACCTGTGGTCCGCGGACCACTAATGGTTCGCGAAGATGTGACTGGTGGTCCGCGAGCAAAGCATGAAATGTACGCACTGTATGATTCATCGAGAAAGACTAGCAAGAAAAAGAATTCAAGCAGACTTAAAATATATATTTGATCTGGCCTAAATAGTTTTTAAATTTTATCAAGGCTCGTCCATTAAATTATCGTCTCTTTTCTTTCTTACGTTCAAATATGAATCTTGACCATTAACAGTTACTGATGTGTACTGAAGTTCGTTGGTTATAAGACTGTTTGAATTAAATGATGACATAAGAGAGTTTATTGTAGAAAAAACTCAAAGCTTGTTGATCATTTGAACCATAGCTTCTGGGCTGCTGTTTTGGCTTACTTGGCTGAAATTTTTGAAGAACTCAATAAACTTAATTCAACTCGGCAAGGAAAGCAGACACATTATATTGCTCTCAGTAACAAAGTGTCTGTTTTTACGAAAAAGCTTGATCTTTGGAAAAGAAGATTAAGTCAAGGTAACTTTGAGATGTTTGATCAATTGTACGAAATCACCGAGAAACCAGAAAATGCTGAAATAAATAAACAACTGTTGATAAATTTGATTTCTGGTCATATTCAATCAATGCAGGGCCAATTTTAATTCTACTTTGGTGATTTTTAACGTTCAGTGGTTTTTCGTGGGTTTCCAGTCCTAATCTCGCACACATTGTCTCATCAAATAAAATTACCAACATCGTAATTAAACCAATTCATTGAACTGACTAGCGATACCATTTTGATTATGTTACATCAGTAAGTGGGCTTAATGAAATTTTGGAGTACTCCGAACTGTCTCAGATGTAAAAGCAAGTTGGATTCCTTTTATATGAAAGATCGGATACCGTATCTCTTTCCTGTCTCTATGTGATCAAACTTGATCAGTATGATCCACTGTTAGATAAACACTTACAACATGCCCGAGAAAATCCAGGTTCAGTATCTTATTTATCACCGGAAATCCAAAATGAATTTATCCACCTACTTAGATCGACTGTAAGGAATCAGCTGTTGGTGAAATCAGAAAAAACAAGTGCTACGGTATCTTAATTGACTCAACACCCGATCTTAGACACCTGGAACAGCTTTCTGAAGTCATCAGATTTGTGGATGTGGATTTTCAAACTAAATAAGAAACCCTCAAAGAATCATTTTTATGTTTTGTACAAATACATTCCAAAGACGCAGCAAGCTTTGAAAGAGTTATTTTAGAGAAACTGGAATCTAATAACATACCTCTAGCCGACTGTCGGTCACAATATTATGAAAATGCTGCTGTAATGACTGGTCATATATCCGGCCTTCAACACCGAATATGTGCCAGAAATCCCAGAGCATTGTTGATCAAATGTGACAACCACAGCTTAAACTTAGCAAGGGTACACTCAGCTAAACAGGATCCAGTTGTTATCACGTTTTTTGGAACAGTTGAAAGTATAAATTTTTGTTTCCTCTCGTTCAACAACTCGTTGGGAAGAATTAAAAAGAGTTGTACCAATCAAAATGAAGAGGGAGTCTGAAACACGTTGCAGTGCACGATCAGAAGCTGTTAAAGCAATTTATAAAGGACTAGATGAACTGGTATAGGGCTGTTGGAAAAAATTATTAGAACATGTAAATATGACGCCTGACACCAGAAGTGATGCAGAAACTTTGCTGGCAGGTATATTAAACTATTAATTCCTAGTTTTGTTAAATTTCTGGAACATCATACTTGGGAAAATTGATAGTGTCAAGAAACGGTTGCAGAATACTACTGTGAATTGCAAGGAAGCAGCATCTGATCTTGAATCGCTTAAGCAAGAAATTGTCTACATTTGTGATAATTTGGGCCAGGTTGCGGTAGACAGTAGAAAAGAAGATGCACAATTTGGGGAATCGAGGTTGACAGAAGGATTAGGCGACATCGGAGGATACCTGGAGAATTAACAAGAGATGCAGGACTTTCTGCAGAAGAAGATTTGCACGTGATATGAACAGCGTAATTGATAGACTCCAACAGGAGATATCAATACGGTTTTTACGTCTAAAAACCTAAACAAAAAATTTTGATTTTTACTAGAAGTCAAAACTCTTTTTGCTGAGACAAAAGTTGATACGCTTCGTTAAAATGCTTAGATTTTGCTAATTTATACGAGACTGACGTCAATGGTCACGAATTGTGCACAGAAATTGGAGACTGAAAAATGCAGCTCAGTACCCAGACTGAAGTTCTATCGGAAACTCATTTGGATCTTTTTGGTTTTATTGTTTCATATGGAGATGACGCATTTCCGAATCTGCGCATTTCACTTCAAATACTTCTAACAATTGATGTTTCAACTGAAAGCTGTGAGCGATCCTTCAGCAAACTGCAGCTTATTTTGTCTTAATTACGTGCTTCAATGGGGGGACAAGATCGTCTGAATGATCTTGCACTCCTTAGCATCGAAAGAGGAACACTTGAGAATATTAATTTTGACATCGTGATTGACGAGTTTGTGACATTCAAATCAAGGAGAATCATTTTTTGTAGACATGTCTAATTTTTTTTATAATTAGTAGAGTTTTGTTTTTTTCAAATAAATTGTTTACAATCGTATAGAGAATTATTAGTCTGTATTCTATTTCTTTAAAATACCAGATGCTTCGAAAATGAACCATATAATTATTATAAACCGTAAAATTTCAAATTTTTCTTGGGGGCTCAGTGAGCCTCAAGAATAATTCGGCCTGACAAGGGGCGCAGATTTTGTGTCATGTCCCCGGGCGCACTTGACCCTAGCTACGCCACTGGTAGTGTGATGTACAAGAAGTCGTGACCTAGAGCCATAATTAAACTGTTCTTTTATTCTGACGATTTGAGTTTAACATGCTGTTAGTTAACTTAGTTTGTTATCTTATGTAGTAATGTAATATCTATACTTGTAACTTTTTAACTTAATATATTTTTCTCATGATATATATATATTAATATTATTACATATCATATATAAATATCTATATATATAATTCAGCAGAACAAGCACAAGCAGAGTGCAAATAAGCATGACAAATGACCCTAGCTAGGGTCGACCAATCACAGGTTATTGTTGTTAAGCTATGGTAGTAAAGGGTGGCAGCAGGTAACAACAACCGCAGTGTGCATGTCTCGAGACCAACAATGCGTCAGCGACTCCCCCCCCCATCATCTATGAGCAAGTCTGCTGCATATGCTACACCACGGGTCGAATCTAGTATTATATATTACATTATACATATGTATCCAAATTTTAAAAAATTGAAATTTTGATAATAAAATATTGCTGATTTTTTTAAATAAGGTTCTTTTTAAATGAACATAGTAAGGAAATTCCCTTTTTCAAACCTTGAAGTTTTAGTGGGAAAGTAAAACTACATTCACAAGTTTCCGTTAACCATGGCATACTAGAGGATTGTGTGGTTAGCCAATAGCCCACCCGCCTTACTTTCCCCAACTTATGCCAGGTACCCATTAGAGATGGGTGGACTCAGGGGCACCCGTAGAACCCAAAAGGAGATGCCAGCCTTCACAAAGGCTTGAACCAGAGACCCATCAGATTGCTAAGAATGACTTTAATTAATAGGATCCAATTTTCCCTCAGAAACAACACAATGGTAAATAAATAAAAAAAATAACAGGGTTAGCTACTCACTGCATCAGTGGATGATCCAGCTGGACCAGGTGGACCTCTTGGTCCCACTGTTCCTGGCTCCCCCTATCAGATGTAAAAATACATTTAATGCTTCATTAACAAAGCCTTATGATATTGTTGTGTTAAAAAAAAACCAACAAAGAGAGTGTGTAAGCAATGTAAGCAATGTTCACTCTAAGGTTTGTTGATCTTTGTGCAGAATAAAAATCTGTGTGAAAAGTTGCACATTTATTTATTTTTTGTGCAAAATATTACACCACAAAAACTGAGATATTTTAATATCATCAAAATTTGCTGCCTGTAATTCTAAACTGCTGTGCTGCTTAATATATCTGCACTGCTGCGCATCTTAAAGGGAACATTGGTGTGTAATATGTGAGATGATTAAAGATTTCACAGACTTCAAGTCAACATGAAATGTTAAGCAGTTGACATTTATAAAATATGAAGGTAATGAAAAATTAGTTAAAACATAATGACTTGAAAGGCAAACATACATTTTTCTTATCCTTTAAAACTTTTTTGTAAATATTAATATCTTTACATTATCTTCAATACTTTGTCTTGTTCTGTTCATCTTATTAAGTGATTAGTTCTCTATGTGCTTTCCATCTCTGCAAAATTGTACACAACTTTCAACTTTTAAGCTGTCTCTACATTCTTTTTTTTTACACAAGGCAAAAACATTTTATCACTAATTAGTAAAATTCCAAATTATTAACAATTTAAAAAAAGCTTCTTACCTTTCCTCCTGCTTGACCAGGTATACCCTGAGGGCCTGGAGAACCCTAGCAAAGAAACATGATCATAGTTCAATGGATTAAAAACTTTTCAAAACTAATGATAGTATTGATAGATAAACTTATAGCTGATACAAATTCCATCTAACTTCAAACACATCGTTAAAGAAGCTGTACTAACTTAATTTAACCAGCAACAATATAGGTATAGAGAACTAGCTCTTAAGTGGTGAAAGCCCTATATTACATGCATATTACATTTAAACATAAGCATGACATCAAGAAATCAGTTCAAATTATTTCAATGTTGACTTCCTTAATTACCACATTCATCGTTGGCATGATGAAAATAATCACTAACCTTATGACAACATTCACTTCTTTAAGTTCAGAAAAAAATGTTTTCAGAGAAAGTGAATGATGTTATTTAGGAATTTTAAAAAAAAGTTCTTATAAATTGAAATCTGTTCCTAACTTACTGCTGTTCCTGGTTGTCCAGGAGCTCCAGGACGTCCATCAACACCCTAGTGGTAAAAGAAATAATTACATGAGGTCTTATTGTACTGGATGAGTTTCTTAAGCGAAGCAAAGATGAATGAAACTCAGAAGGAAAGAGCAACTGCTTTTGATATTATCTCCCATATCAAACATACAATTAAGAGCTGATGTAAAGATTTCAGATTTATAAATAGAAAAAACTCTCAAAGTACATGTATTGTTTTGTAATTGGTTTTGAGTTCTAAGAATCAAAGCATAAAACAGATTTTTAAAAAGCCATGTCTTTATTTTTTTGGTAAGCCATATTACTGCTAAGACATTTCTCAAATTAACTTTTGAAAAGATCTATATGTCTAAACCAACGGTGGCCAAACGGTGGCTCGCGAGCCGCATGCTCTCTTCTGTGTTAACTTTACAGCTCCCGTATTGTTCATGAATGATATGTTACAATGATTACTATCAGATTTACAAGCCAGGATTAATGACTCATAGTGTTTCAATGCGGCTCCCAAACATTGTTTTATATTCTAAAATGGCTCTCAGTTACTACAGGTCTGGCCACTCCTGGTCTAAACTATAACCAATTTTGAAAGTATTTTTTGAAAAATCAATTCTTTTCAACTTTCTGCAAAAGGAAATGATATTTAATCAATGAACCATTTAGCTATTAAACTAAATTTAACATATCATTTAGCCAGTTCGTCCATATAACTTATTAAAAATGTCATTACATATATTATTTTTTTAAAAATCTTTTACTTGGACTGGAGCCTTATATGTTCATAATAGAAGGTGAGCAACTCAGATATCTGCAAGGCTGCGCAGCTTAAAGGGAACATTGACAAAAATTTACAACTATTTTTATTTAACATCTAATGTCATCAGATTCGACAAACTTTACACAAGTTCATGTCTTCAATAATTCAGAAACTGGGTTTAATTAAGCTCACAAGATTTCTGGCAGACAGGCTAACAGTAATAATAGTAGACAGTGAGTTAAATGAATGTGTTGAAAGAATGAGTTTAATTGCTTGACTACTATATTTTAGGGTTGCGGTTTCATGGTTAATATTCATAATAATTTCATTTAAAATTCAAGAGGTATCATATGTGGCTAATTTTAACACTTGACCTATGAGAATAATAAAACGCCATTGTAATTTGAGAGTAAGATTTATATTTTTATTTAGTAAACAAAATATCCACATTGAGGCTAACAATTTCTATAAGTATTTTAATTATATACACAAACATTTTAACATCAAAAAGAATTTTAAAAATCTTTTCCACACCCCAATTCCACACGAGAAGAAGGATTTGCATAAGTCTGTTTTGATAACTTACAGGAGATCCTTTAATACCCTGAGTTCCATCACGGCCAGGTGTTCCAGTTGGTCCACGTTCTCCCTAATGGAAATAAATTAACAAAAAATGAACAGCTATGATTTAAGTCTTCTTACTTCATAATTTCAGTCATATATATCTCTATATTAACAAAATGTAAGCCACATGAAACTATCAAAGTGTTTACAAGAATTCTTTTCACTGGTTGAGATATCTATAAATATGTTGTGCAAATGTCAGTAAATTCCCCAAAATATGATTATCACTGGTGGGAGAAAATATTATCTTTTGTTATCTATTTCCTATTATGTTAGCTTGATTGGTAGGTTTAATTAATTACACCAGGTAATATAAATATATATATATATATATATATATATATATATATATATATATATATATATATAGATATATATATATATATATATATATACTTACAATTCTGCCTGCTTCCCCTCTGCTTCCAGGTGTTCCAGGCAAACCTCTAGGTCCAGGTATTCCTTGCAAGCCCTAAAATATTTTTGGGGTACAAAAGAGCAAACTGCTTGTAGAAATTGCTTTTTTTTTCAAATATTTTGTATGAGAACAGACATCATTTTTATGCTTATTCTACAATTTCCTAACAATAAAAAACTAGCATTAAAAAATATTGGAAAACGCTACAGGTTAACAAAGATACAAATAAAAATATTTTGATAATTTCAAATTAATAATAAAACTAAAGTACATGTATAATCTAATTAATTTTAAAAAGATTTTACATCAGTGCCGTTAAATCCTGGCGGTCCCCTTGGACAGGTGATTTCACAGGTTCCTTCTTTCTGAAATTTTATTTAACAACATTAGTGATTAAAAAAACAAAAACAAACAAACTTAAACTTAAACCATAGTTTTATAGACATTTTTCAAGCTTTATATCAAACACATTGAAATACCCTTTTCCATATGATCTGGTTCACATAAATATTTGGAATAATATTGATTTCAAGTAAAAACAAGAACAACCATGAAATATTCACTTAAATAGTTTGTTTTTATTGTATTATATTAACTTCAAAAAATTATTGAAAAAAAAATAGTTGACAGAATTAATTTAATTAACCTAAATTGTAATTCACTACGAGGTCAAGGTTGTTGTGTTTATTATGGCAATAAACTTTAAATTGTTGTTTGAAATTACACCGTAAATGAATTTAAATGTTAAGATTAAAAGGATTCAAAGAGGTGGTTGTTATGATATTAAAAAAAAAGAAAATACATGTAATTTCATTAAAATACAAGGTTTGAATATTCAAAAATTATAAACATTAATTATGTTTAGAGGGTTTTTTTGATTTTGGGTACAATTTTAAAAACACCCTAGTATTATAGCAAAATTTACATCTAAAAAATCAATTTTTATTTTGTATTTTAAAAAATATCTTAAAATAATGTTTAATATTTCAATGACTGAAATGGCTATTATGGTAGAAATTTACGTCAGAATAATAAAAAAAATGTCGGTAAAAGAAGAAAGCAGTCAGTTATCAAGATGCATTAAGATATTTATTTAAAGATACACATAAAATAGTTTGCAATTCAGTGGTGCAGTAATTGTTAATGCAATCGTGACACAAAAATCTACATAGTATAAATGACAAAATGATTGTGTAAGCCAGTGTTGTCCAACCGAAAATCGTTCACAGCATACTAAACTGGTAAAAAATTTGCGCGGCACACCTTTCAAAAAAACAAGAAATCAGTGTTTATTCAAAAGATTTTTCATAATTAATGAGATACTTGAGCCTTTTCTTTGGAGCAGATGAGCTCAAAACGCGGCTCATTGCTGGATAAGCAAACTCTCATTTCTCTCTCTATCATCTGCAGTCTTTCGCGTTTTTTTGGATTTGATTTCTGTCAGGGCAGAAAAACCAAGTTCGCAGAGATATGAAGATCCAAAAGGTAGTAATAATTCGATTGCGCGTTTAGCCAGTTGAGAGAATTCATGTCAGAGGGCCATCCAGAAAGCTGTTAGCTCTTTTTCTGCAAACTCATTTTTATGGATCATATCGTTTCTGATGTCGATCAAATTTTCTTGTTCAATCATCGACAGAACAGAAATATCTTGAACGACGAATAAGTTCAAAACCCACTCATATTGCTGCGTTTCGAGCGATGTGAAGTAATTAAAAAAAGATGCTTGAAGATTTTTGAATGTTTTTTGGATCTCAGCTGATAGTTAATCCTTGACCGATGACGCATTGACGCCTGGCAGTAAGTCAAATTTTTTGTTCTCAGCATTTTTAAATCCAGACATCTAGTTTTTCTTTGAAAGCTTGTAGCTTGCAGCTAATTGTAATGATGTTCTCTTTCGCTCCTTGTAGACTCAAATTGGGGTTGTTCAATTTTTCAAATAAATCGTTCAGGAAAGTAACTTTAAGCCACCAGATGTTATCTTCAATAAATTTGAATTCTTCGCTTTCAACCTCAAGGAATGACAAAATTTCTGTTCTAAAAAATACGACGCGATCAAGAACTTTGCCCTTAGAAAGCCATCTGACGTCGGTGTGGTACAACAAGGACTTATAATCCGATTCCATCGCCTCGCACAATGATGCAAATAATCTTGAACGAATAGGGCTAGACTTGATGTAATTCACAATTCTGATGACCTGGTTCATAGTAACGCCAAGCGATTCTGTTAATGATTTTGATACCAAAACCTCGCGATGAATGATGCAGTGCACAATTTTGACATGTTCATTAAGACTTCACACGTGAGCCACGAATCCATTCCTTAGACCTTGCACTGATGGTGCTCCGTCAGTACATACGCTCACACAGATCTTCCACCGTAATCCTCGCGAAGAAACATTTTTGTTAACAAGCTCAAAAATGTCGGCTCCTGTCGTGGTTTCTTTCAAATCATCGCAAAACAGGAAATGGTTCTGAATACATTGATCTTTCGCAAATCTGACGTATGCGAGCAGTTGCGCCTTTCCGATGATGTCAGTTCTTTCATCGATTTGCATTGCCCAGAGCTTTTGGATGTCGTCGGCTTCCGCAAAATGCTCTTTAATTTGATTGTCCAAATATGTCGAAATGTCAGCAATCCGACATCACATCGTCTTGTGAGACAGTGGAATCTTATTTATTTTTTCAACAGCGTCGGGTCCCAACTCCATAGTCTCAACTGCGATTCGTAAAGACGGCAATATGATTGTCTCAGCGTCCAAATGAGATTTCTTTTGATTGACCAAAAGATTCGCAATTTTATAGCTTGCTAACTGAGCTTTGACAGGAATTGAGGAATATTTCTTCATTATTTTTTATTGCTGCTCTAAGTTGGACCGAATGGATGCGAAATAACTTTTCGGCTTGTCTTTCAATCATGGATGATTTGAGTTCAGATGCCGCTTCAGTTTACTGGGGTTCATGGACTCGTTGGACAATGCCATGTTACAATTAAGACAAACCGGAAAAGAAGGATCATTTGCACATCGTATGAAACCATACTCAAGATATTCCTCGTGATATTTCCGTTTGGTAACATTCTTCTTGGATTTCGCAGCTCTCTCTCCATTTTGATGCTCGCTGGAATCCTTCTGGCTTCTCTTCAAAAAATTATCCATAGCCGTCTGTAATTAAAAGTTTTTTTAAAAAGTGAACAGCAGGAACGGGTTTTTATTTACTTACAACAGATATTTATTCCCAATGGAGGAGAGAAATGTTGTAGCTTTCAAGAGATTCTCACAACCAGAACAATACAAACATGAAACGTATTTATTCAATTCTTTTTCGGTTAAGGATATTTTTGTTCAAAACTTGAAGGTTCGAAAAGCCTAGCAATTTATGGTATTTTTGAAATCTTTCGCGGCACACTAAAATTTTCTCGCGGCACACTAGTGTGCCGCGGCACACCGTTTGGACAACACTGGTGTAAGCTAATCTAACACATAAGAAAAAAATATGAAGTGAAAGAAATGTTAAAAAGCTAGGATTTTCATTTTTAAAAAAATATTTAATTGAATAAAACTTGCCAAATGTTCTGACTTGTGTTCAGTAAGTGTTTTTCTTTAAATTATCATGTACTTTTATTTTATTTAAAATTACATGTATTATTGTTAAAAAATGGTATTTAAAATAATGGTTTTTAAAATAATATTCATAAAAATAATTTTTTCTATATATATTTTAAAGTAGCAAATTTATGGAAACTGAAAAATATTAAAACACATTATTGCTATTGGTAAATCGAAAAAAGTATATTTTCATGGAATTGTAAGTGTTGAAAATAAATTATTTTACGCATTGAGCAAATAATTGAGAAATAAACCGTACCTTAGCTTACAAACCTTAGCACATTAGATTTGTAAGCTGACTATATAAAAATAATATTTGCAAGCAGCATGCTTAATATTTAAGTCTTGGTCCTGGGTTAAACAGGAATAGCAATGCATTCTATTAACATGAAGAGTTAAATATATATAATATTTTTAATTTTCAAATCCTTATGTGGTTGAACATTTTCTTAAGGAAATAAATTTATGGGGCATTTAAACATGTTACCCTGCTTTAAAAATTAACATCCAATATCAGTGAAACTAATTAAAACATTTTGGCAAAGATTCATATTTCTGTCATGATTTAACCAAAAGAGTGAATGAGTGAGTGAGTGAGCAAAAAGCATTATACTGATTTGTTTCTATTCAGAATTTCAGTTTAGAAAGCAGATGAAATATTGAATGATAGCAGTTTCAAGAAATAGGTTCAGTTAATTTAAAATGGATTAACAGTGAGATGTCAATACTGTACTGGGTATATTAAAATTGTCTAAATTTAGCAGTGGAGTGTGCAACAGACACTTAGTAAATGTTGATTACAGACATAAAAGAACATAAGCATTTTGAAGAGCTGCAAAGAAGGATTCCAACTTTCTTTATATTTAAATAACAAAATCTAGGTTATAAAATTAATTCTACCTAAGATAATTTTGAGGTACCTTAAAAGTGTGGTTATATTTCTATATTTCATCACTGGTTCATTAAGTTTTAACATAAATTTTTCAAAGCCAAAAAAGATTAATAAGTCTTTAGACAGTCTACCCTATAATTGGTGCTGATTAAAATAAAAAAGAGGTGACATTAATGAAACAATAATTTTAAAAACCAAATAATAAAAGTGAGGTGGGGGAAGACAATTTATTGTAAAAAAGTGCATTAGGATAAAGGAAAGGAGATTACACCAATCTCCAAAGAACAAACCTGCTCATCAGTCTCATCTGAAGGCCTAGGAATGGGTCTAGAGACAGAACCAGGCCTATCAGAGGTTGTAGGAGTGGGCCTACGAGAGGGCCTAGGAGAAGATGTGGGCCTAGGGGAGGGTGTAGTTCTAGGTCTGACGGTTAGCCTAGTAGTTGTTATGTTACCTGTTGACTCCTACAGTAAATAAAATTGGTCATTTTATGAAAAAGTGAAGAAATCTGAGAAAGATGAAAGCTATTCATTGATGAAAGACAAAAGTAAAGTACTAATTTGTAGGCCTATATACTATATATTGGTCAAGAATATACAAAGTTGTTTAAACACACAAATTAAAAAAAAATTTATCAGATTTTTCTTTAAAAAACAAACAAACTAACTACAGTGATAACTTTGAACCCGTTTTTTTATATTTTGATATTGATATATTTTTTAAATTTTTTAAATTTGTTATGTTTTATCCAGGAAACCTATATTCTTATTCTGTTTACATATTAAGCTTTAAAATTACATAAATTAAAACTTTAGGTCAATGTTTTCTTCACTGTTAAATAAAACTACATATATCATATTTAATCCCAAAAAAACATCAACAAAAACTGAGTTTATATTTGTCTCGATGTTTATAAATTTTAATTGTTGCAGCTCTAATAAGACAAACCTCCAATGTTAACGAAAATAATTAAAAATATTAAAGCTTTTTTAACTAACTTTTAAAAAATTAATACTCGAAACTGAATTTTTTTTTACTTTTTAGAAATAAAATATGAAAATAAGCATGAAAAGAATGAAAATGAAATGAGAGAAAATTCCGAGGAAATACTTGGGACATGAGGATATTAATTTAGATATGAATGTCATACAAATTTTTATTTTTATTAAAAATATATGTAAGTTGACTAAATGCAAATGAAAATACATAATAACACACTCAAATATTTTCACATTCTAAGAAAGCAACATAGCATATTTAAATATGACATAGCAGGCATCCCATTCTTTAGTTTCTTGCAGTTGCTGAGTCATAATATTGCTATTTTGTTATCATTCTCAGATGTTGGTAGCTTTTCTGCTGTCTTTTGTTTTGCTTCCACTGTCATGCATTTGAATATGATATAAAAGCAACTAGGGCAGAGAAATCCCACACTATCGAAGAAAACATGTTTTAATTTAAGCATATTCATGTCCACACCTGGCCAGTAGTGACATTACGTTCTGGGACATCGGGGTCATCTACATCAGGGTCCTATATAGCATTTTAAACAACAGTGATCATTATTAGTTTAACTCGGCTGTTTGAATAATATTCCCATCTGATAAATCCATGAAGCAATTAAATAATTCAATTTTTAAATGTATTATAACGACTATTAAAAATTATTTAAAATAGAAAACTCTTTGAAAAGGGCTTAAAAAATTATTTGAAATAATATAAATTTAAGACTAATAAAATAAAACTTAAAATAACTAAAATTTGTTTCCCCAAGCGTAATTAAAATAACTAGTCAATTAAAACATAAAAATAATTAAACCTTGAAAGAGGAGTAGATTACTGCTGTGGAAACAAATTCTTTCATTAAGTTAGTGCTGTAAGCTTTGAAATTAATACACCTTTCAAAATATATTTTTTAAGGCCTTAAGGATATACTCAATTGCATCTGATATGACAAGATTCAAATATGATAACCCAATCCAGATATGCAATGACATTAAATGATATCACCAAATATATATTTAAACCTTGATGCATAATTAAATAATAATTTTAAATGTAACCTATACCCTCACAGAGCGTACAAATGAGCATATGAGTATTAGTGAACTCAGTGTCTTCCATGCATTAATGCATTGTTTTATTGCCTGTAGTACTTTTTTATTTTCACCTTACATCATTTCACAATTAATGCAAAATTAATGCCTTTTTTTGTAAAAAAAAATTTGTTGTGCTAAAAAATTACTTGAATAAAAATAATTTGTTTTTTCCTCTAATTTCTAACTTAAAAAATAAATAGATTTTAAGAAGAACAATTACTTATATGTTAATTTGTGACAAATCATACTCTTAAGAAAATTTAATTTATTAAGATAGAAATTTTAGTTTTCATGAGCTTTTTGATATAGTCTTAAATCATCCATAAATTATCAAATTGTTTTCTTTTCATTTCATGTCAAAAAATATTTAATGAAACAAGCTCGAAATGGGAAGTCAACAAATTAAAGCAAATGAAATTTATTAAAAATGATAGTAATTATAATAAAACCCACTTCAAAGTTAAAAATTGTTTCACATAACATAATAATAATAACACACAGACTCCAAAGTCTCACTTAAATACTTTTTAAACTTTTGATATAATGAAAATGTTATTTATAATACATTTCAGTTAGTTTTCTTTTTGATTAAAACCCTTCCTGACATCTCCAACAATCTTTTATTTATTATTTATTTTCATTTTTTAAAAACATTTACTGCATTATCTACCTTTGTTTAATGCTATTGATATTTATTTGTAATTTAAAAAAAAATACATCTCTGTTTTTTAATGTTGCTTTGTATCAATAAGTTGAATAATTAGACTTTCTTCCAAAATCACTATGAATATTCCTCGTACCATATAGGCTAACAGTGACATGTAAGTATTACAATAACAGATTGCAAAAATTCCAGAAATTTTACATAAATTTTAAGTACTTTAATTAGTTTCTTTAACTTTAAACTTTAAAAAAAAACAATGACTGTCAGCATTTATTTATTTATTTTTGATTAAAAGTTTCTATAAATTAAATTAGAACACCATGTTCTTCCTTTGTGTTATTTCTTTAATTTTGAAACCATATAGAAAATAGGTTACCCAACCAACTAACTGGTAGTGGTGAATTTTCTTGAAGTAATTTATGGTGCATGCAAGAATTCTTCAACTTACTTCTTTGACTGGAAGCTCATCACATTTTTCTCTTTCAGGCTTTGAAGGATCACAGTCCAGCAACATCCATTGAAGCTCAAACTGAGGGTGAAGTTTAAATGAATAATAGTAATGTGTATTTTAGAAATACTCTCAAGTTGAAATTATCTTATATTGAATATTTTAAAATAGTTTTTTAAGAATATCATAAATCTTACCCAATTTCGACTCTTAATATTCAATTCCGTATATTGCTAATTTTTAAACAAAAGAAGCGATAAAAATTTAGAAAAAGTAGAAAGAAAAGACTGCTTTCCTTCTTTGTAAAGGGAACGAATAGGTAGTTACAGTTTAAGAAGTTATTAATTTAATTTAATATGAGAGTAAGCTCCCTTAGTTCGAAATGGAGTCTAGACCAGGGGTGGCCAGACCTATAGTAACTGAGAGCCATTTTAAAATTTAAAAAAAAATGTATATTTATATTTAGAGCCGAATTGAAGAACTATAGCTAATAAAACTTGGCTTGGAAATCTTCCAGTAATTCTTTTGACATATCTCTATAAAATTGTACTAGAACCGCAATTATGAACACAGAAAAGCCGCACGCGGTTTGGCCGTCGCTGGTCTAGATGGGAAAAAATCATGTAAAAATATTGTTAGCGAAATTGTTTGTTTAAACTTACTGGAGTTGTTCGTCCAGTTTCATCTATCGTCCCCATACGTATCTCTCCGTTGAGGTCAACCTGTCTCCGAGGTGGGAGGGGCTGTGACGCAATGGGGTTGCAGTCTATGTACATCTCGATGTTGTCACGTGTCACACTGAAGTGAATCTTATGCCAGTCCCGGTTAAAAAGCTATTAGAATATTTTAATTTTTTTTTATTTATCCCATGATGAACAGATGAGTGGAATTAAGAATAGTCACATAGTCAAAGTAGTGACACGCAACGATCAAATAAATTAAATGTATAACAAATAAACAGGGTATTATTTAGCCTGACACGATATAACACAACAGCGAACGTTTCGGCAAAGAGCCTTCCTCAACGAACAAATAGTACACAAATAAAACGAATATAACGAAAGAAAAAAACTTAGCTGCGGTGAAGTCCAATTAGTCCAGTAGAGATATGATATTTTATTTTAACGATCAAATAAGCGCCTTGCTGAAAGCAGGTTTTACAATCTAATATATATAATTAGCTGACAAATAATTTACATATATTTTTTCGGTAATGCATTTATTTTAACACTATCAACAAGCAAACAAAAAATGCTTACGACTTATGCTTTGCGGACAAGTCATGTAAGTTTAATATTTAATTCTTTCAGACAAAAAAATCTATGAAATAATTGATAGGCGACGCAACAAAAACTTTAAAAAAATTTTTTTAAAAATAATAATAATTAAGAATTGATTTGTAAGGCGTGACTAGATAATATTCCTGTAATAGCATTCTTTCACTTATCTTGTTAACACGGTTTACAAAACAGCTTTTCTTAAAATTCAGTGTATAAACTTAATTGACCTCATACCTTCGGGGATTACAAATACGCGGGGAACGAAAATTTCAGTTTTTAAGTGCGGTACAAACACATATTGTCAAGCAATTCCACTGCCCTTTAATTAATAGATCAGGCGTACAACAAACAAACAATTTCTCAAGCCACTTACTCTCCGAGACTTCTTGTTAAACACTAATCTCTCCACACGGCCGCTGAGGTTGACAAAATACAACTCAACAGTCCGTCTCTTGCCGTCCAGCAAGACTCCGAACTGGGGCTGGCCGGTGAAGTCTCTGATCTGGAACAAGTTCCACCGTTCCCTTCGCGTGTTCTCCAACATACGAAACGTGCTCACGAAGGAAAACTGTTCTGGGAGACCTTTGGGGAACAGGTCCCTGTAGATATGATCATGTGGATGCAATTGCGGGAATATAATCTTATGAATATGATCGCGTTGATATGATCTTGTGAATAAAATCGCAAGAATATGATCTTGTGGATACTTTTGGGTGGATATGATCTTGTGGATGATCTTGTACATATGATGGTGTGTATATGATTATAAGGACGCCTCATGAGGATATACATATAATTGATATATTATAGATCTATAACCATGTTAATTGTATTTAGCATAAATTATTTGTGAGGGGCATTTTGTTGGTTCTACACCGTTGACGTAAACTTGTGAATGATGTCTCAAACTTGTAGTAACGTTGATGATTTAAGAATATCATCACGCTGACGTTTTGTGGATATCGTCATGTGAGTTAATAGGGATATCATTACTATTAAAAAAAACAAATTAACATTTAGCCAAAATCACGACACGTTTTATCCAACTCACGTGGTCCGTATACTAACATTTAGTCCAACTCACGTGGTCCATATCTGAACATTTAGTCCAACTCGCGCGGTCCGTATCCTAAAATTTAGTCTAACTCACATGGTTCGTGTCCTAGCATCAGTGGCGTAGCTAGGGTCATCTGCGCCCGGAGACAAGACACAACTTCTGCGCCCCTTCTCGGACCGACAGATTCTGGGGGCTTGTAAGCCCCCATGTAATTTTTAGAAATTTTACTGTGTATAACGTTCATTTTCGAAGCATCAGGTATTTTAATGAAGTAGAATACAGAATAAATAATTTTCTATGCGATTGTAAACAATTTATTTGAAGAAAAAAATAGACCCTACTAATTTTACATGACTGGAATAGACATAGTCTACAACAAATAGATCCTCCTTGATTTGACACTCGCAAACTCGTCAATCACATTGTCAAAATTAATATTCTCAAGTGTTTCTCTTTTGATGCCAAAAAGTGCAAGATCACTAAGACGATCTTGTCCCATTGAAGCATGTAAATAAGACAAAATAACTTCAGTTTGTTGAAGCACCGCTCACAGCTTGAAATTAAAACAGAAATTGTTAGAAGTATTAGTGGAATGCACAGATTTGGAAATGCGCGTCATCTCCATATGAAACAAGAAAACCAAGAAGATCCAAAGGAGTTTCAGGGAGAACTTCAGTCCAGGAACTGAACAGCATTTTGTAATCTCCGATTTGTGTGCACAATTCGTGACCATTGACGTCAGTGCCGTAGAAATTTCCAAAATATAAGCAATTTTGACGAGGTGTATCGACATTTATCTCAGCGAGAAGAGTTTTGACGTTTATTAAAAATCCAAATTTGGTGTTTAAGATTTTTAGACAAAAACCGTATTGATATCTCCTGTTAGAGTCTATCAATTACGCAGTTCATAACACGTGCAATTTCTTCTTTTGCCGAATGTCCTTCATCTCTTGCTAATTCTCCAGGTATCCTCCGATGTCGGCTAATCCTTCTGTCAACCTCGATTCCTCAAGTTGTGCATCTTGTTTTTCCATTGCCAATCGCAACTAGGATAAAATTATCACGAATGTTGACAAGTTCTTGCACTAGCGATTCAAGATCAGATGCTGCTTCCTTAAAATTCATAGTAGGATCCTGCAACCGTTTCTGGACACGATCAATTTTCCCAAGTATGATGTTCCAGAAATGTATCAAAACTAAGAAGTTTAAGATTAATATACCTGCCAGTAAAGTTTCTGCATCACTTCTGTTGTCAGGCGCCATAGTTGCATCTTCCAACAGCCCTACTAATTCATATAGACCTTCATAAATAGCTTTACCAGCTTCTGATCGTGCACTCCAGCATGTTTTAGACTCCCTCTTCACTGTGATTGGCACAACTCTTTTTATTTCTTCCCAATGAGTTGTTGAATGAGAGAAAAACAAATATATACTTTCAACTGTTCCAAAATACGTGATAACAACTGGATCCTGTTTAGCTAGGGTTGCCACATACGTGGACACCAAAAGGATGGCATAATAAAACAATAAGGAGGACGACAAAGGAGTACATTTTGAATATTTCATTTGAGTCGTCCCGGATTAAACTTAAAGTCAGTACAATTTTATTATAATAGCTCCCATTGTTCATGCAAGAGTCTTAAAAAACTGTTCATTTTTGTCTTGTACTAATGATTTAAGATTGCTGTATTGGTCAAACAATTGCACACCATCTACAATACCCATCTCTTTCAAATACAATACACACATCAAACGGTCATCAAGTTTACATTCATTGACATTATCTAAGTATACATACAATTAAAGCATTGAAATTCATCAAGTTTTCAACCACTTTTCTAAG
Organism: Ampullaceana balthica; assembly: GCA_944989445.1. NCBI lineage: Eukaryota > Metazoa > Mollusca > Gastropoda > Lymnaeidae > Ampullaceana > Ampullaceana balthica. The sequence continues at coordinate 410,364 of CALYLW010000375.1, read as the reverse complement.
TAACAAATGCATGCTTTATACACCACCTTAACATCTGCCAAACTCTTCTTCTTGACCACTTTCGTTAAGTCTTCTCAACATCTCCTTGTCTTTCAGTGAAATAAATGTCTCCTCCAATCTATTTTTCAAAACTTACAAGGTTGTGTGAAGACGGCTCATAACCTCCATGACTGCTGTTTCTTCCATTTCATTTTCAATGACTGCGATATTTTTAACCTAGAACTAGAACTAGATTTTTTTCGTCCTTGCCCAAATTTTTAGGTTTTAAAAATTGCCATAATCTATTTTTATTTAAAGTAAACATACGATGTAATAGTTTTTAAAAACGATACATAAAAATTATAATTTAAAATGTAAGAAAAGCCCCACATTTTAAACGATTTTAGCTTAGCCTGCCGGATGGAGAACATTGAGCTAAAAAGGAGGACATGTCCTCCTTCTGCCGGACGTCTGGCAACCCTATGTTTAGCTGAGTTTAAGCTGTGGTTGTCACAGTTTGCAAACAATGCCCTTTGATTTCTAGGACATATTCGCTGTTGAAGGCCGGATATATGCCTAGTCATTACATCAGCATTGTGATGTTATTGTGACCGACAGTCGGCTAGGGGTATGTTATCATATTCCAGTTTCTCTACGGTAACTGTTTAAAGCAATGGTTAATTTTTTTAGTTTGAAAATCCACATGGCGCCCCTTAATGCTCAATGGGGTCGCCAAAATCATGCTTGCCAACATGTTTGTAAAGAAGATATTTGTGGAGCTCCAAATTCAATCTTGAAAACTTATTTGAAATGCATTAGTTTACATCAAAGTAAATGTAAATAATTAATTTTAATACTCATTTTGGCGCCCCCTAACGTGGCGCCTGGGGACATATGTCCCCCCTACATCCCCTAGCTACGCCACTGTCTAGCATTTAGTCTCACTCACGTGGTCCGAATCCTAACATTTAGTCCAACTCACGTGGTTCGTGTCCTAACATTTAGTCCAACTCACGCGGTCCGTACCTAACATTTAGTCCAACTCACGTGGTTCGTGTCCTAACATTTAGTCCAACTCACGCGGTCCGTATCCTAACATTTAGTCCAACTCACGTGGTCCGTATCCTAACATTTAGTCTCACACGACGTGGTCCGTGTCCTAACATTTAGTCCAACTCACGTGGTCCGTATCCTAACATTTAGTCCAACTCACGTGGTCCGTGTCCTAACATTTAGTCCAACTCACGTGGTCCGTACCCTAACATTTAGTCCAACACACGTGGTCCGTATCCTAACATTTAGTCCAACTCGCGTGGTCCGTATCCTAACATTTAGTCTGACTCACATGGTTCGTATCCTAACATTTAGTCTGACTCACATGGTTCGTATCCTAACATTTAGTCCGACTCACGTGGTCCATATCCTAACATTTAGTCCAACTCACGTGGTCCGTATCCTAAGTCGTGCCGTCTCATCAATTCTGTAAGCCTTCTGGAAAGGGTTGGTGCCTTCAACCTTCCTGACCCCTGGGAGGGCACGCACTCCGTCCAGTCCATAATTAGATATAAAGTCAAAACCTGTGGAAATGTTTGAAAAAGACATTTACAGTTTTTTAAAAATTATTTTTAAACTAGCGTATCACCCGTCAAAAATGACGGAAGTTTTCAAATAAATACACATCAGATTAAAAAAATTAAGTAATACAGAACTTTCATTTATTTTATTTATTTTTATTTGATTCATTTATTATCATATTGAATAATTTTATGCGGAACGTTCGAAAAGTGTTATTTTTGGTGCAGCGGTATAAAACAAAATCGATCGCAGCGCCACCTTACAGCATTACATCCATTCGCACCGCTACTTTCATTACAAACAAACATACAGACAACGGGAATTATGTATATTGATACATCATATAGAATGGGACTGCAATAAAGCTTTTAAATAAAATACAAAATACACAAACAATATACACTGTCGTATCAGTCTAAAAATAAAGCTCAAATTTATTGTTTTCATTGCACAATTTGTTTGTGTATTTTGTATTGTATATTGATAGTATGTTAAATAACCTAAGACTAAGAGTCAACTTTGAGGTTTTAATTTTCTCTGTGTTGATATTTACTGTGACAATGTCCCGATTTAGCTTGTACTTCATGCATATATGGCAACAACTGTGACATATGTGGCTTTTATTTATTATTTATTTCTTCTTATTATTTTTTTTATATTTCTTTTGAATTTTAGCCACAGAATGTTGGTATTTAAATCAAAGAGTACTGATGTTTAAAGCAAAAGATGTTGGTATTTAAATCAGAAAGGGCTGGTGTTATTTCTTCCTTTAAACTGGTCAAGTCAACCACACTCCCCCCCCCACCCCTTCACACCAATTTTTTTTTAAAAAAGTTTTATTTACACACATAGCAGGGGAAAATTCATCATTAACAAGACTGTGAAGTTAATATTAGGAATAAAAAAAAAGAATAATGTTTTGTTCCAAATATAGTTTTTTTAATTAATTTTTTTTATTGGCAACAATTTTAGTTTACATTTTCATTGGTTTGTTCACAATATAGTCATATTGGTCTGTCATTCATTATCAATATCTACCAGTTTGATAATTTCAGAGTAGAAAACGTTTTATTATGTTTCTGTAAATAGGTCTGTCAAAATATTGCGAATATAAGCATGTGACTGTTAACATGCGTATGTAAATATGTGTGAATTTATATGTGTCAGTAAACATGCGTAAACTATGTAAGGTCTGCAATCATCATTTTTTTTTATCCAAAAGGATCATTTATGTAATAGTTATACAGGTTTTGAATAGAATATCACTGGAATGCGGGACAGGTCGCTACTGAATGTGAGACTAAAGACATTTTTGTCAAGTTACCCCTGCGTTGTTGAAGTGACGCACAAGCCGCCCCACATTTTGACGCCGGCAGGAGCTGAGCCTAAGTGGGATGTTAATTCTGTCCCACTAATTGGCGGGTGTTGGTAGCAGGTTGGTCACGCCTAACATTTACAGAGCTGTGGCGTGGCGTGCGGTCGCACTCTCGGGGCCGGTGAGGCGCGGGGAGGTCAGGACTGTTGTGAAATTTGCTGACTTGTGGACTTTGAAAAACGTGGGAGGACCGGCGCCAGGGGTGTTGCTGTTCTGAGGGGAAGTCGGCGTCCACCTCGAGAGTTCTGAGCAGTGCTGTTGCGTAGGTCCTGTGACCGTTGTGTCTGCAGTGGGGGGGGGGCGGCGTGGGGGAGGGATTGGGTCTTAGACATGTATAGGGCTCATATTTAGAATATAGAATCAAATGTCAGCAATCAAATTTAAATGCAAATGTTAAGTGACGGGGGTCTCAAAAATTCTTCTGATGTCTGGGGAGGGGGTTGGAGGGGGGAGAGGGTTGGGGGGAGAGGGTTGGGGGGGACTGGATGGGACGGTACAGCCACTACCTTTCGACACGAAAGTCGCTTTTTAGGTGGACAATGTTACGACTTAATGCAAGAAAACTAAATGTGTACTGGACTGGGACAATTGTAATGCACCAAGAAGTTTATTAAAAATGTCATAAAAAAACAAACTTTCAATGAAGAAAAACTGATTAAATATTTTGTTTAAAAGGAGAAATAACAAACCATCTATAAAGGCAATGGTAGGTTCTCTGAGATGTGCAATATTTTAGTGCTCTAAATTAAACTAAAACCATGTTATACAACCATTTTATATGTCGCACAACCATTTTACACATTCATGCTATAAAATCATGTTACACAATAATGTTATGCAATCATATTTAACAATATTTATACACAGAAGTTTAAATCCAACAACAAAACATGAATTGAAATAAGAAGACAATTAAAATATAAATAACATACAAATTGCAGGCTCCCGATGAAAGTACTGTAACGCCATAATAGGTATAGGAGGAAGAAAAAGTTTCATTAAATTATGAAGGTAGAGAGGTCGTGTCAGAATGGGGAGTAGGGAATAGAATCACGTAAGAAAGGGGAATAGTGGATAGGGTCACGTAAGAATGGGGAATAGTGGATAGGGTCGTTGTGAGAGGTGGTGGAAATTTCGCTCGCCCGGGCTGCGAAGTTCGCCATTTTTTATTCACACTCATTTTTTCGGGGGGTGGGGGGGGTGGGGGGGGATGGGCACCAGAGTTCAAGACATTTCCGGATGGAAAATTTGTAAACCATGGTCCATATTGTGAAATGGCTTTAGGAAGTCAAACTTGTTATCTTATCTATACAGACGCTCCTTCTATGCAGAAGATAATCTACGCATTACCCAGCCGCCTAACTAGTGATAGGTACCCATTCGGAGCTGGGTGACTCAGGGACGCCCTAGGCCCCGGGAACTAATCATTGTCTTCACATGGATTCGAACCCGTGACCATCGGTACGCCAGTCGAGCGCGCTGCCACTCGACCACCGCGTCACATGCACGTCAATATCTTAAAACACGAAATATACCTGTAATATAAATGTGGTAAAATACGTCTTTGTTTGCTTTTTCTCCTCGAATACTTTATGTCTCTTTATTAGTTACATTTTGTAACTTATTCATCCCGTCAATTGGCCTTTCCTACATCCCACACAATACACCCTCTTCCTTACATACTTACAGCTAGCCATACCCCACAACATACATGAAAATTCCATCTATATTCTTGCAGCTGTACCCCACAACAAACACCATCTTTCTTACATCTTCTTACAGATATACTCCATGACATATACTCCAACTTTATTACTTTGATAAATATTTTTAAAACTATATAATACCCCACAACATACACCATCTTCCTTACATCTCCTTACAGCCATACCCCACAACATACGCCGCATTTGCTAGACATGACCAACATCCACACTGTGGTCTGTACATAGACTACCAGACAGCAGGCCGATATAATTACGGGCCCCAGATGAAGGCCGTCAACCCAAACCTTTGTCAACTACACAACTGCCGACGCTGGGGGGACGTGGTAATTTGACAGGCATGTTCATAACAAGTCTACGCAGCACAGCTTAGCAGTCGGGTTGTTTCCATCAGGTTAAATCTTTGTTTATCGTTTTTAAAAAAAAATCTAATATATAAAGGCAATTTAAAATAGCTGGTCATATTTGACAACAAGACGAATGCACACTACTCAGTTCTTCGGGATAAACTATTTTAAAACTTGAATTGACAGTGATTTTAAGAAAATTCAAATATACATTTGACTTTTTAAAATTGCTTTTTATTTTTTAGACAGGATTTATCAAATTATTTTTTTAAATAAAAAAAACAACTTTACTCTTCACTTTACTAACGTTATTAATGTGTTCCTGATTCTCATAAACGGAAATGAGTTAAAGCTAAACCCACTAAAATATATAATGATGATGATGATATTGTGCACTAATTAGTCACTTTCTCCTCTTTAAACCTATCATTTTCAATACAAATTCAGTGAAAATCTGCGTTTCTATTTTTTTTAAATTTCGGCCCCCATTACTATACCAATATCATAATTTTAAGCAGCTTCTTTTGTGGCTATTTTGATTTTTAAATATTTTTTACGCTCACTTCTCTCTCACTCCCCCCCCCCTCTCTATCTCTCTTGTTGACATTTTTTTAATCAACAAATCCTCTCTTAACACATCAAATCATTAACAAGTTCTACAATTTAATTAGTAACGTAGGAGATGGAGTGGAAGGTGAGGGAGTCCGTCCAACAGGTCAAGATTTTTTTGTTTTAATGGCAAGGTGCGGCGAACTTTTTGTTCGGTCCAAGGACACCAATAATACCAGCTACTACTCCGCCTCCGCCTTTGTTAATCATTCCCAGCCATTTCTTCACAACTCGTTTTGTCGACACTACTCTTTCACATCTCAAGACACAGTCTAACCAATTATAATCTAGATATATAATACTCTACCCCCAATATATATTACTAGATTGTGCCGGGGCGCCGTGACGCCCACATTTTATAGGGCGCCTACGGCGCCAACCTTTTTCAAAAGCCAAACTAACTTGTCCTTTTTTGATAAATACGAAATATTAAACTTTCTGAAATTTACGCAAAGTATTTAATAATAGGGGTTGTAGGGCGCCTACACCGCCCACTTTGTTTTTCGTCAAAAGCACAAGTAACTTATCCTTGTTTGATAAATACGAAATATTAAACTTCCTGGAATGTACACAAAGTATTTTACAATTAACCATATCAAATCCACTTTTTACATTGTTCCCTTTTCCAAAATTAAAATATGAGCTAAAACAATGACGTCATATAATATTTTTTTACAGCGCATCTTTAATTTATAATCATCTTGCGCACCGATGCACACCTTGTATTTTAAAATTTAAGATCAAACAATGACGTCATATTAAATATTTTTACAGTGCTAATCAACACACGATTTTTCAACTGCTATAGACTGTTGTACATCGTTCCTCAGAGTTCCACATCCGTACATCCAACAGTGAGTGATTGACTTGGGCTTTTATATTATTTAATACACGTACTGTTCTTTTTAATATTTAAAAAATCTCTTTAAAAAAAACAACTGCCAACTATTTGCCCAACTATTTGCAGGTTTTTTGCGATGGATTGACTAGCCAGAAACTCACCCCCGTAGAGGCTGCTGTAGCCTTCAATTTACAAACAGTGGTGCATTATTCCGAAGGTCCCGCCCCCCACCACCTTTTTATAAAGGCCACGGTAGTTTCATGGGCCTTAATGGCAATAGATCACTGTTGCTCTTAGAGTGTACAACGTGACGTAAACGTGAAGGGTCAAGGCCGCCGTGTTTATATAAAAACCATTCATCACCAGGTTGTTGTAACCCTGCATTGAACATGTTACAATTACAATTTTAACATTTTAAGGTACTATTTTATGGTGCTTATTCGGTTGTAAAGGAATAAGAATTTGGGGGTTAATTCTGTTAACCTTGAAGTAGGATTGAAAAGTCCATACAGCTGGCCTTGAAACCAAAAGCCATGGAAAAGACACTGACCAAACTTTACTAAACGTTCAATTGGTATTCAATGTGTTGAATACTATTAACACAATCGACTTGTTCAAATCACGTCATCTCTCCTCCTAACACTAGTGAAATTTGTTAACAAAGAATCTTCTTACACCTGAAACCGAGATATGCTGCCACTGGAAGCCATATGTTAGAGTCAAGCTTTGGGCCAAATATTTGACTACTGATACTGACTCAAAACACTGGCTTTGTGTACGAATAATTGTGCACACAAAACTTCGGAACAGCTTGAGATTTCGGATCGCATTTGTTGAAGAGAGTTCGAAAGAAGTCTCAGAGCCAAACAAATAGAAATATTCTCTACAATACGATACTCTCGATCATTTACAGTTACATCCTTCATATCAACATACATAATTCCCGTAATGGATGTAATGCTTCTTGGATGTAATGCTGATTTGTTTAATAGTGCGCACCAAAAATTACTGCACCAAATATAACTCTTTTCGAACGTTCCGCATAAAAATGTTCAATATGATAATAAATGAATCAAATAAAAATAAATAAAATAAATGAAAATTCTGTATTACGTTATTTTTTAATCTGATAAGTATTTATTTTGAAAAACTTCCGTCATTTTTGACGAGTGATACGCTAGTTTTATTTATATTTTAATTGAATATTTATATACTTCATATTTCATTCATACTTTAAGTGCCACCCACTATTGACAGTAGGAAATATTAATATTGGTCAGATTTTTAATACCGTTAAGTTAATATTATTTCTATTCGAAATTGCTGAAACTGAAAGGTTGCAAAAATGATTTATCTAAAACTATCTATGGATTGTTTGTTTACCGAAGAGCTGGTTTTGATTCAATAAAATGTTTTAAGAAAACTACAATAACAAGCATTATTTGAATGTATTTAGTTTTTTTAAAGTCCTCATCTTGAAGTTTTAAAATATGTGGTAAAAACATCTTAAGGGGTAGGCCTATTATTTGTGAACGCCCCTTGTACCACGGAGGGTTCTTAATGCTAGGAAAATGTCATTATAAAAGCGACGGCTCCCTCATAAATCTCGTACAATTTGGCTAGGAGTATTTACATAATTTAACCCTGGTCTACGAGAGATAGTGGATACTTTACAATTCACATTGTAATGTGAAATGTACACGTCACATCCGGCCACTGAGTTAAAACTACTGTCACACACACATACACATCATACCAGGGCTTCTCCACCTATGAGCTCACGGTGCCACACGGCGAAGAGAAAGGAAGTGAGTTCGGCTTTTTAAAGTTGGGGTAAAACATTATAATAACATTACACGTAAAACTATAAACACCAGCAGAAGACCGCGGTGAACTTCCCAGCTTCTAAATTTATTTTACATCCAAGCACCTCACTTTATAAGAATCTAAAAAAAAATTTTTTTCTGGGAAATCTATTTTGATCTTCTATTGAGCCACTGCTAGCTCTATGTAAATGTAAACATATTTCTTTAAAAATCATATTTATGTGATTACCTTTTTGATGTACGTGTGCGTCCGCCGTCCGCACAAACCATAATCAAGACTTAACATTCAATTTTTCAAACAACACAAAAATTTAGTTTGTAAACAGTCAATATTTTCAAAATAAATAAACAAACAAACAATACATGAAATTTTAAGAGCACACGACAAAATAATCGATTTGCAGCGACGTAGTCCAAAGCTTGTGATATAATACATGCTTTGGAACTCGTTCTTAGACACACAAATATTTAAAATATATGAATTATATCAGAAGTTGCCACATGTCCCCAGACACCAGATTTACGGAGACTGAGTTGTTACCTCGCCTTAACACCAGTGCCAGAGGAAAGAAGGTAAAATATTTTACCTTAAATCTCATAATTAAGTATCATGCTCAATTGAGTTTGTCTTATTTTGATAATATATATGAACACTGGAAATTACCTTAGTTCAAAAATTTAAAATGGTAATTTAATAATGCTCATGTGCTATTAATAGAAATATATTTTTCCGTGCTATTTTTTTTCCTTCAAATTATATGGATTATCTTTGAAGACAATACTTATTTTTGTTCATAGACATAATGTTTAACAAAACTACATGTATTATTATTACGAACACATATTTTACAAAGAACAAAAGAAGACCAGAAACTCAAAGCGCAATGTTCTTAGGTCGAATTAGTTGCCACACTTGTAGTGGTAACAAGAAGACAATGGGTGATCTGGACTGCATGTCTACACGGTACAGCTAGACCAGGTATACATTGACTTGACAAGCTATTCGGTTCTAAGCCTGGATTAACCCCAAACATTTTGTCTGGTTTTCAGTTTCGATAAACAAAATACCATGTTGTTTTTTTAACACCGCATTTGTCTTAACGTTAAAAATGGTATTTAAAAACATAGTTACATATATTATGTATCTTGTGTTTACATGTTTCAGCTACATATACGTTATATGTTATACATGGCTAGTTGCATATATTTGTCTTCTCTGTAAATGGTTATTTACATATACTGGACTGCGTGTATACCATATAAAATGGTTAGTAACTTAAATGTTAAATTTAGTTTCAATAAGCGTGGCCTTATCCCATTTCACTCGCAATCTCGTTAGAACAACACGCAAATAGGCCTATTACGCAAATTCAGAAGGAAACATGTTAGTAGTCTTAAATTTAAAAGAAAAAAAATTCATAAGTACCACACATGTATTTTGGAATTTTACAACTTATGTTTATTTTCCTTGAGTTTTTAATTTTAATGGTAACGAGTAAGTTGCTCAAAGTCCCCTTCCTTGTTTCACTGAAATTTTGAAATGGTATAATGTTTATCCCATTCGTGGTTTATAATATATTTTTTAGTAACTACTGCGCCCGTATTTTCGCATGTTGGAGAAATGTTTTAATTTATATGCATTACCGCGTAGTTGACACCATTCTTTGAAAAATCTGCTTTCACGAGAAAAAGAAAGAGATGATCATTTAAGTCCATGAGATAATTTTAATAAGAGAGGATTGGTTAACTCAATGAGATTATTTCAGTTACATCCTTTACATAAGTTGTTACTGAGAAATTAAAGCAAAATTCTTATTGGTCATCTTCCTCTTCTCTGAAACAGCGGTTTAAAGAAATTTAACTGTCATCTTCATTACAGCGTTATTATCATCAATATACATAATTTGCAATGTATGTCGCGTCAGTCCGTCCCGTTCTTCCGTCCCGTCCGTGACGCTACTAATTTTAGAAAGCAGCGCACCAAATTACTGCAACAAAAATAACTCTTTTCGAAACGTCCGCATAAAATTTTTCAATATGGAAATAAATGAATAAAATAAAAATAAATAAAATAAATGAAAGTTCTGTATTACATTATTTTTTATTCTGATGTGTATTTTTTTTCAAAATTAATAGATTTAAGCTGAAATATATTTATTTTGAAAAATTCAATAATTTTTTGACGGGTGATACACTAGTTCTTTAATAAAACCGAACACGAAAAATTAGTTTTAAAACACTTTGAAATGTTAGATTTAAAATTCCTAAAAATTCTTTTTTTTCTTCTTTCTTTACAGCTCCAAATTGGCAATGTTTTTTTGTGGACAAGACAAAAGTGGAGTTAAAGAGCACCCCAGCATTGTCAAAAAACTACCGATATGTTAAATGATGTTTAAATAGCAGTGTCAGCTGCAATGTTCCTCTAAGGTTCGTTGGTTCCCGTGCAAAGTAAAAAAAAACAACTCGTGTGCAAAATTGCACTGCATACATTTTAGTGCAAGATTTTATATAATTTGCTGATCGGTTATTCTAAACTGATGCGCGGCGATAGTCACATATTAACGCGGACGCGTGGCCGCGCAGCCACGAAGCTTAAAGGGAACATTGATCAGCTGATTCGAACGTCGAAATTAAGAAAAATTAAACAATTCACCCAAAATCAATTACATTTTCATTTAATTAAACCAACCTATATGGTATGTTGTAATAATAGTGTAATGTTTTTTAAAAAATGCTGGCAAAGAATGCACGGGGGAGGAGGTCCTTAAAAAAAAAGGGTGATTGTTTCATGTTACACCGCCGTGTTATTTTGATGGTTATGTCGCACGCCCTAAACGGTGTCGGGCGAGTAAATCTCCCGGTATTATGTTGAACAAACTTAAACGGTGTTCCAACAGGGAATTTATAGCTCTTTAATCCCACGGTGATAACATTGCATTAATCACCACCCTCCCCCTCCCCCGCCCAGCCCGGGGTGTCGCAGCCTGGTTTATTGTGTGGGATGGTTGAGTTTAAAGCTTTTAACACGAGGGTCCTACTCGCAGACTGTATGACAGTCTTGGTGACAACAACATTTGTTGTTAGAAAATGCGGTCGTACTAGCTTAAGTTTTAAGACAAATAACTAAAATCTGTATAGGGAGCATCAGGAAGAAGGCGTGACTTAATAACAAAAGAATGCACCTTTGGTAAAAATATAAAGCGATTTATCATCTTGATAAGGCATTATCGTAAAAGTATGTCGTTATAATCGTAAAAATATGTCGTTATAATCGTAAAAATGTGTCGTTAGAATCGTGAAAATATGTCGTTATAATCATGAAAATATGTCGTTATAATCGTTAAAATATGTCGTTATAATAGGGAAAATATGTCTTTATAATCGTGAAAATATGTCGTTAGAATCGTGAAAATATGTCGTTATAATCGTGAAAATATGTCGTTATCATGGGCGTCGCTAGGCAAAAAAACACCACTTTTTTATTTTAACTGACAATGCCATACAGGTACAATTTTCAATTAAATTCAAGTTCAGTATAAAATAAGGGTCGAAAAAAGCCTTAGAAATTAATAAGACTTACAAATTAGTGCTGTAATAGCTAAAATACAACAATCATTAATGCATTTAATAAATTAAAAACTTAAGTTCTCACGAGAAAATTGAATTTTGCCGTGAAATAATATAGGTGTAGAAACTGCAGGATTACCAAGGTTGGATATCAGAAATTTTTTTACAGGCTAAAAAAATCGAAATGTAGACCAATCGCGGGATTCCGAAATGCTGTTATTAGAAGAATTTGGGGCGTCTGCAGCATCTGACTTATCATTGGCATTGAGGACAACAGTACACGTTCAACAGCCAGACACAACTGAAGCAACTGTTCCTAATTTGATTGTCGCTGACACTTATTCATTTCCTAAATTGGATATTGGAAGCAGTGGCGTAGCGTGGGGGGGGGCAGGGGGGGACATATGTCCCCGGGCGCCACGTTAGGGGGCGCCAAAATGAGTATTAAAACTCATTATTTAATTTTATTTTGATGTAAACTGATGTATACGTTTGCAAGATTGAATTTTGGAGCTCCGAAAATATCTTCATTACAAATCAGTTGACAAGCATCATTTTGGCGCCCCCATTGAGCGCAAAGGGGCGAAAATTCTACTCATAAATAAATGACACATCCACAATGTAGGATTGCTGGTGGCGATTAAAAAAATGAGTTGCTAGGAGTGAGAGTAGGGGAGCAGTAAGAGACAAAGGCGATTTTTTAAAAATAGAACAGACAGAGACGACACTAAAAGCAACCAAAATGACTTAGACAAGAAAACGGAGTGGCTTAAAGCAGTTGTTCTCAACCTGTGGTCCGTGGACTAGAGGTCCGCGAAGATGTGCCTGGTGGTCCGCGAGCAAAGCATGAAATTTACGCACTGTATCATTCATCGAGAAAGACTAGCAAGTAAAATAATTAATGCAGACTTAAAATATATTTTTGATCTGCCCTAAATAGTTTTTAAATTTTATCAAGGCTCGTCTATTAAATTCTCGTTTCTTTGATTTCTTATGTTCGGATATGAATCTTGAACATTATCAGTTACTAATGTATTCTGAAATTCGCGGGTTATCGGACTGATTGAATTACGTGATGACGTTAGAGAGTTTCTAGTAGAAAAAACTCAAAGCTTGTTGATCATGTGAACCATAGCTTATGGGTTGCTGTTTTGGCTTACTTGGCTGAAACTTTTGAAGAACTCAATAAACTTAATTCAACTCGGCAAGGAAAGCAGACACATTATATTACTCTCAGTGACAAAGTGTCTGCTTTTACGAAAAAGCTTGATCTTTGGAAATGAAGATTATTTCAAGGTAACTTTGAGATGTTTGATCAATTATACGAAATCACCGAGAAACCAAAAAATGTTGAAATAAATAAACAACTGTTGATAAATTTGATTTCTGGTAATATTCAATCAATGCAGGACCAATTTTAATTCTAATTTGGTTGTTTTTTAACGTTCTGTGATTTTTCGTTGGTTTCCAGTCCTAATCTCGCACACATTGTCTCATCAAATAAAATTGCCAACATCGTAATTAAACCAATTCATTGAACAGACTAGCAATACCACTTTGATTATGTTGCATCAGAAAGTGGGCTTAATGAAATTTTGGAGTACTCCGAACTGACTCAGATAGTTTTAAAAATACTTTTACCCTTTGCAACTTTGTGAAAGTGGATTTTCTGCATTGCTTACAATAAAAACAAAACATCTTTCGTACTAAATAAACTAATATGGCAGTCTTTTAATACCAACTACTGTTTATGTCTTAAAGTTTTTTTTATAGTTAGCAAGTAGAATTAAATAAGAAGACTATGAGACTAATATAAATGACATTTGTTCTTTACAAAATGAAGCCATTACAATATTGTTTTTGGAGCACGCAAAACGTAGCATATTAGTATAGTTTTACTAACTACCATGTATAGGGCCTACTACTTATAGCTAGCAAAAATCTTCTGCATAGAAGGAGCGTCTGCAACAGATAAGATATATACAGTATAATTATAATTAACTTTCCAGCTCGGCAGTACCACAATTTTTAGTAGTGGTCCGTAGCTAAGACACACGTTTATCAAGTGGTCCTTGAATCTCAAACTGTTAAGAACCACTGGCTTACAGAATGGTTAATTCTCGTAGCTTTGCTGCATGCTGACTCTTTTTAAAAAGAAATATATTTCTTCCCCAATTCCACTGTGGAGGGAATACAGAGGGGGAGGGAGGGAAGGTCTCTCCTCTCACGGCTTGTGTCGGTATGTCAAAGCAAGTTGGATTCCTTTTATATGAAACATCAGACACTGCCTCTCTTTCCCGTCTCTCTGTGATCAAACTTGATCAGCATGATCCACTGTTAGAAAAACACTTGCAACATGCCCGAGAAAATCCAGGTTCAGTATCTTATTTATCAGCAGAAATCCAAATGAATTTATCCACCTACTTTCATCGACTGTAATGAATCAGCTGTTGAGTGAAATCATAAAAAACAAGTACTACGGTATCTAACTTGACTCAACACCCGATCTAAGACACCGGGAATAGCTTTCTCAAGTCATCAGATTTGTGGATGTGGATTTTCAAACTAAAAAAAACCCATCAAAGAATCATTTTTAGGTTTTATCCAGATACATTCCAAAGACGCAGCAAGCCTTGAAAGAGTTATCGTAGAGAAACTGGAATCTAATAACATACCTCTAGCCGACTATCGGTCACAATATTATGACAATGCTGCTGTAATGACTGGGCATATATCCGGCCTTCAACACCGAATATGTGCCAGAAATCACATAGCCATTGTTCATCAACTGTGACAATCACAGATTAAACTTAGCAGGAATACACTCAGCTAAACAGGATCAAGATGTTATCACGTTTTTTTGAACATTTGAAAGTATAAATTTTTGTTTTCTCTCTTTCAAAAAAATCGCTGAGAAGAATTAAAAAGAGGTGTGCCAATCACAATGAAAAGGTAGTCTGAAACACGTTTGTGTGCACAATCAGAAGCTGTTAAAGCAATTTATGAAGGACTAGATGAACTGGTAGGGCTGTTGGAAAAATTATCAGAATATACAAATATGACGCCTGACACCAGAAGTGATGCAGAAACTTTGCTGGCAGACTGGCAGGTATATTAAACTTCAAATTCCTAGTTTTGTTACATTTCTGGAACATCATACTTGGAAAAATTGATCGAGTCCAGAAACGGTTGCAGAATCCTACTATGAATTTCAAGGAAGCACCATCTGATCTTGAATCGCTTGAGCAAGATTTTGTTAAAATTCGTGATAATTTGAGCCAGGTTGCGGTAGACAATGGAAAGGAAGATGCGCAACTTGGGGAATCGAGGTTGACAGAAAGATTAGACGACATCGGAGGATGCCTGGAGAATTAACAAGAGATGCAGGACTTTCTACAGAAGAAGAAATTTCACTTGATATGAACAGCGTAATTGATAGACTCCAACAGGAGATATCAATATGGTTTTTACGTCTAAAAAATCTATCTAAACAACAAATTTGGTTTTTACTAGACGTCAAAACTTTTCTTGCTGAGACAAAAGTCGATACACTTCGTTAAAATTGCTTAGATTTTGCTAATTTATACTACACTGACGTCAATGGACATGAATTGTGCACATAAATGAGAGACTGAAAAATGCTTCTCAGTACCCGGACTGAAGTTCTATCGGAAACGCCTTTGGATCTTCTTGGTTTTATTGTTTCATTTGGAGATGACGTATTTCCGAATCTGAAAATTTCACTTCAAATACTTCTAAAAATTGATGTTTCAACTGAAAGCTGTGAGCGGTCCTTCAGCAAACTGAACCATATTTTGTCTTATTTACGTGCTTCAAGGGGACATGATCGTCTGAGTGATCTTGAACTCCTTAGCATCGAAAGAGAAACACTTGAGAATATTAATTTTGACAACGCGATTGTTGAGTTTGCAACATTCAAATCAAGGAGAATCTCTTTTTTGTAGACTATGTCTAATTGTATAATTAGTAGAGTATTTTTTTTTCAAATAAATTGTTTACAATCCTATAGAGAATTACATATTAGTGTGTATTCTATTTCATTAAAATACCAGAAGCTTCGAAAATGAACTATATACAATTTAAAATTTCAATTTTTTCTTGGGGGCTCAATGAGCCCCCAGAATCTTTTAGGCAGACAAGGGGCGCCGATTTTGTGTCATGTCCCCGGGCGCACATGACCCTAGCTACGCCACTGATTGGAAGGTATGTCTGGACGTACGACCTTTCAAATAAGTTGAAATTGCAGCTGATTCGTGATTGTTGGACCCTTGATAAAAACTATGATTTTAGATCTGACAGTGAGGGAAACAGAGCTTTTTAGTTTTTAGATATGCATGGTTATCAGACTATTCACCGTGGCTTGTATACTCGCAAATGTTAATAGGTGCCTTTTGCAAATATTGCGCGTTGTTTCTGCAAAAAGTAATTCTATGAGTTCAGTGGCTTTTTGTCATCAAACCATGTACAAAATATAAAGATTTCAACGAAGATGCACGTAGCAACCTGCAAAGCACATTATGGCACAAAGGCTCTCATGAAGATGCAAGCAATTTTATTTGCTTTATTGGAAGCCAAAGAAGTTTCTATAGATGAGCAGTTGGACTCATCATTTAGAAGACAATTTCAAGAAAATCGCAACAAACTGGGTCCCATCATTTCTACAATCCTATTTTGCTGCATGCATATTTTAGCACTTCGTGGAACAGAATCAAATTCTGCTAATTTGTATGAACTGTTAGAGTTTCGTGTTGAATCTGGAGATGAAGTTCTTGGTAATCGTTTGTCAATTGGTTCTTTTAGTGCTGATTATGGTTCACAGACAAAACGCCCCCGGACAAAACGGCCCCGACAATTGGGCTCCGACATAACGGACCCGACAAAACGGACCCGACAAAACGGCCCTGGACTAATAGATGGACTAATGGTAACATTTACAATCAAATATATTCGTATTTTTACTCACCTATTCAGTGTCAGGTTTAGCTAACAATAAACAATAATAATAACACCACAAAAGTGAATTTAATAGTCTTTACGCGAAATGGTACCAATAACGGTTGTTTGTTGACAAGAAACAATATAATAACATCAAAAGAAATAATTTTACAATTTTACCACTTTTTTTAAGGGTGAAAAAGTTGACGAAAGCTTAAAATGCAAAAAAAAATAAATGTTTTTGTTAAAAAATGTTAACAATTTGTCTGGGGCCGCTTTGACCGGGGCCATTATGTCGGGGCCGTTTTGTCTGGGGCCTTTTTGACGGGTAACCGCTGAGTGTATCTCGGCAACTACGCAAAAATGTGTGTGTCTTTCTTGCGTGAAGACATTGTTCGCGAAGCAAATAATTCAGCTGAATTTTTTATACTTGCCGACGAGACAAATGACATTTCAGGCATTGAGCAGATGTCACTTGGTGTTAGATTTGTCAAAGAACAAAATGGGAAAATGTTGGTCACAGAAGAATTCCTGGCATATATTACAATTGTCAATAGAACAGCTGAAGGTTTAACCAATACCATCATTACTAATTCATTAGAATTTTGATTAAATATGACAAAGCTTGTTGGTCAAGGATACTACTGGTGTTCTACAATGGCGGGTAAAGAAGGAGGAGTCCAAGCAATAATTCGAAAAAAATACCCAAAAGCAGCATTTGTACATTGCAGTTCACATAAACTAAATCTTGTTGTGAACGATTTAAATAATGTGAATGTTGTACGAAACACAATAGGAACAATGAAGTCAATTATAGTGTTTTTCCGAGAAAGTAATCAGCAAAGAAAACTTGTCTCAAATGTTCCTTTGCTATGTGAAACTAGATGGTCACATAAATATAACAGCTTGCGGATTTTTGATGAAAATGTTACAGAAATTGTTAAACAACTGGAATATTTAGAACAATCAGTAATGTAATCAGTTATACTTGCAGATATAATTCGTTTTTATGTTTGATAAATGTAAACTATCTTCCATTTAATAAACTTTCAGGAAATTTAGTTCAGTTTTATTGTAACAACTTTATGACATTTTTATGACATTTTCCCCCCTCAAATGTAGGGGGGGGGGCAAATGCGACCCATTGCCCCCCTTCCCTACGCCCATGGTCGTTATAGTAGTGAAAATATCGTTAGATCTGAAAATGTCGTTAAATCGGGAAAATATGTCGTTAGAATCGGGAAAATATGTCTTTATAATCGTGAAAATATGTCGTTTATAATCGTGAAAATATGTCGTTAGAATCGTGAAAATATGTCGTTATAATCGTGAAAATATGTCGTTATACAGAATTAGACTGCAATAAAGATTCAGGGCCATACAAACACTCAGACGATATACAAGACATAATTAAATAACAAACATACTGAGTACATTTATGGAAATTATAGTGATGACTAGATGACACCATCATTCTATACAATTCAGACATCAATATTCAAAACTGATGCTTTGCATCAATATTCCAATAGGCCTGATATCAAGTTCACTATATGGCCTAATATCAACATCTCTGTAAGGGCCTGACATCAACATCTCTGTAAGGCCTGACATCAACATCTCTGTAAGGCCTGACATCAACATCTCTGTAAGGCCTGACATCAACATCTCTGTAGGGCCTGACATCAACATCTCTGCAGGGCCTGACATCAACATCTCGGTAAGGCCTGACATCATCTTCTCTGTAGGGCCTGACATCAACATCTCTGTGAGGCCTGACATCAACATCTCTGTGAGGCCTGACATCAACATCTCTGTAAGTCCTGACATCAACATCTCTGTAAGGCCTGACATCAACATCTCTGTAAGGCCTGACATCAACATCTCTGTAGGGCCTGACATCAACATCTCTGCAGGGCCTGACATCAACATCTCTCTGTAAGGCCTGACATCAACATCTCTGTAAGGCCTGACATCAACATCTCTGTAAGGCCTGATATCAACATCTCTGTAAGGCCTGATATCAACATCTCTGTAAGGCCTGACATCAACATCTCTGCAAGGACTGACATCAACATCTCTGCAAGGCCTGACATCAACATCTCTGTAAGGCCTGACATCAACATCTCTGTAAGGCCTGACATCAACATATATGTAAGGCCTGACATCAACATCTCTGTAGGGCCTGACATCAACATCTCTGTGAGGCCTGACATCAACCTCTCTGTAGGGCCTGACATCAACATCTCTGTAAGGCCTGACATCAACATCTCTGTAAGGCCTGACATCAACATCTCTGTAAGGCCTGACATCAACATCTCTGTGAGGCCTGACATCAACATCTCTGTAAGGTTTGACATCAACATCTCTGTAGGGCCTGACATCAACATCTCTGTAAGGCCTGACATCAACATATCTGTAAGGCCTGACATCAACATCTCTGTAAGGCCTGACATCAACATCTCTGTAGGGCCTGACATCAACATCTCTGTAAGGCCTGACATCTAAATCTCTGTAAGGCCTTACATCAATATCTCTGTAAGGCCTGACATCAATATCTCTGTAAGGCCTGACATCAACATCTCTGTAAGGCCTGACATCAACATCTCTGTAGGGCCTGACATCAATATCTCTGTAAGGCCTGACATCAACATCTCTGTAAGGCCTGACATCAACATCTCTGTAGGGCCTGACATCAACATCTCTGTAAGGTTTGACATCAACATCTCTGTAAGGCCTGACATCAACATCTCTGTAGGGCCTGACATCAACATCTCTGTAGGGCCTGACATCAACATTTCTGTAGGGCCTGACATCAACATCTCTGTAAGGCCTGATATTACCATCTCTGTAAGGCCTGACATCAACATCTCTGTAAGGCCTAACATCAACATCTCTGTAAGGCCTGACATCAACATCTCTGTAGGGCCTTACATCAACATCTCTGTAGGGCCTGACATCAACATCTCTGTAAGGCCTGACATCAACATCTCTGTAGGGCCTGACATCAACATCTCTGTAGGGTCTGACATTCCCATCTCTGTAAGGCCTGACATCCCATCTCTGTAGGGCCTGACATTCCCATCTCTGTAGGGCCTGACATCAACATCTCTTTAGGGCCTGACATCAACATCTCTGTAAGGCCTGACATCAACATCTCTGTAAGGCCTGACATCAACATCTCTGTAAGGCCTGACATCAACATCTCTGTAAGGCCTGACATCAACATCTCTGTAAGGCCTGACATCAACATCTCTGTCAGGCCTGACATCAACATCTCTGTAAGGCCTGACATCAACTTCTCTCTAAGGCCTGCTTTCAACACGAGGGCATGCCAGGAAAGGTCTGAACAGTTTAAAAGCCACGTCTAAATTGCCCTGATGTAAACCGGTGCTAAACACACTCGTGACGTCATCAACTGACTGACGCTGACGGACGATGGGGCGGCATTCGCTCTGACGTCGTGGGCCTCTTTTAAGCACTTTCATGTTGGATGTTTGGGGCCTTTTGATGATCGGTACAGGACAGGTCAGTGAACTGAGGTGAGGCCAACAGTAAAGGGAGTAGTGAATCATGCGTTAGGGTAAAGCAGACATGTTTTTTCCTCAGGTTAAGGTTAAGGTTGATTTCATCACTAATAAATGGGGGACAGGGTGGGGAGAGAGGGGTGCAACAGGGTGTGGCAGAAAATGCACACCACTGTTGATTGAACCAGCAATGTTAATACATAAAACACACGTCCATGTACAAAATATGTTATGTAATACGTAGAATATTTTACAAATACATATCTCTGATAAGGTATTCGGGTTTATTTATTTTTGTTGTTGTGTATGTGCTCTCTTAGGATGAGGAATAGTTTTAACTTAAGCTCAAATTGCACTGGCTCCATATATTTACAGCACTGACAGTCACGTTTGGCCTATTGATGTGGTCATTTTAACAAGTTAAAGCCCTGTCAATAGAGTTCGTAGTGCTGAGTTATTGTGAGGGGACGTTTTAAAGTCTTCTTATTCACAAGGCTAATTGGCGACCAGACTGCATCTTATAAACTAGAGCTTTTGTTTAGGCTCCGACACTTTTTCCCTTCTACTTTTGATGAACTCGGTTATAAAGCTGATATGTATGGCTCATGGCTCTATAATGCGCACACACTGAATAATAAATAAAACACACACACATACCAATTTTTAAAAATTAATAACTCATTTTCGACACACAAATATAAATTAAACTTGGCGACGCTACCTCAAACTTTGACAAAACTCATCGCAGCATTCTTACTCAAACTTTCATTCAAGT
This sequence comes from Ampullaceana balthica, assembly GCA_944989445.1. NCBI lineage: Eukaryota > Metazoa > Mollusca > Gastropoda > Lymnaeidae > Ampullaceana > Ampullaceana balthica. Next base: position 389,263 of record CALYLW010000375.1, on the reverse strand, counting down.
AACAAGATCACCAACAGGCCACTATCTCAATCTCAGTATTTACGTCAATTTATTTGAAGTAGCACTATGTTGAATAGATGACCTATCGCTACATTAATTAAAATTTCAATTCCCTTCCTCAACAGACATGTCTAACATGAAGGAGAAACCCCCCACCCCACCGGGATACACACACACATACACACAAACGAGTCTAATTGGAAGGGGGCGGGATAAGGACATAAATCCCAGGCGACTGGTTTGTTCGGGCTGTCAGTCTCGGGAGAAAATGTTAATGGCAAGAAAAGTATTTTATTTTATTTTGTGTGTTCATGATGTACTTACTTTGAGAATGTCGTGTTGTTAAATAATAGACGAGATACATACACCGGGGGTGGGTGGGGGGGGGCTCAGAAGTAGTGTCTGAGATAGCAAAATATATATTTAAAAAAAGATGGGGAAGATGGAAAAGATTGTGAAGATGGGGAGGTCCCTTGAAACCCTTGATCTAATTCATCTGTACAACTAAATAATACTTTTAAAACGCCCCATGTGTCATTCGGAATCTTTGCCGAAATCTTGGGCTCGACAGATCGTGCTTTATAGTTAAATTCAACACAGCAGTTATCTTCTAAAATAAGTGTTTGCAATCTGTACGTTGTGGTTAAGAGTTTATTCACGTATTATTTGATTAGCGCAACCAATAAGTATATGAGTATATCAGTGTCTTTTTTAACTGCTGTAACCAATAAGTATATGAGTATATCAGTGTCTTTTTTAACTGCTGTAACCAATAAGTATATGAGTATATCAGTGTCTTTTTTAACTGCTGTAACCAATAAGTATATGAGTATATCAGTGTCTTTTTTAACTGCTGTAACCAATAAGTATATGAGTATATCAGTGTCTTTTTTAACTGCTGTAACCAATAAGTATATGAGTATATCAGTGTCTTTTTTAACTGCTGTAACCAATAAGTATATGAGTATATCAGTGTCTTTTTTAACTGCTGTAACCAATAAGTATATGAGTATATCAGTGTCTTTTTTAACTGCTGTAACCAATAAGTATATGAGTATATCAGTGTCTTTTTTAACTGCTGTAACCAATACGTATATGAGTATATCAGTGTCTTTTTTAACTGCTGTAACCAATAAGTATATGAGTATATCAGTGTCTTTTTTAACTGCTGTAACCAATAAGTATATGAGTATATCAGTGTCTTTTTTAACTGCTGTAACCAATAAGTATATGAGTATATCAGTGTCTTTTTTAACTGCTGTAACCAATAAGTATATGAGTATATCAGTGTCTTTTTTAACTGCTGTAACCAATAAGTATATGAGTATATCAGTGTCTTTTTTAACTGCTGTAACCAATAAGTATATGAGTATATCAGTGTCTTTTTTAACTGCTGTAACCAATAAGTATATGAGTATATCAGTGTCTTTTTTAACTGCTGTAACCAATAAGTATATGAGTATATCAGTGTCTTTTTTAACTGCTGTAACCAATACGTATATGAGTATATCAGTGTCTTTTTTAACTGCTGTAACCAATAAGTATATGAGTATATCAGTGTCTTTTTTAACTGCTGTAACCAATAAGTATATGAGTATATCAGTGTCTTTTTTAACTGCTGTAACCAATAAGTATATGAGTATATCAGTGTCTTTTTTAACTGCTGTAACCAATAAGTATATGAGTATATCAGTGTCTTTTTTAACTGCTGTAACCAATAAGTATATGAGTATATCAGTGTCTTTTTAACTGCTGTAACCAATAAGTATATGAGTATATCAGTGTCTTTTTTAACTGCTGTAACCAATAAGTATATGAGTATATCAGTGTCTTTTTTAACTGCTGTAACCAATAAGTATATGCTTGTATTTGTTTGAATTTGTGTATGTAACAGTAAATATATGCGCGTATTTTTTAATTGGTGTATGTAACCAGTAAATATATGCGCGTATTTTTTGAATTGGTGTATGTCACCAGTACATATAGGCCTTGTCATAATATGGCGGAGAGCTATTAATAGAAATATTGGGGCTATATTTATCTTTTTTAAGGACAGATTTCATAAAAATTTAATAAAAGATACGAGTCAACGTGTACATGTAGGTATATTGAGAAGGATGTATTTTGTCAGCTATTTGTTAATTCTTCGTTAATTTGAGACAGCAAATCGGACTTGAAAATGGAAAAACAGTTTCGTAATTTTATTATGCTAACAATTTTAAGAACATAGTGATTCGACTCCATTTACGCTGTACAACATTGTTCCGCTCAGATGTAATCTAAAGATAGAACATTACGCTTTGAGCTATGACGTTTTCCGGTCTTAGAAATGATCAAGTCTATATGCGCGTATTTTTTTTGTTGAAAATTAGTGTACTAATAAAGAAATGCGTGTATATTAGAAAAAAATGTAATCAATAAATATTTGCGTGTATTTCTTAAACTAGTGCAACCAATAGTATATACGTGTATGTTTTGTATTAGTAAACCAAAGAGTGTGTGAGTATATTTATATATTGAATTAGTAGCACCTGCAGCAGCTGTATGTGTGTATTTATTTTAAGATTTCAATGTGAAAGTTCTTACCTGGAAGGTCATCTTCCCCTGGTCTGATTTCTGGACAAATTTGGGCGTTGTCTAGTGAGATCAACTCTAAGGAGGAAAGAAAAAAAAACAACGTTGTTATGGCAAATATTTGATATTTATTTCATACATACAAAAACCTTGAAAACCGGTCATCGTTCACAGAAAATGAATTTATATTTGTAAAAAAAAATTATTAAAAAAAAATTGAGACAAAATTCTTAGATAAATTGTTTTAAAATTGAAAGCTTTTTTGTGTGGTACCAAATAGTACACAAGTCCAATTGAAAGAACAAGAATGTAGGCGTGGAAAAATGACCAGTCTTCAAATCCCAAAACAGCCATTTATAGGCAAAGTTAGGTCCAAAGGGATAAATAGATATATTTTTTATATATTTACGTTGGGATCTTGAAAAAAATAGGACTTGAGACCGGCAGCCAAGTCAAGGATATGGGGTGGATCATTGCAGAAATTGTACAGAGACAATTCTTAAGTATGTTCATAATAATAATTACAGTAAATTTAAACTTTACAAAAAAATTATTCACACAAATCCCGTTTTTAAGTAGCAAATTTTTCAAGGGAATGATAAGTAGAAGACGACGATAGTTTAAATTAATGACGTAACTCAAATTCCCATGAAACAACTCCCCCCCTCCACTCGCCAACCTTTTTTTTTCAACACCCCCACCCCTCTTGTAACCTCAAGCTAAATATCGGTTCTGCCCCTAACCCTTTTCTGCCCCAACCCGTTGCAAAAATGGAGATGTCAACTGCTCAAACTTCTAGACAACCAGCACGATTTTGTTTCTGACCCTCTGTAACTTGCCGAGCCCCGACAAATTTCTCAATGTCCCGCCACCGAGACCCGAGCGAGGACTTTATTAACGGACACAGCGCGAGAACGTTCCAGTGTGTCTGCTTTCACTGTCTGCCCCCGGCTAGAAGACAGTGACCTAATTAATCTCAGGGGTTGATGAATCGTCCAGGGGCGTCCCAGCGATGCGGTGGGATGTCAACACTAATGTAACACAAGGACATGGCCTCCATCCAGTCTCTAGGGTCGAGACACTTTTTAGAGACTTCAACAATGCAAAGAATGCCTTCCACATTGATGTAGTTTGATGTCTGTTTGTGTAATAGTAGTGCCAGGTGTAAGTATAAGTCTTTTCTCCCTACCCTTTCTTTATTTAAAACCGAAGTTGAAAAGTTTTATTAAATATTTAAAACTCTGATATTAGAAATTTCAAAACTTGTAAATAGTTATTTCACCTTGTATTTCAAACAAAATTTTACTTTTTCTCTTTTAAATGCTGACGTTGATAGACAATGGGAAAAATAGTCTTCTTTTCTTGAACCCAGATGACACAGAAGTTATTCTGGATGTCATTAAATGACGTCATTGGTGCCTACTGTCTACCCAACACATAAAAATCCAGAACGCAGAGCAAATTGGACCCAGTTTCTGGCTGTTTCTACCGGTATTTTTATAAATTCGCCATGTTTTCCATCCAGGTGGAATCTTGGATTTGAATGTTCACCCACTTCCCGTTGTTCCATTCACTTGACTTTTGACACAATTGATATCACGTGTTTTTTTTAGTTGGACGTGACGCAAAGGCTGTCAATAACAACATTCACAAACTCTAGGACTCGTAGCCAAAACACGTTCTCCTTTATTAAATCCCTTATATTAACTTCGCGGCCGTCTCATCATCTCATCATCTGATGGGCTGGGCGGGCGGAAAAACAAAAGTAAAAAAACAAACCCGTTATAAAACAAACCCGTAAAAACAAAGTTTTTGACTATAAATCCCTTATATATGAGACATAACTAACAGTATTGATTATTTTCAAACATTTACAGACTGAATCTGTCTTAACTCAAGTTTGCTTCATAACCCTGTGAGAGGGGAAAAGTCTGGTCACCGATTCGCTTGACCGAGCTCAACGTGACACGTAAAATGTAAACAAATGCGCCGCGGTGCTTCGATGGGCCGCCTCAACGCGTATACTCAAACTTTCACGTGGAAAAAAAACAATAACAAACAGTGAATTTGAATTACATACCTCATATAAGGAAAAACTAAAAATGCATTAATTTAATTACGGTACGATCGATCGATCTGAAATATTGATACGATGCATTGTTAGGTGAGTCGGGCCCATGTGCCAAATTTCAGCTCGATCGGATCACTGGAAGTGGGTCATTTTCGACTTTTCTTTTTCCACCTGCCCAGCCCATGAGATGATGAGAGGATGAGATGATGAGACGGGCGCGAAGTTAATATCAGGGATTTAAAAACAAAGTTTTCTACTATAAGTCCCTTATATTTGAGTCATAATTATAAGTATTGATTATTTTCCAACGCCACAAATATTTACAGACTGACACCGAGTGATGTCCCTCTGTCTTTTAACGGGGGATGGGACGTGAGGGGGTGTCGGCACGACGGTGGACGTCTAAGCGTCAACTCAAACTCACGTGGGAAAAAAACAATAACAAACCGTGAATTTGAATTACATACGTTATATAAGGGAAAACTAAAAATGCATTAATTTAATTACGGTACAATCGATCGATCTGAAGTTTTAATAAGATGCATTGTTAGGTAAGATGGGTCCGTGTGCCAAATTTCAGCTCGATCGGATCACTGGAAGTGGGTCATTTTTGTTTTTCCGCCCGCCCAGCCCATGAGACGATGAGATGATGAGACGGCCGCGAAGTTAATATAAGGGATTTAAAAATGACCCACTTCCAGTGATCCGATCGAGCTGAAATTTGGCACACGGACCCGTCTCACCTAATAATGCATCGTATCAAAATTGCAGATCGATCTATTCGATTGTACCGTAATTAAATTAATGCATTTTTAGTTTTTCCTTATATAACGTATGTAATTCAAATTCACGGTTTGTTATTGTTTTTTTCCCACGTGAGTTTGAGTTGACGCTTAGACGTCGACCGTCGTGCCGACACCCCCTCACGTCCCATCCCCCGTTAAAAGACAGGGGACATCACTTGGTGTCAGTACGTAAATATTTGTGGCGTTGGAAAATAATCAATACTTATAATTATGACTCAAATATAAGGGATTTATAGTCAAAAACTTTGTTTTTACGGGTTTGTTTTATTAAATCCCTTATATTAACTTCGCGGCCGTCTCTGTCGTCATCTCATCATCTCATGGGCGGGCAGGCGGAAAAACAAAAGTCGAAAGTGATCCTATTCCAGTGATCCGTTCGAGCTGAAATTTGGCACACGGACCCGTCTGACCTAACAATGCATCGTATCAAAATTGCAGATCGATCGAACGTACCTTAATTAAATTAATGCATTTTTAGTTTATCCTTATATGATATATGTAATTCAAACTCACTGTTTGTTATTTGTAATTTTTTTTTCCACGTGAAAGTTTGAGTAGACGCGTTGAGGCGACCCATCGAAGCAACGGGGTGCTTTTGTTTACATTTTACGTGTCACGCTGAGCTCGGTCAAGCGAATCGGTGACCAGACTTTTCCCCTCTCCCCCTCAGGGTTATGAAGCAAACTTGAGTTAAGACAGATTCAGTCTGTAAATGTTTGAAAATAATCAATACTGTTAGTTATGTCTCATATATAAGGGATTTATAGTCAAAAACTTTGTTTTTACGGGTTTGTTTTATTAAATCCCTTATATTAACATCGCGGCCGTCTCTGTCGTCATCTCATCATCTCATGGGCGGGCAGGCGGAAAAACAAAAGTCGAAAATGATCATATTCCAGTGATCCGTTCGAGCTGAAATTTGGCACACGGACCCGTCTGACCTAACAATGCATCGTATCAAAATTGCAGATCGATCGAACGTACCGTAATTAAATTAATGCATTTTTAGTTTATCCTTATATGAGGTATGTAATTCAAATTCACGGTTTGTTATTGTTTTTTTCCAGGTGAATTTGAGTTGACGCTTAGACGTCGACCGTCGTGCCGACACCCCCTCACGTCCCACCCCCATTTATTAAAGACAAGGGACATCACTCGGTGTCAGTCCGTAAATATTTGTGTCGTTGAAACATAATCAATACTTTAATTATGACTAAAATAAAAGGGATTTATTGTAGAAAACTTTGTTTTTACGGGTTTGTTTTATTAAATTCCTTATATTAACTTCGCGGCCGTCTCTATCTGTCGTCATCTTATCATCTCATGGGCGGGCGGGCGGAAAAACAAAAGTCGAAAATGCCCCACTTCCAGTGATCCGATCGAGCTGAAATTTGGCACACGGACCCGTCTCACCTAACAATGCATCGTATTAAAATTTCAGATCGATCGATTGTACCGTAATTAAATTAATGCATTTTTAGTTTTTCCTTATATGAGGTATGTAATTCAAATTCAAGGTTTGTTATTGTTTTTTTCCCACGTGAAAGTTTGAGTTGACGCTTAGACGTCGACCGTCGTGCCGACACCCCCTCACGTCCCATCCACCGTTAAAAGACAGGGGACATCACTCGGTGTCAGTCTGTAAATGCTTGTCGCGTTTGAAAATAATCAATACTGTTAGTTATGACTCATATATAAGGGATTTATAGTCAAAAACTTTGTTTTTACGGGTTTGTTTTATTACTTGTTATCTTTACTAGTCTTATATTAGCTTGCTTTGTAAGTTTAATCGGAACCGTCCGTCCAACTATTTGTTTATAATTTTTTCACGTGCCCAGTTCACGCGTTGACGCCGACCGTCACTGTTCACACCCCCTACCGTCCCTGCGCCCAGGGGAGATAAAAACCAGGGGGAGATAATTCTGGTTCAGTCTGTAAATGTCGCGTTTGAACATAATCACTACTTTTAGTTATGTCTCATATATAAGGGATTTATAGTCACAAGGTAAGCTGGCTTTGCACTTACTGTAAAATGCGTAGACTAAAAAGTAGAAAATTAGTGCATTTTTAATATAAGACTAGTTTTTAAAAAGTGTTTTTAAGGTTCATTATTATTTTTATGTAACGAGATCAGATGCCCGGTACGTAATTAAATTGACTATTTAAAATGGTGTGGCTATTTCCGATGCTCGCCTCAAAGTTCCTTCTTAGGTTCGTTGGTCTGTGTGCAAAAGAACAAACTCGTGTGCACTGTTGCGCAGCATACATTATCTTGTGCAACATTTTACACCCCCTCAAACACAGATATTACATTATCCTTATAAAAATTTGCTTCGCGGTAATTATAACGGCTCCTCGGAATCGCAGAGCTGAAAGGGAACATTGGTTGCCATAAACAAAAGGAGAATAAAGTAATGGAACATTGTAATAACGCATACTCTCGAACAAGCTAACTTACAGATCGTTTACTTATTGTTGTAAGTCTTAGTACTTCTGATTATTATTACACACCTTGCTGGCAGAATAGTTCGTTTCAAACGTTTCTCACTGCCAAGCGCATGCACACTTTTAAGGATTGAAAAGTTGACTTTGTGATGTAGAACTAATACATTTAAAAACATAGTTACATTAACTTATAAATAAACACTATTTCATAGCGGTCCCGTAAGGATTATTTTAGGAATACGGTGGGCTGGTATTTGTTCATTATACCCTAGCTGACATACCACTACACACCCCACTCCAACCCTTTTGCAGCTTTAGAGTAATGTGACCGAAACAGGGTCTAATTAATTAAATCTATAGTTTACTATTTATAAAAATTCTATTTAGCAACACAACACATTTCCTCCTTACATATTTTCAACTATTGCCCTATGAAAATAATACTACTCATCTATATTTGAATATGTCTTTGAAAACGTTTATCATGGATAAGCCGAATTGTTATCTTAAATTATCTATCATTAGCAAAAACCGTAGTTGTATTCCAACAACATCACATAGTAAGTACACTGTTAAATCTTATCGAACTATTTGCCGCCTTCTTTCAGGGATAATGGACCGTTAATTTGTTATTGTATCTTTTGAGTTAGTCCCTGTACTGTAATGTTAGTTTCACTGCGCCGGTTCTGTCTAGAGTCTAGATGCTATTGTCACTTGCGGGTGACAACTGTCTGCTATTTGGACGAGGCTCATTCCAGGCCAGGAACAATAACATCACGGGATGTCAAGATGCTGATCAAAACAGACGGAGGACACGGGAAACATCAGTGCAATCTGCTCGTTAGCAGGACACGGGAAACGTCAGTACAATCTGCTTGTTAGCAAGACATAAGGAATACCAGTACACTATTTCCCGATTGCTACGAAGATACATTTTATTGTGGTACGGAGACCTAAGCGTGTTTCGAAATATTCAGCAAGAAAATGAGGAGATGCTGTATTTCAAAGTGTTTTTAACATATTATTCTCAACGATACTAAACTTGCTACTTTTATTATTTCATTAAGGATGACGTTTAAATTTATTGCTATATGTTTATAAATAAGTACCCGAACATACTCGTTTTACATACCGTATAAACTCGTTCGCAAGCCGACCTTTTTGGACAAATTCTAGGGGGGAAAGTCGGGGGTTGGCGTACGAGCGGGTCATTAACGTATTTCTGCATGGATATTGAATATCGGTGTTGTTATTGTAGATCATCAAGGTCTTTTTCTACATTCTGCAAGATTCGACTGCACTACCAGAAGCTATAATATATTATTAAACATCTGCACTTACCTTATTTAATCATTTTATTTATTTTTGTGAACGTTTTAATAAATTGTTTTACAAATTTTGTTTTCAACAACGAATTGTAATGCACGAGCTTTCGTCACTGTTTACCAAAGTTTTTTTTAAATTACTGGTAACTCTTGCCTAACAAAGGGCACAAAGACAAAGATAGGCAGTACAAAGTACACAATCATAATGAACTATTTAGCTTGTAGTTTTAAAAAAAAATGTAACATTTGTTTAAGCCGTCCTATTATTTTTGGGGGGTCGGCTTGGGAGCGGGTTATACACTTTTAATACTTTTCTCTTACAAAAGTGTGTGTGTGGTCGGGGGTATGAACGAACGAACGGACTATATAACGAGTATATACAGTTATTACGTTTGATATATTTTTAAAAGTTTGCTTAAGTTTTTCCTTAGATTCTGACACGAGGATGACAAGGATGAAACTATTTAAGAAACTGCATGCATTAACAGAATGAAGCTACGGTTTGGCTTATGTGCGCGACAGATTCGCAGCAGTGAATGTTGTGAGGCCGTGTTACAACCACCGAAGTACTCCTAGGCAACACGTACTACTACCACGTGATACAACACTAGTCACGCATGTGTTAAAACAAGTGCCCGCCCTTAGGCCAGGTAAATTCTCGCAAACGAGACCGTACCCACCTGTAGCCTACTATTGTACTACGTCAGGGGTTGCTGGGGGAAATTTGTATCGGTACCGTTAAATAAAACAGATCTGCGCATATTCGTAAGAAGCAGCATATAAACAAATCTTTTCATACACGATTTTTGTTACATTCTAGAATTCCAACGACACGAAACTTTTGAGAACCCCTAATGGTGATGCAACTTCCGGAACACGCCTGACGGTTGTATAAAAATTAGTTTCAAACGATTACGCCGTCTAAATATTTCCTTCTTATCCCAGTAACAGAGACATCCAGATAGACATGTGCGGAATGATGGCGGATGAGCATGCATGCTGTTTCCTCGGGGAGACCAATTGTTCATTATCTGTCGGCGCGGCCCCACAGTGTTACGCACTTGTTTCAATTAGACTCGGCGCGCAGTCACATCATCTGAGGGTTTGATCCCAATTTAGATATCGGGTGACAGAAGGTATAAACTTTGGTTTAAAGAGCCGTGCGGTAAATATTTCATAAAAAATTGTCAAACAGAACAAGTTCGGATGATTCAGAGATTGCCTCTAAGACAGGTGCGCATTGTTCTCTATCCTTTGGCCTACTGTACTGTAACTATATCCCTAGATCAGCGATTTTAAAATTTAGTTATTCTCAACATATCTAAATCCAATAATTGCAATAAACAATTTTTTTTAAAATTCATAATAAAATGAACAAAAAAATGAAAAAATGCTTGAGTCAGCAGTAACTCTTAATAAAAATACAAACTATAATAATCATGAATTATAATTAAGCATAATATTACAATGCAAGGATAACATGATTTCACATGAATTTGAAGGTAAAATGATTCGAACTTAAATGTCTATTGAATTCTTCAACATATTGTGCAGTTACCAAAGAGTGAAAGACGGGACTCTTTTATCCTTCCCTAATAACCCAATATCCTAATATTCTCCTTCATGTCATAATATCCTTCCTGGATGTCCTAACATCCTTGCCTAATATCCTAATCTCCTTTCTCATCACGTGTTTTGACAGCTATGTAATACAGCAGTAACGTTTAAGAGTGCCTGTGTGTTAGATGCCCTGCCCCCCCCCACCACCTTGCATAAGTCATCAAACTTGACCAAATAACGCGCCTGGTGTAAATCACTGATGTTAAAACTGGACAATAAAGCGACAGCATAACTTAAAAGTCTGGAGAGCTAGTAGTAATGAACTTAAATTTTTATACTTCAATTTGATCTCGAATTTCTACCATCGTTCATCACACACCTTCAACAACAAAAAAACAGGTCACTAGTCACGTACAGGTTTCACATACCACTTCCACCTCTTACGTTACAACAAGTCACTAGCCACTAGCCACATACATGTGTCACAGACCACTTCCACCAGTACCAACAGGTCACTGGCCATAGCCAGTAAGCTACACACGTGTTTAACATACTTCTTTCACCAGTAACAACATGTCACTCACTAGTCATATAGGTGTGTCACACAACAAGACCAGTTACAAATCCAATCTGGCCATCTGTTAGCCTCAAACAAAATAAACAAGGTTTGCTGATTGCCGTGTGAATTTGTCAGGCACCCATGTCATCACCTTCGTCTGATACCCACCACAGTCCATTTTCCTTACCAAAAGTTTAGTGTAAGAAATAAACAGGGCAAATAAATGACGAATACAAGAAGAGGTTTGAGATTATTACTGCGACCAAGACCCGGACGTCACTACCGGTTAAGGCCACGTGCGCTTCATGATGTCACACTTTTAAGGGGCATCACTCACTGCTCATGTTAGCCAGAACAGAGCCCACGTGGCCTTTATTTTTAATCCGCGAATCGGAACTTAAAACAGCTGCGAGTTCCAGCAGTGTTCCGTGGCCATTGACTCAGAAAAATGTGCTCAGCACGCGCCTTAACACCTCGGTGACACGCCCACGTCAGTGTCATGGAAGGTAAAGGTCACGCACGAAACTGAGATACGAAACTAATAGCTCTGGAAACGTAACAAATCAGTTCACAAAGGGCTCACACATGCAGGGTATCCATTTCAAGTACTTCATGGAGTCAACCTTCAGTTGCATAAAGTGGATGAAGGAATGCATCGGTCTAACGGGGGGGGGGAGGTGGGAGGGGGGCTGGAAACATTGGGTAGGACGGCCTTCACAAGCTAAGTGCTTTATCCGGGCATTAGACCGGGCGAATTTTCTCACCACTTCTATATATGTATATATATTCTTTGTAACGTCATTCGAGAAATGACTCTTGCACTTAGTTCGGTTGAAGAATCCAGAGGCGGTACTTTTATTATAGCATTCGATGAGGTCATTGCCTATTGGGGTAATGGTTAAATTTTTATTCGAAATTAAAGACATAGACAAGAAGACAATTTAGTTTAGCTCCTTATTTATGTCCGCTGTGACATGAAATGTGTAAATATAATGGTCGTTTGGAAAGCTCTATTTAACTTTGAGATACACTCTTCAATGTCCACTTAACAGTCGTTTGTTTAAATTTCTCCCGTACGGCATACAATGATAAATTATCACAACATCATACTGTTCACTTATAAATAATATAAAAGCCCAAGTCACTCCCTGTTGGGAAGGATGTGGAACTCTGAGGAACGATGTATAACAGTCTATAGCATTTGAAAAATCGTGTGTTGATTAGCACTGTAAAAATATTTAATATGACGTCATTGTTTGATCTTATATTTTAAAATACAAGGTGTGCATCGGTGCGCTTGATGATTATAAATTAAAGATGTAAACTACTTTGTGTACAGTCCAGGAAGTTTAATATTTCGTATTTATCAAACAAGGATAAGTTACTTGGGCTTTTGACAAAAAAATAAGTGGGCGCCGTAGGCGCCCTACAACCCCTATTATGAAATACTTTGCGTACATTTCAGAAAGTTTAATATTTCGTATTTAACAAAAAAGGACAAGTTAGTTGGGCTTTTGAAAAAGGTTGGCGCCATAGGCGCCCCGAAAAAAGTGGGCGCCCTGGCACAATCTAGTTTATATATGGTTACATTAAAGCGTTCAATTAATTTCAGTAAGTATGTGTAAGGACTGGGCATCTTCGCTTAGAATGTGTTATTTAAAAAAAAATCTCAGCTGTGTTATCTCCCCTGGAGGTTATACAAATCCTAGATATGATATATATATAGAGGTGATACAAAATTCTGAGTCATAATTAAAATCTAGATCCCATGCTAATCTCAGAAAGAAAAGATTTGAATCCTCGGCAGATGTTTATCATATACAATGATACTTATCCTTAACGTTTATTTTGTATCCTTTAAATGATGGTAATTTGGGTAAGGATGTTTTTTCTCCAGGAAAGAATGTCATCTCTAGAAATGATGGTTAATCAATTGACTTAATCCGTTTAATTATTTTTATCACCACGAAGCTTGGCACAGAATTCACGCTAATCCTTACAGAAGTGGTGTTAGGGGTAGAGCTAGAAGTTAAATATAATTTCTTACAAGCGTTCAATAAGAATCAATAAGAAAATATGCTAGCGAGTCTAATTTGTTACTACACTAATCTGTTACTAGACTGCGCTGTTACAAAACCGTTCCAGCTCGTTGACGTGTGACAGGTGCGAAGGCGTCTACCAAAATGATACTCCAGGCAGTCTATGACATCCACTCGACAGACGCTGACGTCAGCGGCTTCAAAGAATGTGTCAACTGTTTCCGGTCGTTAACGGCGATTGGTTTATTTAAATGGCTGCCGAAAATTGAGACCTAAAGGATGGCAGGGCCCGTATAAGCTCATTAAGAAGACGTGTTAGTCACAGGGCTGGGGGGTGGGGTGGGGGAAGTATGGGGCACAGTGCAACGAGTTAGCGAGGCGGGTTTCCGAGGAGATGCAGCGAGAGGTGAAACTCAATGAACAAAAGAAAAGGAAATTTGGGAAAAAGCAATAGATTTAATTTAATGAAAAAATGAAGAGGAATCCCCTTTATTTTTTTTTATATTTTCTTTAAAGCTGAACGTGATAACCTATAGTTGTAGTGAGGAAGGAGATAGTTGGAGAGATTGAAGAGAGAGAGAGAGAGAGAGAGAGAGAGCGAGAGAGAGAGTGTGGGGAGAGGGAAAGGTCAAAGGAGCAAGAGAGAAGGGGATATAGAGAAAGGGAGATAAGAGACGTTAAAATATAAAGGAAAGTGAGATAAAGAAAGGTAGAGAGAGGCAACGAATTACAGAGAGATAATAGAGAGATTGGGGAGTGAGAGACAAGTAGAATAAGAGCGTGGAAAAGAGAGAAACGGGGTAGAGGAGAGAAACGAGTTTGAAATAAAAGATAGAGAAGGGAGACAAATAGAAATAAAAGTAAATAAATGCAACCGTGAGTGAGAGAGAGAGAGAGAGAGAGAGAGAGAGAGAAAGAGAGAGAGGGTGACAGAAAGAGAGATAGGAGACAGAGAGAAGGGTCCTGGTATAAAACTATGGCCATCTTGGTTGTTACAAATTACGAATCCACTAATTTGCCGTGGGAGTGTCGACGAATCTAAGAAATTAAATTTAAATTAATGTTGATTAATTGCTGATAACCTGAACTATTTCCTCATTTATGAATTATCACAGACTATAAAACTTACTCAATCAACTATCATTTACTATCGAAATTGTTGGAAACAAATTTAAAGAGGTGCGAGCTGTCAAACGGGATTTTTCTGTTTGATTTGAAACCCGCCAAAACACACGTGAATGCCGTGGCCAGATTTTTCACAGTCTTGGGGCTAGGTTGACGCCCATTAATGCGTGATAAACACATTTTCAATACTTGAGCACACTTAACATGTCAACGTGACCCAGGTTTCCCTTGGCGCGCAGTTAGAGAATGAACTGACATCGCCGTCTCGTTAGGACTTGGACTGTCTGGATAAAACGTTTGTGGTTTTAGCGCCAAACATTTGCATTGCAGGCGTCGAGATTTTTAATTGGACTAAGGGAGAGAAAATACTCCTTCATATGTAATGTGCCTCCCACCCCCTCCCTTCCCAAACCAAAAAAAATGTGCGATTAGAACCAGGCATGGATTTCGGTCACAATTTCGCAACGCCTTTTTTTAATAAATAGTTTTTTTTTAAAATTGTGTTGAATTTTAATGCGAGAAAAATATTTCGAAAAAAAAAGAAGATATGTCTATTTCTTCCAAAACTAAAAGGACACTGGGATTTCAGTTGTCTTTACTTAACATGTGCTTTTAGTGCGAAGTCGGGGTTCGAAGCTTAAGTTTTGGGGCTCTTTTAAAAGATGTAGGGATACTCAACACGCTTGTAGGCACCTCAGAAGTGTTTTTGGATCCTGGGATATTTTTACAACTAGTGTGGGTTGTATGTCATAGAGAGATGATCGACCTTAGAGTTGGAATTCAGAGCGTCATTCAAAAAGGAAACAAAGTTTTGAAAATCTTTACCAGTTTTTTACAATCTTATCTTATGTTGCTAGTAAAACATTTGCCGCCATGCAAATTCAGAAACGAACTTAAGGAATGTGATTCTTAGGGAACAGCATACGAACTGACGTCGTTGTGCAATAGGCAAGTGAGGCTAGCAATATGTTTCCACATCTCCATCCGTAAATGACACTCAAAATGTCATGTCAATGGCACTCAGAATGTCAATGACACCCAAAATGTCAATGATACTACAAATGCCATGTCAATGTGACTCAAAATGTCAATGTGACTCAATATGTCATGTCAATGGCACTCAGAATGTCAATGACACCAAAAATGTCAATGATACTCCAAATGCCATATCAATGTCACTCAAAATGTCATGTCAATGGCACTCAGAATGTCAATGACACCCAAAGTGTCAATGATATTCCAAATATCATTCCAATGACACTCAGCATGTCAATGACACTCAAAATGCGATGTTTTTTTTTGTGTGTTTTTTTTAAACTCAAAATGTCATGACACCATTTTCTTCAGACAAGCACAATTCTTAAATCCAAACTCACTAAGGTAGAATACCTCTAGATGTAACTTGCTCTGCTTATTTTCAATAAGTCTCAGACATCAAGAAGGGCTAATTAAACGCGCAACTAACAAAGTAAAACTACGTACACCTCAGCTATGGCGAGACTTAACACGTGTTGTGCTATGGTTACAGGGAAGTAGCGAGGATAGGATGCCGCACTTACAACTAACAAACGCCGAGCACAGAGGGCCCTATACCTCCAGCCAAGATCTACCGCGGATAAATATTATGTCTATGCGATGTGAGTTTTTAACCAATGTAGTGACTGGTTGAGCTGGGTTGTGTGGTCGTGTTGCTGTGGTGAAATCGGTTGATGTGAACGTTTGTGGATAATATGGTGTGGCAGAGGTGGCGTGGCGGGGTTGCTGCAAAAACAAAGTGGTTGTACCGGGTTGTCGAGGTAACATTGTTGCAGCCGACAGGTAGGTTGATGCAGGAGGGTTGGTTTATTGGAGCTGCGGGTGCGACCGAGTTGGTGCTGTGCGACAGCTGCATTTCCAGAGCCGTAGTGTGGCGTGGTTTATGAGTATCAAACTTGTGAAATCAATCTGTTTCGCTCGCTGATTCAGTGTGGTGAGGTTGTTGGAGTCAGTGTGGTGATGTTGTTGGAGTCAGTGACGTGAGGTTGTTTTAGTCAGTGACGTTAGGTTGTTGGAGTCAGTGACGTGAGGTTGTTGGAGTCAGTGTGGTGAGGTTGTTGGAGTCAGTGACGTGAGGCTGTTGAAGTCAGTGACGTGAGGTTGTTGGAGTCAGTGTGGTGAGGTTGTTGGTGTTAGTGTGGTGAGGTTGTTGGATTCAGTGACGTGAGGTTGTTGGAGTCATTGACGTAAGGTTGTTGGAGTCAGTGACGTGAGGTTGTTGGAGTCAGTGTGGTGAGGTTGTTGGAGTCAGTGTGGTGAGGTTGTTGGTGTTAGTGTGGTGAGGTAGTTGGTGTTAGTGTGGTGAGGTTGTTGGAGTCAGTGTGGTGAGGTTGTTGGAGTCAGTCACGTGAGGTTGTTTGAGTCCGTGACGTGAGGTTGTTGGAGTCAGTGTGGTGAGGTTGTTGCAGTCAGTGTGTTGAAGTTGTTGGAGTCAGTGTGGTGAGGTTGTTGGAGTCAGTGTTGTGAGGTTGTTGCAGTCAGTGACGTGAGGTTGTTGGATTCAGTGTGGTGAGGTTGTTGGAGTCGGTGTGGTGAGGTTGTTGGAGTCAGTGTGGTGAGGTTGTTGGAGTCAGTGTGTTGAGGTTGTTGGAGTCAGTGTGGTGAGGTGGTTGGAGTCAGTGACGTGAGGGTGTTGGAGTCAGTGTGGTGAGGTTGTTGGAGTCAGTGTGGTGAGGTTGTTGGAGTCAGTGTGTTGAGTGTGTTGGAGTCAGTGTGGTGATGTTGTTGGAGTCAGTGTGGTGAGGTTGTTGGAGTCAGTGTGGTGAGGTTGTTGAGAGACGAAAGCTTTAGACTGGAAAAGACTTCATAAATATTTCCCACCCTCGACCATGGCTAAAACAATTTTTGTAAAGTGACGTCATTCATCAGTCTTTGTTTATCAACATAGAAAATCCCACAAGACTGATTGAAGAGCTGGCAAGTTATACCTGGACTAGTACACATCTTTTCATTAAAAGTACCTGGAGTAGGACACATATGGTTATCACAGCATACCTGGACTAGAACCAATGTTCTCTTTAACCTGCGTGGCTGCGCGGCCGCGAAGATATCTGAATGACGCCGCGCAGCAGTTTGGGATTGCCGCGCAGCAAATTTTGTAAAACAAATCACACACAAAAATAGATGCTGTGTGACTTTGCAAAAGAGTTGTTTTTTTTTACCTTGTACACGAACCAAAGAACCTTAGAGAGAACATTGACTAGAACACATATTTTCATCATAGAGATTAGGACTAGCGACACATATTTGAAATAGATTAGAAAAAGACAATAAATATTTTTGTCAGTAAACACATTTTTTTAAACAAGCTTAAATAATTGAAACGTACGCAGGTGTAATAATCGTTTCAGCTGATGCTTTCATTATATGAAATAATAAAACAAACCCGTAAAAACAAAGTTTTTGACTATAAATCCCTTATATATGAGACATAACTAACAGTATTGATTATTTTCAAACATTTACAGACTGAATCTGTCTTAACTCAAGTTTGCTTCATAACCCTAGAGTGTGAGAGGGGAAAAGTCTGGTCACCGATTCGCTTGACCGAGCTCAGCGTGACACGTAAAATGTAAACAAAAGTGCCCCGGTGCTAAGATGGGTCGCCTCAACGCGTCAACTCAAACTTTCACGTGGGAAAAAAACAATAACAAACCGTGAATTTGAATTACATACGTTATATAGGGATAAACTAAAAATGCATTAATTTAATTACGGTACAATCGATCGATCTGAAATTTTAATACGATGCATTGTTAGGTGAGACGAGTCCGTGTGCCAAATTTCAGCTCGATCGGATCACTGGAAGTGGGTCAATTTCGACTTTTGTTTTTCCGCCCGCCCGCCCATGAGATGACGACAGACAGACAGACAGAGAGAGAGAGAGAGAGACGCCGGTGAAGTTAATATAAGGGATTTAATAAAAACAAACCCGTAAAAACAAAGTTTTTGACTATAAATCCCTTATATATGAGACATAACTAACAGTATTGATTATTTTCAAACATTTACAGACTGACACCGAGTGATGTCCCTTGTCTTTAATAAATGGGGGTGGGATGTGAGGGGGTGTCGGCACGACGGTCGGCGTCAACACGACGGTCGGCGTCAACTCAAACTCACGTGGAAGTGGAAGAAAAAAACAATAACAAACAGTGAATTTGAATTACATACCTCATATAAGGATAAACTAAAAATGCATTAATTTAATTACGGTACGATCGATCGATCTGAAATTTTGATACGATGCATTTGTAGGTGAGTCGGGTCCGTGTGCCAAATTTCAGCTCGATCGGATCACTGGAAGTGGGTTATTTTCGACTTTTCTTTTTCCGCCCGCCCAGCCCAAGACAGAGATGATGAGATGACGACAGAGACGGCCGCGAAGTTAATATAAGGGATTTAAAAAATAAACCAATTCATTTTTTATTTTATTTTTTAACGATAAATTTTCTACCTACCAGTGTAAACAAATAAAGCGTAGAAAAGAAAACGAAAAAAAGATTGGGCACACGCCCTTAAGATCAACAAACCTGAGAGAGGTAATGATATGTAAGACATCACAATTAGAAAACCCAAACATTTTTTTTTCATCACCCCGAAGACTCCACAAGTTGATTTCACTTTCGTTTGGTTCATCATTAGATGAGAAAAGAAGAGAAGAAAATATTTTATTTAACATTTCCAGGAATAGTTCTTCTTATAAAGCACTTCAAATGTGAACGAGTTGTGGAGGTCCGTAGCTTTTTGTTTCAAACCAAATAAGGAAAAAGCTAAAGCGAGTCAAAACAAGGCGGCGCCAAAAAAACACGATCGAGGCTTGGAAGAAATTTCGAAGAGATACAAGTGGAAACAAGCACTTTGAACATTCCTGTAACGGCTTCCCCTACCACCCCACCCCATAAAGTTAAAATGAGCTTCAGTCCGTTAAATATTTATTTCTCGCCTCTGGTATTTTGGAAATACCCAAAAAATTATTTTTTTAAAATTCAACCCCCCCCCCTTTAAAAAACAACAACACAACATTCTTTGATCCGTCTATCATGTAAAAACATTGCAAGGATTAGAGATTAATTTGCCACCACGTGTTACATTACTATACCATCAATTAGTGCCATAAAATGTGCTGACTCGGTTGGACGCGGTTACACATTGGAATTTGGGTGATGATGAGGCACGATGGGAAAATGAATAAGTCCTGATTTAAGACTGGACAAAAAACGAAGGCAGGCTGACGTGTTTGTCTCAAGAAATCCGTCAATTTAAAATCCTTTAAGGGTCGTCATGGGGCTGTTATAAATACAACAACCCCTTGAGGAATTAGCGGAATTGTCTTGGACTCGTCGCAGATTACAATATATCGGGAAGAGATAAATGTCTTTACTTTGAACTGGGGGAGGGAGGGGGGTATATTCTTGAAAATGTTGCGCACTTTCGTTAAAACAATCTGATAGTGGGCAGTTTGTCAGTGGAGTAGCTAGGCAGGTCATCATGGAAGAATGCCAGAATGTAAGCAAGCAGAGACGATGCATAGAAGCCGAGACTATCAGATGGATGGACGCGGTTGTGAACCATACAGCTGCTGGTTGCCCCGGCTGGGAGACGAAAGGTAACGAAACTGTCGTAGTTGAGGAGAGCAACTGATCAGGACATGGCGCCCGTACCATAGGCTGTAGCGCCAAAGACGATTTGATTAAGTAGAAAAGGTTGCTGTCGCTTGGCATGGGTCAAGTTATTTTTTTCCGCGGCCCTCAACCTTAATAATCTCTGCAGATATCCGATAATGACACCCTCTTTATAAAGAATAGATGCAAGCAATATCGAACAACGCAAAATGCATGAATTACAAGAATATTTGAGCAAATCGGTATTTATTTTTGATAATATAATTTGCAATATCGATTTTATTTAAAAAAAAATAAATTTCATTAAATGCTCCACCCCAAAGCAGACGAATCAATCATTTAAACCACGGGAATGGGGTGGGCAAACTGCGGCCCGCTAAGGCGTTCTGTGCCGTCCACAGGAGCCTGCAGCAAAATGTAAAAAATCAAACAAGTTATGTTAAAGTCGACTGCGTGCACTTGAGCAATGTCTAGAATAGATCTTTAGACGTTTCATGACCCATTGATGCGGCCTTGCCCTGAAACGTTTGCCCACCACTGCCCTAGGAAAATAAGCCTATATTTAGTAATAATATAATGTAGGAAAAATTACAACTGTCGCCTTCAAAGGAGATCCCTCTACTCGCACTTACGCACGGTTTTTTTTATTTCGTTTTTCTTTTCTTTTTGTTTTGTTATTTGCATAGGCCTCTTTGTAGATTCCGCTATTGAGCCAAAATAAAACCGATCGAACTTCAGTAAACAAAATAAATATATCACAAAACATTCATGTCATCATATTATAAAAATATAAAAGTCTTTTTATTCAGAGTTTTTAAACGCTTTTATTTAAGTCACACTGTTTGTATGTTGTATCCATCCATCCTTCCTTCAAATCTTGTAACGTAATATTATACCACTTTTGATGGTCCTAGAGATCTTAAAATTTTACCACATATAGATCGTGGATGACAATGCATTGTATCAAAATGTCAGATCGATCAAATGTACCGTAATTAAATAAACGCACTTTTAGTTTTTAGTTTTTGTCTATATAAAATATTATCACTCGCGTCAATGAACCGTGCCTCAATTCGCCCTAGAGGGATACAATTAATCTCAATGTGTTCACGTCAGATGTGGGTGGTAAAGAGTTTTTATTATAACTTTAAATGTACTATCAACATCAAGTCTTGCTGGCCGAAATATAAGCGTGATCGATTGCCGACATGGGGGTACGAGGTTCAATTTTTCAGTTAGGGAAAATGTTGCTTTTTTTGTTTTGTATTATACATAAATTTGGGTCGGGTCATCCGAAGCGACCGTTTCGTCCCCCTTTCTAGCTACTCTAGTATACGGCACTGTTTAGGGCCAGGTGGGCCAACACAATACTAGAAAAAGTGCCGCGATGAACTTGGTCGGACGCCAGCTCTGAGGAGACTACACCTGCTGGGGATGCCCTTACCCAAACACTAGATGCTTGGACTATGCGGTTTCCCACACCCCCACAGGTGGTCTGCGATGATAATTCCCACTGCTTTGCGACAGTCCTAGGTAATTGAGACCCGTATTCTGCGCTGTGGTGGTCCCGTAGCTATGGCGGGTCGAAGTAGGAAAAAATCCACATCCACCCTTTAAGGTGGAAACTCCCTTGAGAGGCAGACTAAGTCGACTAGTGCGGCAGCCCTCTGCCCAGACGGCCCCCTCTAGAGGGGACCATCTCGGGGGTGTCCCCGTCGGCTAGCTCATCTTGGTGTAGGTGAGAGAGTTGCCGGAGAATTCCCCGAGGGGCCTTATAAGAGTTTTAGTAACTCAGGGTCTTTTGACACCATCTCGTATGTCACATCTATATGTAAGAGAATAGTTGCAATGAGAAATGATTTGTGATGGGCGCCCCACGCTTTTATGTGCAGTAGATAGGATCACCGATTTCACCTGTTTCCATAGAAACATTTTATTTTCTTCTTTTTAGTGCACTTTCTATATGTAAATAAAAGCGTGTCCTTTTTAAAAAGAGATTTAGTTGCATTATTTTATTTGTCATTTAGTCAATGAGCCAAATAACAAACACTGTAAAATTTATTCTATAATACAACCTGTCTTAAAAAGAAGAAAGTCCCTCAATTTTTTTTTGATGATTTCGTCTTAGTAGTTTGGTAGAGTGGCATGCGCGCTCGGCTGGCGTACAGATGGTCACGGATTCGAATCCTTGTGAAGGCAAGGATTTGTTCCCGGGGGCAAGGTCGTCCCTGAGTTCACCTAGCTTCGAATGGGTCCCTAACATTAGTTAGGGAAATAAAAAGTGGCTGGGTTATGCGTGGAACCCTCATAGTCGTGGCCCTGTGAACGCTGCGTCACTTGCCAAACGACCGGCAGGGTCTGTGGAGTCAATAATCTTCTGCATAATAGGAGCGTCTGTATAGATAAGACAATTACATGAAGTCATAGACATACAAGTTTTGATAAATGTAGGTCTAATAAGAAGACTGTTAAGACTCCAAAGTGACTTTTTCGTTGAGATTAAATCTAATGCCTGAAGACGCCTTCACAGCCTTGATATTTTATTTTAAAATCGGTTTTAAATAACTCCGACGCTGAACAGTAGAAGTACATGGCACGAGAACCTCCATCGTCTGTTTTGGGTCAAGGGTACTTCAGGTCATGTTTGTTTCCACTCCAGAAACTGACTCCCTTGGAAGATTGTTCGCTAGGAACACTACAGTTCGCAGGATGACCACCAATGGTTCTCACAAGGACTAGCTAAAACACGACCCCCTTGGATTAGCACAGCGGAAGAGGAGCTGCGGGGAGTATCAGTCTCCCGCAGCAGAACCCCTCTTGACCAAATCTACGAGCTGCACAGCCATATACCTAAGCCAGTTTTCTCTTTAAATTATCTCATTATCACCCTCAATAGAGAAGTTCGCTCGGGTTAGCATATTTGAAAATGGGCAAATCTATGAGAAGCATGGGTCCTTCTATTCAAGAGATACGATTTTATTAAAACGAAACAAACTGTTAAATAAAATACAGTTCACTCATAACAAGAAAACCAGTTTTCCCTGGCTTCGCAACTATGGCAAGAGGACACGTCTATGGGATGGATCATAATGTCAGAGATGAATATTTAGCGACCACGAGATGATGCGAGTGGTGAAGGGCAGGGGAAAATCTGGTCGGCTTACATTAATAAAAGAAAGTCATTGAACGGGGTATTGAACAGGGGCTTGTATAGGTTGTTGAACAGGATATTGAACAGGGTATTGAACAGGATATTGAACAGGGTATTGAACAGGATATTGAACAGGTAATTGAACAGGATATTGAACAGGGTATTGAACAGGATATTGAACAGGGTATTGAACAGGATATTGAACAGGGTATTGAACAGGATATTGAACAGGGTATTGAACAGGATATTGGACTGGGTATTGAAGAGGGTATTGAACAGGGTATTGAACAGGATATTGAACACAACTAAACAACGATGTCTTGTGTCTTCTTGAGACTTACTCACACCCTGTTCAATTACTTCTTTTCTACCTTGTCCGATTGAAGCCCCACCCCTTTTGTAAATATCTATGAACTTGTTCAAATAAAAAGGGTATTTTAATAGTTATAAATCATTTTAATATTTTTTAAATTCAATGTCCACACATATGGACCTAACAGTAGGACAAATACTCACGTGAATGCACGGTCCCCACTGTGGTCAGTAGACACATCCATGCTAGGAACCAGAGGTTGCTCATAGCGCCTGCCGAGATGAAGCAAGAAACACATTATCCAATCAACGGACGTGGAGAGTTTTTATTCTATAAATATTTAAATAAATTATAAACCATTGTTTTAATATTACCAGTAATAATATATTATATATTTACCAAAGATGAAAAAGTATGTGAAAATTGAGATATTTTAGACTGACATACGTGATCTACTTCTGTATATTTAAACATGCACAAAACAAGACACCATTCGGAAATCGAACGAAATTCGGTCATAAACGGTGCCTACCGGTTCCAATATATTTTTGATTGAATCAAATATATATTTTTTCACTGCCCAATTAATCATGATTCGAGAGAAAATAATGACAGCATTCGATTCCATTGTTAGTTCAAGAATTGTATATAACATTTTCAAAATTTGCTTTTACATCTACAATTTCTGAGCTTCAATAAAGTACTGGCAGCGTGTACAAAGCTAATTCGTTTATTTTTCCGCCACAAATGTGTATTATAATCGTTAAACACCAGCCAAAAGCCCCCCAAGTCATGTATGGTCGTGGTGAAAAACAATCGAGATGTCTTATAAAAACAGTTGCAAAGTGAACACAAAGTCGAACAAATTTGTTTACAGAAGAATCGTTATCGCATGCCAAGCTGAAATATCCTTGAATTTCGGACTCAAGTATGAGTGCGATCTTCATTTCTTTTATAAATCATTTAATAAAACCTTGTCTACAATTTTGACTTGAAAAAGCAGCATTAGGAGTTGAATCCAATTTTTGCCGATTTAAATGTTTTCATCACAGCGTATGTTTGAAAATTTTTAATACAAATTATTTCTTTAGAAATATACTAAAGATAAGGGTGTTATACTATAAATTATTTTCGCTTCGCTTTGTACTTCCAAGTTAAAATTTATTGCCTGGTGTTTTATTATTAGTGTGCTCTAGTGTTTCCAGGTGTAGTTTAACCATTGGTGTTACTCTTGTCAATTTTGAATATTCTTCATGGTAATGAATCTTGCTGTTCGTTTTTTTTCAATTTGTTCTAGTTTATCAATGTTCTCTTTGATAGATGTTTCCTATACAGAAGATGCATACAGAAAATGTAATATAGAAGTTTAGTTGGATTTTTAATTACTCCATTAACATGTAAATTCCATGATAATTTTCCATTTATTTTAACTCTTAAGTACTTAGAATTTTTGCATGAATTAGCTTATGAATATAATAGTTAGTGTTTCTTGGTTTGTGTTACTTTGATATTTAACACTTGACACTTTGCTGAGTGAAATCGAATTAGTCTCATAATTTTGTAATTCATCTAAGTTTTTTTTGTAATGTCTTGTTCTGACTTTACTGTTATATCAATTGTACAATCATCAGCGACCCATTATTATAAAGGCGAATGGAATATTTGAAATGTAAAAAATTATGTGTTAAAATAGTGTTTACCACATTCCTGATTTTTTGTGTGTGTATATTTTGTATATTGCGTTTGCTCTGGTATGAATTTTGTAACGCTAAACATGGGAATATGTTAAAGTGTGACATGATGTGTTAAGGTAAAGCAACTTTTAAAAATATTTATCAACTTTCTATTCGGAAGAGTAACAATTTACGGGGTCCCCACCCCTCACCCCTCTCACTATAAAATTAAATTAAGCTTTAACAAGATTAAATGCTTAATATTTTTAAATCCCTTATATTAACTTCACCGTCGTCTCATTCGTCGTCCCTCGACCGCGACGTCCGTTGTCCCGCGGAAAAACAAAAGTCGAAAATGACCCACTTCCAGTGAAGCCATCGAGCTGAAATTTGGCATACGGACCCGTCTCGCCTAACAATGCATCGTGTCAAAATTTCAGATCGGCCGAACATACCGTAATTAAATTAATGCATTTTTAGTTTATCTATATAAATCACTATTTAGAATGTTTAGTCGTCGTCTGCTAGAGTTGACCTAGTTTTAAAGCCAAGGGAGATAATTTCGGTTTCAGTCTGTAAATGTTTGTCACTTTTGAACATAATCAATACTTTTAGTTATGTCTCATATATAACTGATTTATAGTGAAAAACTTTGTTTTTACGGGGTTGTTTAATTATTGGCGACCTTCATCTCAGTAACAAGCTTAAATAAGAACTAACTTTCTATCTGCTATTTGATTACGTTTAGGAAAACGGGAAGCTCACCTTCAGCAATAATCTATGTCCATTTTCATATTTTAAAACTAAATCATGTTATATTTTTATTTACCAAATCATTATACCAGAAAAATAAATAATTATATAAGAAAACCAAGTTATTATATCAGGTGAATAGGTCATTATACAAGAATACTAAAATACTTTACTAGAAAACTAAATCATTACACAAGAAACAAATCCTTATACCAATTTTATATAATTTTATAATGACACTATTATTTTATAGGGCTGCGGAAATTAACGATTAATTTCTCGATTAATCGTTAAATTTTTTTATCGATTAAAATTATTTTAATCGATAAAAATTCTATTAAAATTAAAGAATATATTTATGACATTTAATTTTTTTAAAATTAATAAATAATTAATTATTAAAATTAATAATCATTTATATATTTTTAAATCCTTTATATTAACTCGTGGTGTCTGCGGCCGCCCGACCGACCGACCGCCCTTGTCGCCAAAACTTTTGATCGATATTTCACCCACTTGCTCGTAAGCTATCGAGCTGAAATTTTGCAGGCAGTTTTGTACCGATAATAAAAACAATGTATCAAAATTTCAGATCGATCGCATGTACCGTAATTAAATTATTGATTTTTTAGATTATTTTATTTATTCCTATGTATCATGCTATTTTTTGAGATAGAGCGTCGTGGTGCGTATTATATTGAACAACCTTTCTGTCGCGCAATAAGGTGCGTATTTTATTGACAACTCTTTTTATAAACATATTCCTGATCGGTGCGCATTATGTTAAACATGTTTTACGACACAACTACAATTTTGTATTTCTGGATGGTCTGGCGCTGCGTATTATAATGAACATTCTTTTAGTTACTTCTCGTACATAAAGGATTTATAGTCAAAAACTTGGTTTTTTACGGGTTTTTCTTATTTTAGATACAACCTTCTCCCGCGTAGTATTATAATTAATTTTATTAATCTATGTGAACCGGCAGACGTCAACTAAAAATGGCTGACAGCATCAGCGCAGTTAAATTTAAACATATAGCTAGAAAGTTGAGCTAAATTGTTGTTTTAAAGCTAACTGCGGATGGCAAAGTCGAAGATGGTGAAAAAGTTTACTGTATTCACTGCCATAAACAATTCTATTTTAAAGGATCAAATACATCGCCGACGTACCACCTTCAGCACAAACATCCGATCAAGTATCAACACATTGTCATAAAATTTAGTTCAAAATATTCTTAATTTTCAATGTCCGTGAGACAGGGGAAATAACTCAATAAAAAAATTTAAAAGTCAATAAATTACCTGTTTTTGTTACTTCCCTTGAAATGTTCAGTTTAATGACGTCATACATTTCTATTTTTTGCTTTAATCGAAATTATCGATTAATTAATCGTTAATTTTTCAAAAAGTTAATGATTAAATTTTAATTAATCGATAACAGCCCTATTATTTTACACTTAAATTTAAACACCAAAATTAGATAGTAAATCCCTATATTACACCTATGACAAGATATTTTACTTTTCAAAATATCCTTTTTTCTTCATGGTTTGTCTCTATAACGGTCTCCGTATTGTAACAGTACTTAAAATAAAATATTTTTCAAATAATTACATGGGGTCCCTTTGCCAAAAATAGCGTGAGAGTTTGTATAACAGTGTGGGGCAATAAACTCTAGAATTCCTAAAGTGCTCTTCTCTTCAAGGAAGTGGATATCCGGTTGAGATAGAGGGCGCATCCTGCACAATCTTGAAATTCCTTGTTGCACATTTCATATCTTATTTTGTATCTGCAGATAACGAACACACATATATTCGTTTGACCTATATATTGTGGGATCTTGCTGTGAAATAAGATATTGCCTTTCATAATCTTCTGCTTCTAAAAAAATTAGCTATTCTATTAATGCATTCTATTTTAAAACCAGAGATAAATTTTGATCGTCACAATGAACAACACCTTGACAGGTCCTAATTGGCGGCTTGACCTGGGATAGCGTGTTGTAGGTTAGCTACAGACAGCTGGAAGTTGTGATAGGCACTATGGTTACATCAGATTTAATGAAATCATTATATTACAGCTTTTAAAATAAAATTTCCACACTATTCCGTAACATGTGGACCGGTATACTGCTTAAAAAATTTTTTGGCTTCGTGTAAAAAGTCAACAACATTTTATATACATTTTGTTCTTTAAAAACAATTATAAAAGTTGAAGTGAAGCGCAAAGACATACATGAGTTTGACTCTTGAGTTTATGATCTGTTCTAGCAAAAAAAGGGGGGGGGGCGGAGAGAGAGAGAGAGAGAGAGAGAGAGAGAGAGAGAGAGAGAGAGAGAGAGAGAGAGAGAGAGAGAGAGAGAGAGAGAGAGAGAGAGAGAGAGAGAGAGAGAGAGAGTTGAACTGAATATATAAAAAAGGTCTTTCTCTTTCTGTGCGCAGTTTTAGGACAGAGTCGTAGACCACCTTTCAACTACATAATATACACCACTGCCCATTGTAAACATATCTGACATTTACTTCATCGTTTTAGGAATAGTATATTGTACTAATGGGATCTAGTCCCACTATTTGAAAGAACAACAAAGTTCCAAACTCCACCGCTTGCGAGAAGTTAAATTTTTTTAATAGGGATGCTTGTGTGTTTACGTATGTTGGTGGGTCATTATAATTTATGCAACAGCAGATAATGAATTAATTTTTTGGGATAAAGATCGATTATTACTGTGGCAGAGCATCTTTGCAAGTAAACTTGTCTGGAGACACGGGCATGTTAGACGTCAGTATGAAACAAATGAGTGGCCAGCTTGTAAAAAATGAGTGGCCAGCTTGTAACAAATGAGAGGCCAGCTTGTAACAAATGAGTGGCCAGTTTGTAACAAATGAGTAGCCAGTTTGTAACAAATGAGTGGCCAGTTTGTAACAAATGAGTGATCAGTTTGTAACAAATGAGTGGCCAGTTTGTAGCAAATGAGTGGCCAGCTTGTAACAAATGAGTGGCCAGCTTGTAACAAATGAGTGGCCAGTTTGTAACAAATGAGTGGCCAGTTTGTAACAAATGAGTGGCCAGTTTGTAACAAATGAGTGGCCAGATTGTAACAAATGAGTGGCCAGCTTGTAACAAATGAGTGTGTCAGCTTGTAACAAATGAGTGTGTCAGCTTGTAACAAATGAGTGGCCAGCTTGTAACAAATGAGTGTGTCAGCTTGTAACAAATGAGTGTGTCAACTTGTAACAAATGAGTGGCCAGCTTGTAACAAATGAGTGTGTCAGCTTGTAACAAATGAGTGGCCAGCTTGTAACAAATGAGTGGCCAGCTTGTAACAAATGAGTGGCCAGCTTGTAACAAATGAGTGCGCCAGCTTGTAACAAATGAGTGTGCCAGCTTGTAACAAATGAGTGGCCATCTTGTAACAAATGAGTGTGTCAGCTTGTAACAAATGAGTGTGAAAGCTTGTAACAAATGAGTGGCCAGCTCGTAACAAATGAGTGTGTCAGCTTGTAACAAATGAGTGGCCAACTTGTAACAAATGAGTGTGTCAGCTTGTAACAAAAAGTGTGTCAGCTTGTAACAAATGAGTGGCCAGCTTGTAACAAATGAGTGTCTCAGCTTGTAACAAATGAGTGGCCAGCTTGTAACAAATGAGTGTGTCAGCTTGTAACAAATGAGTGGCCAGCTTGTAACAAATGAGTGTGTCAGCTAGTAACAAATGAGTTGCCAGCTTGTAACAAATGAGTGGCCAGCTTGTAACAAATGAGTGTGCCAGCTTGTAACAAATGAGTGTGCCAGCTTGTAACAAATGAGTTGCCAGCTTGTAACAAATGAGTGGCCAGCTTGTAACAAATGAGTGTGCCAGCTTGTAACAAATGAGTGGCCAGGTTGTAACAAATGAGTGGCCAGCTTGTAACAAACGAGTGGCCAGCTTGTAACAAACGAGTGGCCAGCTTGTAACAAATGAGTGGCCAGCTTGTAACAAATGAGTGGCCAGCTTGTAACAAATGAGTGGCCAGCTTGTAACAAATGAGTGGCCAGCTTGTAACAAATGAGTGTGCCAGCTTGTAACAAATGAGTGGCCAGCTTGTAACAAATGAGTGGCCAGCTTGTAACAAACGAGTGGCCAGCTTGTAACAAACGAGTGGCCAGCTTGTAACAAATGAGTGGCCAGCTTGTAACAAACGAGTGGCCAGCTTGTAACAAATGAGTGGCCAGCATGTAAGAAATGAGTGGCCAGCTTGTAACAAATGATTCTTTTCTAAAACGTAATCCCAAAACGATTACGTAGGATTAGCCGATTCGTTATCCACAGATCTTCAATTTTTTAAAAAATGTCTTTTACAGAAACCTGCCAAGTTAACAACCGCTTTACGGGCAACGACAACACCTTGAAAGTGGTGCATTCAGTGGATGGCTGCTATTATTCCTCAAATGCCTTTGTTGACTAGTCTATACAATAAGTTATTATACAGGTGTTTATTAACAAAAAAAATTAATAATAAATTTTTTTTAAAATTAAAAAAAACCAAAAACATGATAGGCTTGTGACTTAATGAAATAATTTTCGGCATCTGAGTCACACAGTCTTTATAAAAAAAAATATAACAAAGTAATTTCGAACCTTTAAATTTCCTTTAAACGGAACAAAACTTAGAGAGCATTACAGAGAAATATATTATGTTGAAAGAATAAACACATCTTACAGACTGTGGAAAAATTTTTTTTTGCTCAAATAACAAAGCAAAATCATGCAGATAATGAAATGAACATCGAAAATTATGCTTAATGAAAAAAAACCCGTAAAAAAACAACGTTTTTTATACTATAATTCCTTTATATAACTAAACGAATGTTCATTACAATGCGCAGCGCAAGACAATAAAAAAATCCAAAACTTTAGTTATATCTCCTAAAAAATGTTTAATATAATATAATATATTTTTTAAAAGTATCGTCAATATAATATGCACCGCACAGCGCGACAGGAAAGTAATAAAAGGTCGTTCAATATAATAAGCACCGCGACACTCTAGCAGCTCTAGCACAAAAATTAACATGCTACATAGACATAAATAGAGATAATCTAAAACTTCAATAATTTAATTACAGTACACTCGATCGATCTGAAATTCTGAGAGATCATTTTTATCATCGCCACAAGTCTGCCTGCAAAATTTCAGCTCGCTAGCAATCGAGGAAGTGGGTTAAAAATCGATCCAAATATTTTTTTCGACAAGCAACCAAGCAAGCAGACACCACGAGTTAATATAAAGGATTTAATAACTAACCAAAACCTGCACTCTGTGCAATTTTAAACCATGCTCATTAACACAAGATTCATTTTTTGTCCCCTGAAGGATATTGCTCAGAATTAAACTGCCAGAAATGTCGTCATGCGTCGTTCGTCATATGTCCAGTGGGAGTTAACTCGAAGTTTTAATTGTTTGTGGATGAATATGTAATGCTATTTTCTAACCAAATTATATTTTAGCTGGAGATTTATGCTTGCGTGATGAGTTTTTTTTATCAGGATTTCATTTAGCTTTTAAATTTTGATTTGTATTTTGTTGTAAATAAAAATGTCTTTTATTTGTTGTGACCGTGAAGAAAAAAAGTTACACGAGAAGTCAGTCGTAAAGAGAAAAGACAGAAAAGACAAAAAAAAACAGCTAGTCTTACTACAGCCTGCAACAAGTTATAACTATTCACTATATTTAAAAAAAGCCTTCGAAAAAGCCCACAGTCTACAAACACAAAAAGTACGTGTCACATGACATACTTTCTGTTTACAGTTCATAACAAGTACTTTAAAAAAATAATTCAGGTGTATAACAAAGACCTCAGGAAATAAATTCATCAACAATGGGTAGGGCCTCAAATATGTTGGTGGATTTTTTAATATAAATATGCAAGGAATTTCGGAATGTGCACACAAACAAAGTTGCATAAACATATATATGTTTTTGTGTGCGTGTTTCATGTATTTAATTATGTGACTGAATAAAAAGTTGACTGAGATATTGCCCTTAACTATGTAGTATCTTTTATACTGGCCTACTTTAATTTAGTATATTGCTTCTGGTCTCAAACTGAAATGGCGATAAGTACATTTATTATTGTCTAGGCCCAAACTGTACTTTCATCTCCATTTGTGTTTATGACTTAAGTCAGTTTCACCTTGCCCAATCTCTTACCATACTATAACTAAACACAGCAGAGAGAATAAATCCCTTACCGACAGTCTACTTTTGAAGGTATAAGACATAAGAGTGCCAAGTACCAAAAAAAACAACACACAGATGAGAGGGTTGCCAGCTGGGTGTTACACCTATACAACCAGCTGGGTTGCACTCATATACAACCGGCTGTGTGGCATTGCTATACAACCAGCTTGGAGGCACAGCTATAAAGTAACCTTTAACTTTAACGCTAGGACCATAGTTATCTTACAATCGCGCCTGACTTTATCTTACGATGATATATGATACCAAAATAATGTTTTTGTTATTTTTGTACACTGTGACGTTTTCCTTATCTTTAGTTCAACGTTAGATATTGTTAAAAATAACATCATTATCAGAACAGTTGAGAAGTCATTCATAGCTAATTATGCGTGGGAGTAGGTCGTTTGTCACGCTGTCTTCAAGTCGCTGGGAACAAGAGCATGAGACACACATACTTTGTCGTGTTTGGCTAAGATGTGTTCAATTTAAATAAACTTCTTTAAATATGGTAAATAATTTTGATAAGTAAATGTAAGATATCAAAACGAGTCTAAAAAGAATTAAAACTATTAAAACAATGAAAAACCCCGAAAGCAATCAAAATCACAAAGTTACTCATGAAAGGTCTTCCTTAACAACCGAATTGTGAATGCCAGCCACAAAAGACCTCCGAAATGATAATAAAAGCCACCGTAACCACTAAATTACCAGTGAAAACCACCAAACCGACTTAATTTACCGGGAAAGCCAGAAAAACCCTTGACTTTCTAAGATTGAGCCAAATGAATGACTTAAATAACTGTTAAAACAAGGACGCAACTAGAAGTGGTGGCTATGAAGACGTCTCACCCAGCCACCGAAGACACTCAACCACTGGTTCGCCTCAATGAAACCTATTGGCACCTGTTACTCACCTGTGAAAGCCAACAGATAACACCAACAATCTTGTACACTCCAACACGTTTTCCACTGGAAGTCCGGGACGCGTCATGAATCGTTAAACCTCTCAAGTTGCTGAAGGATGGTATGAAACGGGCCGACGTAACCAAATTTGGTGATTGGGTTGTTAGAATAATCACCTCTATGTGTAATAAATATCCCGGTGGTTGAATTATTAAAGCTGTTAACTTGTGACGTGATATCCAAACAAGAGTCTGCAGTGGACGGATTTGACTAGGAGATTATTTGTTTGAGGCAAGTATTGGAGACTGATCAATAATATGATGATCTCAGTATAGAAGGACATCAATTTTAATATTGAATTTTCAACTTTCTTCTTTAGTAAATTGCGTTTGATGATCATACATTGATAGAGTAAAAAAAAATTAAAATAAATTTAAGAACATAATTATTGATAGATTTCCAATCGTTGATCTTTTGTTAAAACGACAACGCTTGGCTTAGAGTAGATTACAATTTCAGCCAGACATCTTGGAGGAAGGCAAAAATTGATTATTTGTATATGAAAACTATTTTAATCTATGCGAATATTATATTGACATTAAGATGTTTGTTGTCACAGAATCGGTTGATTTTTACGTGGTTAATTGAACGCAGGAATGTTGAAAGAGTTCTAATGTCACCAGCTTGTACTGTATGGAATCTGAAATGAAGAAAAATATATCGTTTTATTTACAGCTTTTAAATTATTAACATAATAGTATGTTTTTGTACTTTATAAACACAATTGAGTAAAATTACATAGCGATATAAACACAGTTATGTGACATGAATGTATGATTTTCCTTGCAGTATATTATTTAAGCATTTCTTTTTAAAAAGCATTAAATTAAACTGGTTGTGGTGGTGGGGGGGGGGATATATGTCACAAAAAATCGTCAACTTTTGACCTATGAACCAGTAACAGTGCTTACTGTTGAGTAGGGTTAATTTGAATAATAATACATCAGTTCTGATGCAGTTTTTAACAGGGGAAAACTTTTATGTACAAAAATATCTAACATATGCAGGTCTTAAATCGAATACTAAAAATGTCAACATTTAATTACAGAGCTTTGCGCTTATATTTTGAAAATGCCTGTTATAAGAGTATCACTGGGGGGGGGAGGGGAAGTAGTGGGACACACCAGTGCAGTAGGACAGTCGTAGGAAAGGAATTGTCACAAATATTTATGACTGAACTGAATCGTTGGTGACCTTAATGACCTTAACCGACATAGGACAATAGTCAAAGTGGGTGTGGCACAACAAATAGTTTACTCTCGTAAACCTACGCCTGAAGTTAGACTCGTCGTCCGGAATTCGGGCGTGGCTTGGGTTGCCTGAAGGAACCAGGAAAACCAACACTTCATCAACATTTTAAAAAAAACTCTAATAAGAATGCAGGACTAGACACAAACCATAGATAAGCGTAGGAAGCCATAATCTTCTGTATAGAAGGAGCTTCTGTAACACGTAAGATAATATATTGTGTAATAAAGCGTGAGTGAGGTCTCCTAAACGCTCTCGCATATTCGTATAAGTATATAACAGTAAGGGTTCCGATGGAACTTCCAATAGAATAGAAAAGTTGGGTAGGTTTTGTTAAATCTATATTTCCTAATATTGTGACAAAACCACTAGATATTCGAGAAAACACATAGAGGCGTATAATAGTTAGAATATGCTGCTTTATCAGAATATGATATAAATGTGTCAAATTCTGAACGTTGTTTTTTAGTAAACAGAAATAGAGTAAAGTACCAATTCCGATAACACGAAATCGCTCAAAAGTTGACAGAACTTACGTGTAGGATTTAATACTTATATATGAAATTTCGATCGTCTAACAGAAAAGGTACTCAAGCTATCGTATTAACACACAAGCACACACACACACACACACACACACACACATGGAGAGAGAGAGAGAGAGAGAGAGAGAGAGAGAGAGAGAGAGAGAGAGAGAGAGAGAGAGAGAGAGAGAGAGAGAAACGCACAATTACACATAAGATTGCAAAACTGAGATTATCCGACTCAGGAAGGTAAAGCGTGAACATTAATGATCCTACATGTGGAAGAAAATCAGCAGCCCCGAGCCTAATGCTCTTCATGGGTCTTCCCGTAGACCCCCCTCAGCTCTCCTGGCTCTTAAGTAACCCAATAGCTGAGAGACCCCCCCCCCACTCCGGAACGTTTGTTTCTGAAGCGGCTGCCTGGGCATCCAAGAAACAAGGTCAATAATGTCTCCCACTAAATTGACCTCACAAAGACGGGTTAAAGTTTCAATACTTCGACTCGCTACCACTTCGGCGCCACCCCGGCAAGCACACGAGTCTCTATGGTTAGAACTGCCACAAGGCCGGGGATCATCAATGACCCGCCTAGGGCGTAACCCCAACGGGAACGTTTCCTCAGAGCTGGCGTCCGTTACGTTCTTCGCGGTACATTTTGCTAATCCGTGCTGGCGCTCCTGGCCCTAAACCGACACTGCTCAATGACATTGCTGGTAAAATGAGGGGGACAGAAACGGTCGCTTAGGAATAACCCGACCCTAAACGATTTTAATTCTTTGCACGATTGCAAAACTCCTCTTACTCCTATACGAGAAAGTAAAAAAAAAGTATTTTTCTCAAGACAAAGAAACGATTCACTATCTTTCATCTCATATCCTTCAGCAAAAAACCTAATTCAAAATCTTAGAAAGAATTTGTTGCCATCAATGAGCCTATGTACTCTAAAATTCGTTTAAATATTGATTTTTTAAAGCTGGATTTTTCAATTCCTCCACTTATCCCAAACTAAGACTGTTGGTGAGTTAACAGCTACTGAGACACCAATGCAGCCATGCAGTCACATGCTTCCACTAATTTTATTGTGATGTTTGTGGTGTGAAACACATGACTCTAATTGAACTTGATAGAAGACCATCGAACGACATAGTTTTTTTTTAAAAATATCTTAAATCATACAGAGCGTTCTAAAGTGTTTGCAGCCAATCTTAAATGCTTCATTTTGCTTTTCTAATAAATCAACTACAGGATTCTTTGGCTAACAAAAAAAAACCACGGGTATTTCTCAAGTATTGGTCGGGCATATTCCTCGAAAAAGTGCATATCTTGTTTTAAAACCTTCATAAATAATTTATTTTTAAACAAGATACCTTGTATTATTGGTAAACAACAGTTCCAGTGTTTTTCTGATTTCTTGTTTAGAGGAAAAATGTGTAACGTGTAATAATGTTGTCCAAAGCTTCAGAATTTCCTATTTAAAAATCGAAGATAAACACTATTACTATTGTAGGCTACGCGCATACGCGTACCTTCTAACGCCTTTGCCTCTTTAAAAGACAGAATTGTAAAAAAAAACATTGTGTACTCTGAAGCTAAACACAAACAGACGCTTTTCAAACAGGTTGACGCGGACATACAACATTGCAAACTGGAGATACATTTAATTGAAACTAATATGACTTTAATTAAAAACCGTCTCAAAAAGTAGAAAATATGTTTCGGCTAGTACAATGTTGGCATTTATGATTGTGTCTTAAACTTGATCTAAGTCTTT
Organism: Ampullaceana balthica; assembly: GCA_944989445.1. Lineage (NCBI taxonomy): Eukaryota > Metazoa > Mollusca > Gastropoda > Lymnaeidae > Ampullaceana > Ampullaceana balthica. The sequence continues at coordinate 352,482 of CALYLW010000375.1, read as the reverse complement.
TTTTATTTACATATTTGCCTTAAAAACATATACACAACACGCGAGTCTTCTTCGAAGCTCGACTTTTAAGTTTACGAGATCATCCATTTTCTCTCTCGTATCACTTTTAGTCCGCATACTCCAATTTATTTAGTAAAAAATCCTTTCGAAAACCACCAGAACACACACCTCCTCTCCATGACACCAGTTGACTGTGATCCTAGACAAGCGTTTAAAACCCGTGTAGATGATACCCCGGACCATATTATCAAGTCTAACTCCGGGCCGTGTCTCCTCCCCCCTCCCACCCCCACCACCCCAAACGTCTGTTTGCCAAGACTTACACGTCCCACCGACGATACTTTCCATTTCCTCAGTTTTACGAGCCGTCCTCTCCCGCCACTGCTCCCAACGTCTCATTCAAAAAGGGACATGCAATAAATTCTCGTCCCGAGTTGGCGAGCCTCGGGTAGGATCCGTGTTTCTTGTCTCTAATCGGGTAGTATGCGAGGTTGTGATTGAGAGGTCAAATGGCAGGCGTCAAGTTGGAAGACGTGTTGTGAATGAAGGTGGCACTGTGAGATTAGGCAACGGTGGGAGAGAGACACAGGGAGACAAGAGATTACAATGGAAATAGGTCTTTGAAATCAGGCTTTGGGTAATGTTCCCTTTAAGCTGGGTGGCTGCGCGGCCGCGCCGATATCTTACCGACGCCGCGCAGCAGTTTAGAGTTACCGCGCAGCAAATTTAGCAAAATATAGCGCAAAATGTGGATGCTGCGCAACTTTGCACACGAGTTGTTTTTTTTTACTTTGGACACGGACCAACGAACCTTAGAGGGAACATGGGCGTTGGGGACAAATAAGTTTGATCCCTTTGCTTTTTTAAATCCTTTATATTAACTCGTGGTGTCTGCGGCCGCCCGACCGACCGACCGACCGACCGACCGACCGACCGACCGCCCTTGTCGCCAAAACTGTTTAGCGATTTTTAACCCTTTTGCTCGTAAGCTAGCGAGCTGAAATTTTGCAGGCAGTTTCGTACCGATAATAAAAACAATGTATCAAAATTTCAGATCGATCGCAGGTACCGTAATTAAATTATTTATTTTTTAGATTATTTTATTTATTCCTATGTATCATGCTATTTTTTGAGATAGAGCGTCGCGGTGCGTATTATATTGAACAACCTTTCTGTCGCGCAATAAGGTGCGTATTTTATTGACAGCTCTTTTTATAAACATATTCCTGATCGGTGCGCATTATATTAAACACGTTTTACGACACAACTACAATTTTGTATTTTTGGATGGTCTTGCGCTGCGTATTATAATGAACATTCTTTTAGTTACGTCTCATACATAAAGGATTTATTGTCAAAAACTTGGTTTTTTACGGGTTGTTTTTATTTCTTTATTTATTTACAGTTTGACGATGAGGGCGTCTGAAGTTTGTTGTCATTTTTCCTACGGCAGATGTAAAAAGGGGATGAAGTGTTTGTGATCCATCGCGTGAGTCATTACAAACTTCTTGTGGATAGCCACAAACATTTATTTACATACCACTGCACTTAGAGAATAATAGAGACTAGACTCTAGTCAATAGAGGAAGAAGAAACGACAGCATAAGTCGTTATCACAAGTTAAATCAGAAGAATGTCTTCAAAAGACGCAGTGACTAATTGTGACCACCGCTTTTTGGATCTCTTGAACAGCCAATGAGCTGCAGCAGATAAAATTTTATTTTAATCAAACACTTTTTTTAAACTTTAATTGCAGCCCCTCCCCCTACCACTACAATGAGTTCGGGATGAAGAATTTTCAGGACCAAGAGTACCTTTTCAGTCTCAAAGATTAGTTATAAAATAAAGGTGGATATGCAGATATTTTAATTTTATTTATATAGTTGTTTCCTGCTCTAGCGCTGTGATCTTACTTTTCACATTAAAAAAAATATTCTAATTACCCAGCAATATGAACTTATAAATGAGTATTTAAAATATTTCAACAAATAAAAATTAAAATCAAAACATTTTAAGCAATGGTATTTTTTTTTGTTTTTTGTTTAGTTTTTAAAAATTATCCAAAAAAAATCTCCCTTTTACAGTTACCCAGAGCCCCGGCCTCCAACCCCCTACCCCCCCCCCTCCTTTACCCGTCAACAAATGTATCTTCTTTGCAGACGTGTCGATTTTCTTCCTCAACAAAGTCGTCTTCTCTGCAGCGTCACGTCTGTTAAACCTAATACCGCTATCTCCGCCGATGTTTGCCGACGACTTACGAACGGAACTCTCTTTAACCCTTGCACTACCATCAACGAGGCCAGCAATCCCATCGAGTGAATCCGTCAAATCCCCTCGCCTTTCGTCCACTGACAAAGAACCGACTCCGTAAACGGGAAAAAAGATATCTGAACGTGATGTTGGCATTCTTCGTCGTTATCTTAACTACAAGTTCTTGACTATGATCTGAAAGCAAATCTCAAACTGACGTGAGACGTACCCCGTGAACGTTACGAGTGATATTTTATGTGTAACGGAAGTCAAAATATCATGCCATATAGCGGTCAAAAATTAATTTTGAGAATTGGAAAACATACGAGATTCTCTGGATTTCGGCAAGAATGTAGCACATTTTTTTTTAATTTCGCTCTTCCCAAACTGAATTGAACTTCTGTTTATTAATATTTTTATAAAATTTTTAATCACAATACTGTTTACAGTGTGCACATCAGTTGGTGAGACCGCGATCAGGCTGAAAAGTGAAAAAAGTTACGTAAAAACGGTATAAAAAGGGACATAAGCTAGTTAGGACCTTTTATCTAGCTTGTACGTAAGCAAAACAGAACTGAACCAACGTTCACAACGACCACGCATACACTGTGCTTGTAGTTTTACCTTTAGTCCAAACATCAAATTTCTTTTAGAAAATATTAACCATTCATGTGTATAAATATATATACAAGTTCGAATTTTTTAAATATAATTTACCCTTCAACCAGTGGCGTAGGATTTGGAAGAGGATGGGGGGGGGGTTTTCAATACGGTTCTTATTATTTGCAGGGATGTTATCTTAGAGTGTCTTAGACGACCTGTCCACAATTATTTCCGTTAAAGAAGGTGTACAAATTATCACCCCACTCCGGGCGGCACACCCCCCCCCCAAAACCCTCGGCCTTATGTTTATATTAGCCACTGCACTTTCTACGGGGTTCATTTCTTTTTTTCACATTCCGAACTTCAGCGTTTGAATTTCATGCCACAAGAGATGAGGTCGTGACTTGTGTAACCTTTTCATTTATACATGTTATCTGGCGACAGGATTAGGGGGTGGGAGGCCTGGGGGGGGCAGGATGGGTTAAAATGTGCTTACTTGGCAGTGATAGAAGACTCGAGGGACACCAACAATAGACTGCCAGTGTTGGAGTGTGAGGTGAAACACGACAATTACTTTAGTGTTGGAGTGTGAGGTGAAACAGGAAAATTACTTTAGTTTGTCAAAATACTATCAAAGGAATTTTTTTGTGCCCGTTTTTTTCTGAGATTTTTTTAAAGCGAGTGTTGTTTTCATGTGTTAATAGAGACACTAGTGCAAAAATTATGGTTGTATTTATAACACTAGTGACATCATTCACAACACTAGTGACAACATTCATAACCATAGTGACATTATTCATAACACTAGTGACATCATTCATAACAATAGTGACATCATTCATAACACGAGAGAAATCATTCTTAAAACTAGTGACAACATTCATAACACTAGTGTCATCATTCAAAACACTAGTGACATCATTCATAACACTAGTGACATCATTCAAAACACTAGTGACAACATTCACAACACTAGTGACATCATTCACAACACTAGAGAAATCATTCTTAAAACTAGTGACAACATTCACAACACCAGTGACATCATTCTTAATATAGTCACATTGACATTCATATTACTTTTGGACATCACTCCTATCACTAGAAACGCCATTCATCGTAATATTAACATTATGTCTCAAAGTAGCACAGCTTTCGGAGTACCAAGGACATCATTCACTGAATTACTTATCTTAGTTTTCATTTCTCACGAAATTGAGGTGTTATATGACTGCAAATGACAACATATAATTTGAGTGCCTCCCCTCCCCCCCACCCTTTTCCATCCGATTTTATTGATGCATCGCTGAATTGACCTTCAAATTCGTTAACCTTCAAATGTTGTAAATGTTGTTTGTCCCCGTCCCCCCCCCCAGCCCACCCCCGTTTCCCACGAACAAATGTTGACAACAGCCAAAATCTGCTGAGTCAGTAAGATCTATAATTAGCTCAGACATTCTTAGCTTCATTGATCTCAACGTTACAAGCAAACATATTTTTTGTTCTAATTCTCTCGGCTATTTAGAGATGATCATTGCTCACAGATCCCATCATATCCCCTCCACACATTCATGTAGTTCTCTTAAAGCTGTCGGGGAAACTGCTCTACAAACTCTGCAATAGTAAACCCCATTAGTTGCATTAAATAGATCAGTGCTTCTCAAACTTTTTAGTATGGCTGACCGGAAGGATTTTTTTTCATTGCACCAGGGACCGGTGCACTATTTTCCCAGCACTGACAATTTTTTCTGTCCCTTTTTTGATAGCTTCTGCGGACCGGCAGCGGATGACCCCCGGACCGGCACCGGTCCGCGGACCACCACTTTCAGAAGCACTGAAATAGATCATTAGGGGGGGAAAAACAGGAAATACCATAGATAGATACAAAATCTCCATCTAATATATAAAGATGAAAGTTTGTTTGTTTGTTTGTTTGTTACCCATAGAATTCCACACCGTTGGACCTAGGGTGCTGAAATTTTGCATGGGACCCTCATTTGACCCGGGACAGGTCATAGGCTATGTTTCAACCCCAGCTGACCACCCCTAGGGTAAGGGGGCCCATTATGTTGCTTTTTTGCTTATATGAGCTATATAAAGATTAGTCTGAGCGTTGACTACTGTGTAAATGAATGATTCTTGACCAAGTGCATTGAACTCATAATGTCCATTTCTTCGGGGCCGGGGGCACAAAATGTCTTTTTTCGGGTAATGTTTAAGATTTTATTCCCCATTCAATTTTATAACATCTTGAGAAATAAACAGATTACTTTCATTTATTTCTCTTAACAACTATAAATAGTTTTATTGAATTTACACTTCTTAGCATCAATAAACAGAATAGTAAAATCAATGTGACCCTGAGTAGGGTTAGGTTAACCTAGGGGTGGTCACCTGGGGTTGAAACATAGCCTATGACCTGTCCCGGGTCAAATGAGGGTCCCATGCAAACTTTCAGCACCCTGGGTCCTACGGTGTGGAATTCTATTCTTTTTTAAAAAAATCTGTTCACTATTTTTTTTTAAATCGTGAAACGCCGGGTACCCCAGCTAGTATTTGATATGTAAACCCGAAAGGTCCAAGTTTAAAAGAAGACCTACACGATAACACGCTAACAGGGTATGTATGAGCCTGAAAAGACGTCACAAAACAACGAACGTTTCGGAAAAGAGTCTCACCCACATTTCGTTCACTTCGAGAAGACCTCCAACAACTTTTGACGATCGCCAAGCGGCAGGTCTCGGTAGAAGTAGGGCTCCCAAAAGCCTAGCATTTATTCTATTGTCTTGGCATCTCCTGGGAACCAAGACGTGTGTGTGTGTGTGTGATGATCCGAAATAGATGCTCGGGAGGATGCAGGGGCGACGGCTGGGGCTGCAGCAGTAGTTGTCGTAGAACGATTCCAGCTCCCGTCTGTTTGTTTGCGCATGTGTTCGGTAGACTAATGCGGTTTGGGGAAACAACAACAGGCCGAGACAACTCTCGGCATAGAAACACGTTGATAAGGTGATACCCCGGGGGTCCTCAAATCATGGACTGAGCTTTCGAGATTTTCTTTTCATTATTGTTTCTTATTTTTTATTTTTTAAAATAAATTTCACCTTGAAATAGTATCAACATAGGATCAAATAGCATATTATATTTAATAACGAAGGTTGAAAAAGAGGAAATGATTTTTTTAAGGGATGGACGTATGTTCGTCTCCATTCTGATGCCAAAAATAATAAATAATAATATATTGATTCCTAAAGATTTATGAGAAAAGTAAATAGAGATCTATCGTTTTTGAAAATTGGGAAAATTTAAGAATGAACGGTGTATTTCCAAGGGAAGTGATAGCGTAAGTAACGGGGCGTTGGCTTCTCAAGTTGCAATAGATAAAAAAATGTTTAGCATTTTTTTGGGGTACAATTTGAGATAAGTTTCAATCTATTTTGTTTAAAACGAGTCTGGTCTGACGGCTGAATTAATCACTCGAATGCCTTGGTCCCAACACAGCAAACACAGGCAGTGTGATGTTTACAACAGGAGAGCTAAGCAAGTCACAGACCAGCTGAAGAACTCCCTGATGTACCATAGAGATGACAAGCACAGCAGCTCGCTATGCCGAGAATGAAGACGCACAACAGCTTGCATAACATGTGGCACGGCTGCATGTGTTCAATAGTGCGGCTGCGAGAACTAGAGGTCAGATGCGCACTTGTGCGGAATGTTGCGCGGGAACTCGCGGGAACGGCCCCCTTTCCAAATAAACAAACATTAACTGCTTATGTAGACATGGGTCAAAGGTAGGGAGCGACCCACACAAAAAGAAAAGAAAGCTTTTGTCGCATATATGGTATTTGTATGTTTGTCAGTGATTGTTTGTTTCGTTAAGTGTTGAAACAAGAAATAAACAAAGAGATTACGACGGGAAACAGAGAAAAGAGATCTAGAAAAACGAAACAATAAATAAGAAACAAAATTGTATACTATACCTAACAGTAGTTAGAAAAGCGCGCAGGAGCACAAAGCAACTGAGACAGACTCAAAGAGGATTATGTTGATATAAAAATGCAAAACCGAATAAATAGTCTTCATGTGTGTTATAGAAAGCGTACCACAGCAAGGTGTCATTTCGGAACACCTATAAAATTTTGGGATAAAATATTTAATGGATAGGGTCCACCCTAGCCCTTACGAAATACTCATTAAATCTGCTGTCGGATGATAACATACAACACTGACATATCATAGTAATGTCCGTAGCTAAAGTTTGAAATTTTAAAAAAAATTCTTTAGAAACATAAAAATGTTTATTTATAATAATAATAATAATGCTGTCAGTATAGTGTGATATAGATTGTTTTTGTTCAGGTTGTTATCATGTCTATAAGACGTATGAGTTTATAAACTTTTAACATTTATTTGATTTCTATGAAAGCGAGCTAAATTTAAAAGAAATTTTTTAAAAAAATAACAGATCCCCCTTCTCACTGCCCCCCTTCTCACTGCCCCCATTATCACAGCCCCCCCTTCTCACAGCCCCCCTTCTCACAGCCCCCCTCCTCACAGCCCCCCTTCTCACAGCCCCCCTTCTCACAGCCCCCCTTCTCACAGCCCCCCCCTTCTAACAGTCCCCCTTCTCCACGTGTTCACTGACAAGTTGCAGGTAGGTTGCTGGTAATTTACAGGTAAGACGTCTCACAGGTGCTTGTTCGACGAGTAGAATAGTAGTTGAAAGGGCCAAAAGTTTGCTGCGTTGGTCAAATTTCTCCACACCAAATGTTTGCATGCTGGTACGATGTCGCCTCGAAAAAAATTTCCAACGCTGTTAAGATGTCCCCCTAAAAAAATGTTTTCTAGGCTGGTAAGATGTCCACATAGAAAAGGTTTGCTACACTGGTAAGCAATGTTCCCTTTCAGTTTCGTTGGTCCGTGTGTAAGTTTTTTAAAAAACTCATGTGCGAAATTGCACAGTATCCATTTTTGTGCAAAATTTTACACCCCGCTAACTCAGAAATATTATCAAAATTTGCTGCACCGTAATTCTAAATTGCTGAGCGGCGTTGGTCGGATATCTGCGCGGCCGCGCAGAAACGCAGCTCTTCAAAAGAGAACATTGCTGGTAAGATCACCCCATTACAAGAGTTAGCTACGCTGATAAGATGTCCACGCACGAAAGGTTTGATAAATTTTAAGACGTCCACGCACAAAAAGTTCGCGGTGACCTCCTCATCTAGTTAAATAAAAGGTTTTAAGAATGAGTAGTAAAAGGGTGATGAAACAAGCGGAACTTTTTAAACCTCTGAGTGAATTGGATAAAATACTAATACATGGTCGTCCTTAAATTGTTTTGAGACCTAAAGAAGCGAAAGATATTTTGAAAATGTTTGATGATATAAAATTTTAATGTATTCAGCAGAATACTAGAATATGCATCTTCTGTATGGGACCCATCCACCAAAGAAAACATTGATAAACTAGAACAAATTCAAAAAAGATCTGCCAGATTAATTACTGGAGAATATTCAAAACTGACAAGAATAACACCATTAGTTAAATCATTAAACCTTGAAACATTGGAGGATAGAAGAACCAAGAGCAATGTAGTAATCATACATAAAGCAATTAATTCTAATTTAGAAATACAACACAAAGATAACTTAATACAACCCTCAGATAGACATAAGGATAAAAACACCTTTCTTATTCCGTATGCAAGAACAAACACATACAAGTTTTCCTTCTTCCCGTCCGGAATTCGGGCGTGGAATGGGTTGCCTGAAGAATCCAGGAAAACCAACACTTTATCAACATTTAAATCTCTAATAAAAATGCAGGACTAAACACAAACCATAGATAAGCGTAGGACGCAATAATCTTCTGTATAGAAGGAGCGTCTGTAAACAGATAAGATAAGATAAGATAAGCAGAATTGGACTATCTATAATACCAGTACCCCATTTCTACCAGACAAAAGAACAAAGTATAACCTTGTGTCCTTAATAAGCTTTTTTTTTCTTCAAAATGTACAATCTGGACGTGCTGACAAAAGAATCGCAATAGATTCTCCTTGGACCCTAGTGAAAGGGTGGGAAAAGTGCGGCCCTCAGGCCACACGCGGCCCGACACATACATTCAGAAAATCCGCCTTGAACTGAGATTTGCTTCATGTCCGCGACCGAAAGTTCTTCTTATGCTTTTTATTAGAGTGTCCAGACCAAAGCACTTGGACAGGCAGCGTAACTAAGCACTTTTCCGGTTTGTCTGTTTTATTTCAATTTTCTTTTTGCAACAGTAAATTTAAACATTTCCAAATTAATTGGCTGCGAATCATCCGAAAATGCATAAAATTGGTAATGAATTCCGTGTGTTTGATTAAGAATTGACACGCAAATATTTCTTTGGTAATATAGCAGGAAAGCGGTGTGTTTTGCTTTGTCATGAAACGATTGTGAAACACACAACACGAAACAAAACAACGATTTTGAGGGCAAACTTTCTGAGGACGAACGCAAGAAAAAAAAAGGAGATTGTGTTATTAAGTTGAAGAAGCGACACGCATTATTAGCAACCAGCACATAAGGATAGTGCCACAGAGGCCAGTTTTATGATAGCCTACAAACTCGATAAACGCAACAAGCATTTCTTTGGGATAATGAGCAGGTTAAGCAGATTTTGCACGCGTGTTGTGTTGTGCCCTGATGTGTTAACTAAAAAATACAATCATTTTAAACGGTGCGGTCATCCGATAAAATCCGCTATCACGAAGTGGCCCCCGAGCCAAAACAATTGCCCACCGTTGCCATAGTTCAGGTGTGGCCGGACCTGTAGTAAATGGGAGACATTTTAAAAAAAAACAACAAACTATTGAGAGCCGTATTGAAGCACAATGGGTCATTAAACCTAGCTTAGAAATGCTCCAGTCATCTTTGTAACATATCTTTCCTTAATTCCATGCAAGCCGCAATGTGAACACAGAAAAGCCGCATTCCTCTCGCGAGCAGCGGTTCGGCCCCCGTTGCCTTAGTTTATCATAATTTTGTAAAATTAACTGCGGAAGCAGTTTAGATTACTCCTGTGGCACTTTTGTCACGTGACTGTACGAGTAATTTGATAAAATAGGATCCACCCTCAGACCACTGCCAGAATATTAGGACTCCAGATCACTGGGTACGTGTGAGCCCATCTGCCTTCAAATAAATTAAATTAATCTTTGGAATGGCTGCGACAACACTACGTCATCAAGACTCTTGATTGGTTTAAATTAGACAACGACTTATCTTTAATATTTATTTTTATTGGAAAAACGAAATTCTCATTTTGACTTCATAAAAAGCGATCTATTTAATGAGCGCTGCATAAACATTGCATAAAGTGTATAAAGTCCTTTCAATTTGTTTCTCTTTGTTGTTCTTTATACAATAATGAAGGTGGAACATCAGCTGCTACTTTATTTATCTTGGCTTCCAGGTATTGGTTGTATTTTTGTTATATTTGTTCTTTTATTTTTTAGACTGTATAAATTTTCTGAAGAAAAAAAATTATTCAGACAGCTTTCTAATTATGAAATTAAATTAGAATCACTAGAAATTTTTGAAAAAGGGTATATTTAAAAATATTTAATCAAGTTGGCCCTTACCTTAACTATCTTATTTTATCTGTTACATACGCTCCTTCTGTAACAGAAGATTATTGCGTCCTACGCTTAACTATGTCCAAACGTAGACGTGAGAAACAAAATATAGCTGAGAGAAAGGAAACAAAAGTATAGGGGAGGATGTTTCAGTTCCATTCTAATGAAATCTGAAATCTTTTAACAATTTTGATTTTATGAATGTATGTCAAACCAGGCTGTCATTGCTCAGTAATTTAAGAAGAAGATTCAATTTACTTATTCTTAGCGAAAGATTTTTAAAAAAAATTATTGCTATAAGGCGAACAAAATGCCGACACAAGTTATTGAATTTCTTATTAAAATATTTTTTAAATGAAGGATTAAAATATGTATGCGTTTGTTTCCTATTTAATTTGTGTGTATGCCACCCATCTAATCCACGACGGTTGGGTGAAAGATTCCACTTTTCACAAGATTAATGTCCCTTCACCATCACGTGATAAACAGCATAGAACTAGTCCTGAGTGCGTCTATTTCTTCGTACACATTTTGTACTTGGTTGACAGCGCCTCCTTGTGGACATCGCACTAACTTCTCACGTGAAGCACAAAGGGAAGCAATTTGACTTCCCCGCCTCGCACTGCCTCAGCGTCACCGCATATTATAAACAAACTACTTCTGATATGTATATACAGTTTCCCTCCGTATGGAACATTGGCTCGCTCTAGGGTCTAGAGGCGGTATCCTTATTTAAAAAATTGCATCACCCTCTAAAAGTGTTCCGATGAATTGAAATGTCTGTTTGCATAATTTTGGCTGAATCTGGCCCAACTATTATCGACATGTTTCTATGAGAGTTGATTCCCTAAACAAGATTAAAAAAAACTAGGAGAATGCTTGAGTCTAGGTCTTTTTTAATTTAAAACATAAATTAGTTCTACAGATGGCTACACTGGTGTCGAGCAAATGTTTGATAACCGGAAGTTGTTTGTTCGTTTTCTTTTAAATTTGCCGCGATCGCTTCTTCATTTCCGATTAGAATTTGTGTATTTACTATTCATGTCATTTATACATTACTAATGCACCTAATTATGTTTGTATATGACCCCCTCCCCCTTGAAGCTTATTTGTTATCTAAATTCCAGCTCCACGCAAAGTCGAAAGATATGCCACTGGCCACTGACAATGTATTTCGAAACACATCCATTCAAATATGTTCATGTTTATGCAGATCTGATGTATCTGTACAAAGAATTGCTCATATAGACTTAACAGAAAGTTTATTACCTATTAAAAAATTAAAGTTGATTTTCCAAGATAATTGTGATTGAGAAATAAAATAAAAATAAAAATTTTGAATCAAAATCACAACCTAAAACAAATGAATGAATTATTTCTTCTATAGCGCTAACACTATCTATGCTAGACTAGCATGCTCACGCTTTCAGTTATATCCTATGAAACAAAATAGTATAATCTACATGACTTCACATATGTTTCAGACTCAGAAACTTCTTTTTTTTCTCCTACTCACGCCCACACTCCCCGAAAATTCTCGCCAAGGGTTTGTGGTTAAAACCGCAATGCATCCAGTAATGGCGTCTCTCTCAGAAGTCACAGCCAATCGGCCCGGGGGAGAACGCACTTGCAGAAGTCTGTGAGGGCAGCCTCCGTGGTACGCCAAACAATATCAATGACATTTCAACGCAAGTAGGTTACACTTGCTTTAATGACATTCTCTCGGATCCCGCAGGGGCGTATGCCGGGGGTACTTAACAATCGAAAATCCGACGTCATTTCCTGAGTAAGGTCTCTCATTTTGATATGAAAGATTTGTTTGCTGGCGTTTGTATGTACATATCTCTTGTCTCACGTGGGCCGAACTCAAGTATCAGGTACGCGGGCACTCTCTCTTCAAGAAAATGTTACAAACTGTTTTATCTCTAAGAGATCTTACTGAAAAATTTGTTTCAGTATGGATAATATAAAAACCTGAAGTCGTAGTTATCTGAGACTGAGAGGAACTAATTTGATCAGCTGCGTATCTAAGTGAGTCTTTTTATTATCCATCAAGAAACAAAATAAAACTACTGTTCGTTTTTAATATATTACAAATTATAATAATGAATTGCCCAATCTGGACTAGAACAAGAATACGATTCATGTGCACATTCCCATTCGTCTGTAGAACGCACTATTGCACATATGACTATACGAATTTTCATTTGATAAACACAGTTTTGTAATGTGCACTCCATCATTTTTTACACTATACATTTCAATTAATATTTTTAAAAAATGTTTTCAAAATATTTTTCTGCTTATAATAAAAAATGTATTTTTACTAAATTGTTATCTCAACTCATAATTATAAAAGTATCATTTCCCTCACTTTGAATTCTTGGTTAATATTTAACTATGTGACTCGTTTAAAAAAAAATGTCTGAGACCCAAATTTCCAAATCGGTATAAACTGTCAATTTCAAGTATCATTTTACGATACTTTTGAATTCAAGCGTTATTTTATTTAAATGGTGCATGCATCTCATTCGTTCACGTCTTAACATTGCATCATTTAAACCCATTTAAAGATTGATGTATGCGGATAAATTGACTGTCGCCAAGCACAGGTTCGGGTCTCGTTAAAAGTTCTTAAATTGTTTCTTAATTTTACCCCCGTCCGTGTATTGTTTATATAGTTTATATAAACTGTTTGCATACCACGGGTCTAACCAAGTATATGGGATGGCTCCGAGCTGACGCCAAGTTACAGTGTCTAAGGGTTGCGTAAAAAAAAAGAGAGAGAGAGAGAAACATCGCCTCAGCGAAGGTCAGCGGAGAGTTTGACGGCACGATGCAATAATGTCTGCTACACGGGAGCCATGTGGCCGTGTTTATGTCACATTCAGGGCCACTCGTTTGATAAAGGCCACATGCTTTCAAAACTTAATTAACTTTATACCTCTAAGGTTACCGACCGGTTTAAGTGCAGTGTGTGGGGGGGTGGGGGGTGGAGCGGGGCAGCACAGGTGACATGGGAGATGCCAACATTGTAAAATATCAACCTTGAACGGTTCTCAAACGATCTGTGACGACATTAGATTTGGGGGTGGGGGGGGGTTCTTTGTTGATGTAGACACATTTTTCCAATGGTTGTCGGCGGTCTTTGGGTACGATTCATACACGTATTACAAACGTCAATTCACAGATTAGTGAGATTAGAAACAGAGAAGCGAATGGTTTACGAAGAGTTATAATGTATGTATCAGCCTTTCTAGTCCGTTAGCAAAAATCAACCAATAAACAAGCACAAAATGCAATGGCCTCTTTGGGGAGCATTTTTAAACACAGGCTTTCTGAATTTTTACAATTTTCTTTCTCGATACATTTAATTTATTACTTGTCATGAATGTGTGTGTGATTGGGTTGGGGGGGGGGTAAATTGCGTGTGTATACAGTTGTGTCGTTATTAGCAGCGAAGTCACTGTTTCCCTCCACATTTAAGCCAGAGAACTTCAAAACGATAACGAATAGAAGTCAACCGCAGGCCACTTTTAAGCAGCAGTCCAAGATGATGCACTTCTTACACGTACAGGCTGAGTGGAGTTGGACCTCTGATACAATTCCTGCTCCAGTGAGTATACACCATAGGCAAGACACGTAACAGTTTACAGTGGTTATACACCATAGGCAGGACGCGTAACAGTTTACAGTGGTTATATACCATAGGCACGACAAGTAACAGTTTACAGTGGTTATATACCATAGGCAAGACAAGTAACACTTTACAGTGGTTATACACCATAGGCAAGACAAGTAACAGTTTACAGTGGGCATACACCATAGGCAAGACACTAAATAGTTCACAATGGATATACCTGACTTGCGAAGGTGTTAAAACAATCCAAACTACATGCGAAATACGGAACAGTTCTCGGTATGAAATCTTTTCTTATACATAACAAACGGTCGTACTATACAGAGGGTTATTGCGTTCTACGCTTGTACGTGGTTTATGCACAGTTTTGCATGTTTATTTCAGTTTTCAATGTCGATAGTTTGTTGGTTTCCCTAGGGTGTTCAGGAAACCGTTTCCATGCCCGAATGCCAGATGAGAAGATGGGGGATTTATGTTTATTCTTGCGCACAGAAAAAAAGTGTTTATCCTTTTGTCTGAGTATTTTATTTAGAATGTCGTGTTGTATTTCTGAGTTAGAATTTAGTGCCTTAGATATTATGATTACTTTGATCTTTGTTCTTCTGTCCTCTAGTGCTTCTAGGTGCATTGATTTAAATAATGGCGTTACCCCTGCCAATTTTGAGTATCGAATGACAATAAGTGAGCCGAAGACAAGTGTCTGTATCGTTTCAATTGTCTGAGGCTTGGGGTCATCGTCTTTGTTAGCGCTGTGTTCGCGCACCGTGCAATCATCCAGGTGCAGATTAAGTATTTCCCCCAGTGGGACGCCATTGAGAGAAGCCGCGATGATTCCAAAATTATGGACCTCCAAGCCAGCAACAACGAACCAACACGCGGTTACAAGTCCCGTACGTGATCGTTAGAGCCAAGCTCCGGTGACTGAGGTCTGCAGATGGTGTGTTAGTTACAACGATCATACATGGGCTAATCTCAACATTTTGCACGGAGGTACAATGTAAACGTTACATTGATGCGTGGTTTTTTTCACGTGCTTATTTTTAGATTTGCTTGTTCAGTAGATTTGAGTCTAAATTTCTTGGTCTTTTGTTAAACGAAATGTTCCATTACGAGTTATTCAATACTATATGAACAAACTACTGCTTGTTTCGACACTCTGAAATTTAATGACCCAATTATTTTTTTGTACTTTAGTCCTACTTTACTTCTTAAAGACACTCTTCAGCAATACTTCAGTTTTATGAGGTCCAGTCAGTGGCGTAGATAGACATAGTTCTCACAGAAAAGGTGTTGGGGATGGGGGGGGGGAACTAATTTGTCATCAAACTCTGCAGACAGTCAAAAATAACAACTCTTTGTATATATACAAAAGCCCAATATGATATAGAATCCCTTGATTATATAAAACACATAAGTAAAACGTTTTGATTAAAAACGCGACCCTCGATCCAAACTTTGGCAGTGGTGGGCAATGGTTGGCAGGGGTTGGCAGTAATAATAACCCCCTTTCCAGTCGGACTATGGGGCATATGAAGTAGAGTTCACAAGTTTAATTTAGCCATAACTAACGAGCGAGGCTGGCACAATGCCCAGAGGGCCTTGCCAGCACCGTGAATAGAACCCGTGACTCTCTTCTGTCTCGGTTCGGCAGTCCAACGCGCTACACCTAGACCACCGCGGCCCTAAATGTTGGGCGGGCTGGCCTTACGTCCATGAAAAAGTCCATCTTCAACGTTTGAATAATTTGTAGGAAAACTGGGCGTTAATGGCTAATAGACCGTTCAGTGGCGAAGTGCAACTCCTGAGGATTTGAGCTTTTCACCAATTCTTCCTGATTTGAACAAGCGAAACTTGGTAAAAACGAACTTTTAAATTATATTAGCCCTTACCCACCACCGGAAGTAGTTATCCATTGGACGACTTGTCCTGTATGGTCACAGCATTAACTGCAAATAAAATTGAAATGCTGTGAAATTTAAATTCTCTCATTACTTGTTGTGATGCAGCAATAATTTATTTTACGAGTTCCTAACCTATGGATTCTGTAAAATCACGGTCGTAAGCCTGATGAGAGTTCAATCCCTAAAATAATAATTGCATAAAAGAGATTCTAGGTATTCAGTAGCCTTACAGAATCAGCAACCTGAAATGTTGCAATGGACAAGACGAACGCCTATACAATAATCAAGGGATTCCACAGAGGCGATGCATTGTCCATACGCTACTGGCACCTAGCTCCAACACAAGGTATTATATGTACGGGAAACCTCAGGGAAAGCGGAAAAGAGGTCGTCCATGAAACACTTGGCGCCTACGGGTTGTTGCAGACTCCAAGAGACTTGGCCACACCTAGAAGATGCTGGAGACACTGGTCCAGGAAAGGGATGCCTGGAAGAATCCTGTAGGCAGCCCATGCCATTGGAAGGATTGCAGACGTCGACGATGATCGGCTGCTGCTTCTTGTGGATGGGAAGTCACAACAACAACAACAACAAGAAACAATAACAACTTGTTTGATGGAAAGTTGCTCACATAATTCATTTGTTTACAATGCATGCCTTTGAGTTTTCATTCCATTTGTGTCTACATATCTCTGAAAGATTGGATTTTCAACTCTCTTCGTTTAAAAGCAAAAAAAAAGAAAAAGAAAAAAGAATGCAATTATTACTAATGACATGACGTTGGCGTTAACTAAAACTCATCCGCGAACTTTGAAGCTGGTTAATAACAACCCACTTCAACTATCTCAATGAATTTTTAAAAATCCCTTAAATTATCTTCACCGCCGTCTGTGTCTCTCTGTCGTCATCTCTGTCTTGGGCGGGCGGAAAAACAAAACGTCGAAAATGACCCACTTCCCGTGATCCGATCGAGCTGAAATTTGGCACACTGACCCGTCTCACCTAACAATGCATCGTATCACAATTTCAGATCGATCGAACGTACCATAATTAAATTAATGCATTTTTAGTTTGTCTCTATACGAGGTATGTAATTCAATTTCACTGTTTGTTATTGTTTTTTTTCACGTGATTGTTCAGTCACGCATTGACGCGACCCATCGAAGTACCGGCGTGCTTTTGTTTACATTTTACGCGTCATGCTGAGCTCGGTCCAGCGATCTATGACCAGACCTTTACCCTCTCCCAACCCCCCCCTCCCCCCAGTTATACAGCAAGAGTTAAGGCAGATTCAGTCTGTAAATGTTTGTCGCGTTTGAAGATGATCAATACTTTTAATTATGACTCATATATAAGGGATTTATAGTCAAAAACTTTGTTTTTACGGGTTTGTTTTATTTAATTCCTAAAAATGCCTTTTCCAATTTTATCGTGGTCGCGTGTCACTTGCCTTTTATAAAAAAAACTGGTCGCCACACGAAAAGGGATTTGGAACCGATGACTTAATTTTATCAAGCAGCTGCACGATATTTAATTTAATCTAAACACACTGCTGGCGTCAAGTCGCATTCCTTTTGTTCTACTTTGCCAGACTTTGCGGCCACAATTTTATAGAGTATTTTTTTGTTTTTAAAGACCTTTATTTTCAGTCGACTGTAATATAAAATGTATTACGCAATATTGTGTTTAAAATTTTAATTCACGCAGAATCTCGGTCAACTGTATTTTACTGTAATAAAAGATATCATTTAATAACAAACAGACTAGTGTCAATTGAGAAGTAGGCTCATCTCGGTGTCTATATTTGGCGAGCCATTGAATACATCAAAGCCAATCTTTAAACAAACATAGCTGTAGTAGACGTAGTAGATTCATTAACATTCTTTCATGACAAAAATTAGGGCTGAAGGCAAAGGCATTGCATAAATTGTTGATAAGTTCAGGGACCGGTGTGATTTGTTGTCTGTCTCAAAATGTTGGCGAATCGGAACAGGGGATGGTATGTTAAACATGGACAAGATTACGGTTGCAACAGGGGATGGTATGTTGTACAAGGACAGGATTACGGTTGAAACAGGGGATGGTATGTTGTACATGGACAGGATTACGGTTGCAACAGGGGATGGTATGTTGTACATGGACAGGATTACGGTTGAAACAGGGGATGGTATGTTGTACATAGACAGGATTACGGTTGCAACAGGGGGATGGTATGTTGTACATGGACAGGATTGCGGTTCAAACAGGGAGATGGTATGTTGTACATGGACAGGATTACGGTTGAAACAGTAGATGGTATGTTGTACATGGACAGGATTACGGTTGAAACAGGGGAAGGTATGTTGTATATGGACTGGGACTGGATTACGGTTGAAACATATGGTTGTACTTTGCTTATAGACCTGGATAATGGTTGTAAAAGAGTGTGGGATGTTTATACATGGAATTGATAATAGTGAGGGAACAGGAGGTTGTAATTGCTGGGATATGGACTGGATTGTAATAATGATTGTTGATACATAATTTGCCGTTCCCAAGGAATAGGGTCTGTACAAAGAATGTCCCGATACAAATCTCTTAAAATAAAATAACATGCGAAATACCCGTGCTTTGCTACGGGGTAAGCGTAATAAATGTGTGACAGGGAACTGTTTCGCTCATTGTCCTCAATCTATCTTATTATTTTAGGTCAATATTTTCAATTTAAAAAAAAATCGATAGTTACCCCGCATAGCGGTGACAGACGCACCTTAGCGCAATATATATTAGAAGATTATTCAGCTGTTTGAGACACAGACAACGACACGTAACATAATTTAGGCTCAGGTATAAATTTAATTTATTTTTTTTAAAACCACACATTTAATCCATTTACCCTATTGACTGGCTGGAGAATACTTTCTCTTGACAAGACTAATCAATTTGCAGACCGTGTATTATCGTCCTACCAGGGTGTTGAAACAATTTCTTACAAGTCTCAGAAAAGACGCAACTGAGATTCGTTTGAGACAGTGTCACGGATGAACGATTTTCCCTTGTAACTGTGTGAGCTGTGCACGGTGGTGTGTTTAGTGGTCATGTTAGTGTTATTGGATAGTCGGTGCGAAAGCGTGCAAAAGGGGGTTGTTTTTGTTGACGTCATTAGAATGTGTGTAGAAGTTTAGAGAGTTTGGTGTATAGTGTGTTGTGGCAAGAAGGTAGGCAATTACAGTTTGTTTCAGTTAGTAGCTTTGTGCATTAACATACACACAACCAAACGTTCTCTCGCACTTCCTGGTCTCACACACCTATATTATGTTACCGAATAGCCAAGAAAACACAAGACACCCTACGGCTCAACACGACACGGGAAGACAAAAAACGACACAAGACACATCACGACACATTACGGCTCAATAAAACAAAACACAACAAGACACAACACGATGCATTTCGACACTGCAACACAAAATGACGCAACTAATTTTCCCTTTTAGCTGCGCGGCCGCACATATATCTCGCCTTCGCCGCGAAGCAGTTTTGAATTGTCGTGCAGCAAATTTTGATAGGGAACATATATTATCTGTCTTTTTATACTCACAAAAAATTGACGATGTACGATTTTGCACACGTATTTGCTATTAGGCACGAGGACCAACAAATCTTAGAGGGAACATTGAACGCAAAACAACACAACAAAACACACAACACAAGACACAACACAACAGGACACGACACAAGACACAACACAACGAGACATAACACAACAAGACACAACACAACAAGACACAACATGACACGACGCAAGACCCAACACAACATGACACGACACAAGACACAACATGACACAACACAACAAGAAACGAGACAACACACAACACAAAAAAGACACGAGACAAGACACGACACAACATGACACGACACAAGACCTAATAAGACACCCCCCCCCAACAAGTCATAAGACACAACAAGACACAACTTTAGTAGAATGTATTATATTGGCGCTGTATTTCTACTTCTAGATGGTTCTCACATTACCCATAACGCCAGGTGTTCGCACATGTATTACATATGGGTTCACGTGGGCGGTGAGGTTCTGACCACCACCCCCTACCCTCAGACTCCGTGACTCACAGGTCTCCCTCCAATCAGAGCAACACACGGGTTCCTGGTATTTAGCCATCACTCGCCATCTGTCCTCACCGAACTTTGACCCCCTTCCCTAGAGGTTTTTTTGATTACCACACAAAAGCTCGTCTACAGGATAAACATGAGACCTTTACATGAGTCCCAATAAAAAAAAACTGCGTAATCTTTGTACACAGTTGTTGTAATGTTTTAAAGAGAACTGATACCGAAATTTCATTTTTTTAAAAATAGAACTAAAATTTCTATTTATTTCCTGGTTCTACTTAGTTCTCCATTAAGTGAGCTATTTGTAATATTCTTTTTATTAAATTCTAATTTTAAGGTCTTTTTTTTTCTCCCCATTCTCCAATCCCGACAAGAAGGACTAACAAAAGTAAAAGGGTCCACCTTAGACATAATTAAAAGTCTTTTGAATTATTTGTTTCTTGGGTGTTTTTCCCTTGGAAATTGATGTCTTTTGCCCGAGTGAAAGAAATGTATCCGTCACCATCCCTCCATACTGTATACTAGAATATGATATCTTGTTGCCCCCACTATACCTTAATATATGTGTTACCTTGTTGACACCCACTATACCTTAATATGTGTTACCTTGTTGACACCCACTATACCTTAATATATGTGTTACCTTGTTGACACCCACTATACCTTAATATATATTTTACCTTGTTGACCCTCACTTTACCTTAATATATATGTTACCTTGTTGACCCCCACTATATCTTAATATATGTGTTACCTTGTTGACCCCCACTATACCTTAATATATGTGTTACCTTGTTGACCCTAACTTTACCTTAATATATATGTTACCTTGTTGACCCCCACTATATCTTAATATATGTGTTACCTTGTTGACCCCCACTATACCTTAATATATATGTTACCTTGTTGACCCTCACTTTACCTTAATTTCTGTGCTACCTTGATGAACTCCCCCCACCCCCATTTCCAGCCGTTAAAGTCATCCCGTGTGACTTTGGGAATGCTGCACACATCACCTCGTGAGTCAGAAATGCCAGACGATGGAATTTAAGGTTGAGAAATGTTTTCATGTTTCAAATTCCAAGGATGGCTTGCCGGAGTCATCACAGAGGTATACGGAAGCTGGTCTAAGCCAGATTGGGCTGAATCGTACAGGAGCCGCTAATGAGATTATCGCCTTCTCGGCGTGGGATAAAGAAGTTCAAAGGTCATCACGCGCGCTATGATGACGACATGACGTCGGCCTTACAGGTAGCACCGCGCCGCTTTTAAGACGGCGGAGGAATAAGAAACTATTCTTTTATACCATTCATACGTCAGACAGCGACATCTTAGATTAATGTTTCTCTTCTCTCTATTTTTATTGTAGCATTCATTTTTATGTTAGTTATAACCTATTAAAATTTCATTTTATTTTTGCTATTGATGTGTGTGCATGTGTGTGACCCGGGGGGGGGAGGGGGGACAACTAATTAAATGATTTAATGTATCATATTAATTTATATTTTTTAAGTAACGGAATAAAAAAAAAGGAAAAAACAAAGTTTTGACTATAATTCCCTTATATATGAGACATAACTAAAAATATTGATTATGTTCAATATAACACGCACGCGCGACAGACCCCTGTGACATCTCGAGGGCTGGAGTGAAACTACAGTGACCCGTGGAGGTCTACCATAGCAGACGGTACACAAGCTACACAGAGATACATAGAGAAAAACTAAAAATTCAAACATGTAATTACGATACGTTCGATCGATCTGAAATTTTGATACAATGCATTGTTAGGTGACAAAAGTCTATGTGCAAAATTTCAGCTCGATAGGATCACGGGAAACGGGTCATCTTTTACTTTTGTTTTTCCCCGTGTTTGACCACGACAAGACGGTGAAGTTAATATTATAATTTTAAGGGATTTCAAAAGACTTGCATTCATAAAATGTTTGAGAACAACTAAGAAATGTCTCCCTGCGCTAGTTAACAATGTTTTTTTCTGTCATCTTCCATCCATGAAATAAATAAATTTTATTTTGGGCATGCACCAAGAGAAACTTGATGTTAAATCACCGGCAGTTAACAATGTTACGAAAACAACATCCGAAATACCGGACCAAGGCAGGAAATATATATTCAGCTTTAGAATTGGGTTCTGATTACCGAACTAAGACAGGAGATAACATGGGCTTTTCAGGCCCCACACACGCTAAATCCAACTTTGTCATGAGATCTAAAAATAGCCACCGGTCGGAGGAGGCCAAAGATGCCCGACCGTTAACACTGTCAAGCAGTTGTCACGTCCGTAAAATAACCTCCGCCCACCCCCTCCCACTTTCAAAACACGTCCAAAACTGCAGGCAGCCGTTGAAGGCCATCTCAATGTCCGCTCTTCTTATGTATGTATCTTATCGGGGTCTTTCGCTGCATGGTAGAAATGCTGCTTCGTTGTCCATCCCCCCAAGGATGATTCGCCTTCAGTACATGGGTTCAGGCACCCGTCAAGTGGATACACGAATCAATGACGTTATGGTGATTAGAATATCATTTGAACTGATCAACACATGCTGTAAGTTTATTTCAATTAATCTTTTAAATGGGTTTGTAATAAAAAAAATAAATTTTTAATTAAAAAAAATAAATAACAAAAAAGTTCATTAAGAGTGATACAAGTTTACGACTTACAGGCTTGATTCAAGAAAAGACACCTGGAAAAAAATCTTCTATTGCGTGAGTCAGAGCTCTGCGACTGCAGATTTAGGTGTGGTGCTAAGACGCCTCCAACATGAGGGAAGAGCGCAGTGTTTATAAAGTACAGATAGATCGTGTTAACACAAAGGCAACATTGTATACATTTTTTTTTAGAAACTAACCCATTTCTTGATATGATTTTGTTACAAACTGTTAAGTAACAAATATAAAATAATCAGATATTTATTTTACTTTCACAGCTTCATCCCCCACCCCCGACGTATAACCCTATTGTAAGCCAACAACGTCTATATCAGTAACAGTTTGGGAGTCACCTAAACCAGTGCTTCTCAAAGTGGTGGTCCGCGGACCGGTGCCGGTCCGTGGGCCATCCGCCGCCGGTCCGCAGAAGTTATCCAGATAGGACAGAAAAAATATAATTATAACCCTCCAATGGCAACCTTTAATACTACGCCTTAGAATATGTCAATTTTTCGGCCATGAAACAATTAAAATAAAATAAATTACATTTCGCTACCACGTCAGTGCAGGGAAACTGATTCACCGGCCCCTGATGCAATGGAAATAGTCCCGCCGGTCCGCGATACTAAAAAGTTTGAGAAGCACTGCCCCAAACAACTGGAGACAGCGCAGTTCTATTGTTCTAATTTCAAACACAGTTCAACCCACACAGGTTGGATGAGTTTCAAATTCCACGCACTTGGGGCAAACAAAACGCGGAGTGGGTCACTGGGACTGCCGGGTTGAGCTGACATGGCCCCTAATGACGTATCACGGCGATACTACTTGGTGAGCACGGCAGCGGCTCTTATGGTCAATACTGTGGTTGACAATTGTAAGGCAAAACCACCAGTAATATAGTTTGACCAAGAGTATCCTCGACTAAATGTATCAACGACTAAATGTATCATCGACTAAATGTATCAACGACTAAATGTATCAACGACTAAATGTATCAACGACTAAATGTATCAACGACTAAATGTATCATCGACTAAATGTATCATCGACTAAATGTATCATCGACTAAATGTATCATCGACTAAATGTATCATCGAATAATTTATTCATGAACTAAAAGTCTCCTCTATCTCTGTTCAGTTAATACTATAATTGTCTTCGATTTTTAAAAAAAAATCGACTAAAAGTGAACCATTGTCTTAAAGCCATCGTACAGTAAGCGATCGACGTGTGGTTAACGATATGCTTAAAGTGAGCTATAGATAAAACTAAATTTAAACATTGACTAAAAGAGAACTATGTATAGGCTAAACAAACATGTCATCAAATAAAATAAAACCATTGATAAAAATGAACTATTGACTAAACGTGTCATTGAAACGTTGATAAAAATGAACCATCGACTAAAAGTGTCCTGAACTAACTTTTTTTTCGACTAAAAGCTTTACAACACTGAGAAATGTTAAAAATAAAGTCGGTTTCAGTCTTGGGGCACAGTTTGTTGTAGGAGGAGGTATGGAAGGCGAATAGTGTTATTATAAGTACATTTAACCATTATATAGGCCTTGCCTTTGTCGGACATCGCTCTTCGGGCAGTGGCTTGGTGAGGGTTTTCAGTAGGGGTGGTCAGCGTCCGAATGGGGCATATTTTACATTATGCTGTCGGTTAGGCGCCAATAGATTTCATTCAATAATGGGGTACGGCGAAAAGCGTTGTTCACCCGGGCGGCCCCGTCAGTAAGTCAGAACTGTCAACATTTACCCTACAAAACAACATGATTTTAACTGATGATTAATCAAAATAGATTTCTCAGGCCTACCATTTCTTCCAACACAAGTCCGAGATGATCGTGTCCGCCCTAATCAGATTGCGCACCGTTATGTGCTTGCTCAAAGTGGCTGCTTCTTTCAACGTGCACTTGATCACGTACGCACCAAAAGGACGAAAATGATTAATTTTAATGAGATTATTCATTTCCCCACGAGTTCATGAACATTTAATCTTACTTTATTTGGAGCTCAAACAGTAGAATTGAAAATATTTTAAATACGTTACGGGATACTGATACCGTACACTCCAAAAGTCTTAAAATTCTAGGAGTAGATTTTCTCTCTACCCTCTCATTGCGCACATGATGAGCTGTCATTCGGCGTGCGCACCAAAACGCGCACACATGAACTCATTCGTTTCCAACTACTTATTGACAACGTAATTAAGATATGATTTTTTAAAATAAACAAATGCAAAGTTATTATGATCAATTTAGGTGAATATTTCACCGCATTTATTTGGTGCGACATTCAGAATTTTTATCGCAGATACCACCAAACTGTCTTGGGTAAAATCAAAGATAACGGTGCGCTCGATAAATGGTATTTGTGGCTGCTTTATTAATTATTTTTTTTCTATTTTAATTTTTAAATTTAAAAAACCCGTAAAAACCAAGTTTTTCACTATAAATCATTTATGTATGACACGTAACTAAAAGAATGTTCATTATGATACGCAGTGCAAGACCATCCAAAAATACAAATTTGTAGTTGTGTCGTAAAACATGTTTAATATAATGCGCACCGATCATGAATATGTTTATAAAAAGTGTTGTCAATAGAATACGCACCTAATTGCGCGACAGAAAGGTTGTTCAATATAATTCGCACCCTTACACTATATCTCAAAAAATAACATGATACATAGGAATAAATAAAATAATCTAAAAAAATCAATAATTTAATTACCGTACATGCGATCGCTCTGAAATTATGATACATAGTTTTTATCATCGCCACCAAACTGCCTGCTAAATTTCAGCTCGCTAGCTTACGAGGAAGTGGGTTAAGAATCGATCCAAAGTTTTGGCGACAAGCAATCAAGGGTGCAGACACCACGAGTTAATATAAAGGATTTAAATATAGACAATTAAACCTAACCAAGACACTAAAACTAAAACTACAGCCTTAATAAGGTTTACGGATAAAACTAATTGCCATGTCTTGTTATTTTACACGTGCAACTTTCTTTCTTTTCCTTAGCTGGTAAATTTATCAACACAACTAATAATACTATTGACATTAATTTGATAATTTGTATCGCGCAGCACTGCAGCACCCCAGCAAGCAGCTGTGCTCACCGCGCTTCACATAAATATAGTAACAGACATATAATTATAAATTATAATGCGTTCAATGTAAAACATCAATATACATAATTCCCGCTGTCTGTATGTATGGGTGTACTTTGTAATGCTGTTAGGTGGCGCTGCGATCGATTTAGTTTTATTCTCTTGATGGGTTTTTTTCGGGCTTACCCATTAAATTCCTTTTCGCCTTTATTATAAAAGTTTGACCCTATATTTTAATACAAGGCGTGCATCGGAAGGCGCGCAAAACAAAAAAAGTGTGCAAAATATTTATAAATTGAAGACACGCTGTACAAAAAAAATAATTATATGACGTCATTTTTAAAGCTTATATTTTAATTTTTGAAAAGGGAACGATGCAAAATAGGATTAGATGATTTATAATTATGAAGTACTTTGTGTATATTTCAGCAAGTTTAATATTTCGTATTTATCAAACAAGGATAAGATACTTATATTATTGATTCCCGTTGTCTGTATGGATGTAGTGCTGTTAGATGGCGCTGCGATCGATTTTGTTTTATAGTTCTTTTTGAACCAAAAAAGATTCCGTCATTTTTGGTGGGTTATCTCAAGTTTATATCGCAACTACAATATATAAAGTCATGTTTAAGCTACGTTTTTCATTTGAAAGAAATATATGGTTGTTTTTTTTGCTGTTATAAGGCAGGCATTGGTAATAATGTTGAACGATATCTTTTTGTAAATCATTTTTTAAAGTTTCTTTATCTTCTTTATCTTCAAAAATGGTGTACACAACTAATTCATGATGTCTTTGTGTTCTGGAAACCTAGCTACGGAGGCTGTTTCTGAATGCCTAGCTACGGTGGCTCTTTCTGAAGGCCTAACTACGGTGGCTCTTTCTGAAGGCCTAGCTACGGATACTGTTTCTGAAGGCCTAGCTACGGTGGCTCTTTCTGAAGGCATAGCTACGGTGGCTCTTTCTGAAGGCCTAGCAATGGAGACTGTTTCTGAAGGCCTAACTACGGTGGCTCTTTCTGAAGGCCTAACTACGGTGGCTCTTTCTGAAGGCCTAGCTATGGAGACTGTTTCTGAAGGCCTAACTACGGTGGCTCTTTTTGAAGGCCTAACTACGGTGGCTCTTTCTGAAGGCCTAACTACGGTGGCTCTTTCTGATGGCCTAACTACGGTGGCTCTCCTAAAGGCCTAGTTACGGCTGTACCAACTGAGATTTAAAAAAAACCAACATTTTCGCCACCGTGATGGACATTAATTTATTCCTAGCTCCCTT
Organism: Ampullaceana balthica; assembly: GCA_944989445.1. Lineage (NCBI taxonomy): Eukaryota > Metazoa > Mollusca > Gastropoda > Lymnaeidae > Ampullaceana > Ampullaceana balthica. The sequence continues at coordinate 325,295 of CALYLW010000375.1, read as the reverse complement.
TTCTCTCTCGACGATGACATTTTCAAAGTGGAATTTTGATATAATGTGAAAATTAGGAACGAGTAATTTGGCGAGTTTTAGTGTGTGTGTTTTTTTTAAAAATACTAATAAGAAAAAAGAAGAGAAATCACCACAGTACGAGGAGAAGATCAAGTGATCTAAACTTTACCTCCTGCACAAATACATAGATCATTACGGATCATCTATGTATGCCTATCCTCAAGCTACTAATGTGTTGTTACCATTGTTATAACCACGCTTTGATAAGTCGATCCAGGATCACACATAAATAATTTCATGAGATTAAGAGACATCGCCATTCTTTCCCCTCTCTCACGCCTCGTGCCAGCAACCTCCTTGTACCCTTCCAGAAGAGTAACTGGGTTTTCAGCGCCCTTGGCTAATTCATTTTTGGCGCCCTTGAGAAATAGGGAAAATACTAAATTATACAGAATAAATTGATAATTATTGAAGGAGTAGCCCTTGGCAACTGCCCCGATTCCAAGTCGTTGTTACGCCTCTGTGTAACCCTTCTTAACTCGAGCCCACAGCCGAGGTCCCCCTCCTTCTATCATCGTGATCCTCATTCCTTTTACCCATTTTTCCCATGTGCGCGTGCGCACCACATCTCAAACATCCCAACGCTAGGATAAACATAATCGTTTACCTAATGAATTTAAAAAAAGCTAAAAGAAAAAGAAATTCGAAAATGAAATAAAAAGCCGAAGAAAATAAATATATCACTTTTACTCATTTCTTTAAAGAGGCTTCTCACACGTGTTGAGCATCATGTTATATTTCTTTCTTCTATCCAAACCCCCCTATCAGCATTACCTATACCTATACCCCATTACTTACAAAATACAAATCAACATGACGTCACTTATGAACTGTATACACCCCGACCAGTACCCAAAATCCAAATAACTCTCAGTGATATCATATCTTCAATGGCCTTAAAGAAATAGGACCTTATAAAAATCCACAGTTTAACTGGGCTAATTATCGTTTAAGTTCTATGGTTTACACCAAAGGCAAAGAGTTTTCAGACACAACAAACTACATCAGTATTTTCTCACCTGTCTGCCATTGCCTCGCCCTTGCGTAATTCTTTCATTAAAACAGTCAACAACAAGAAAATATAACGGTAAATATCTCATCTTGTTGCAATGAGATTTGGTAAGAGCTCTGCGATAAATGCTCTACAGCCAATCACCTCATGATAAATTTGTCGAAAAGGAAGAGTAATTTTATCGAAAAGGCTGCAAGTTTTCAAACCTAACCTCAATTTTCCTTTTTATCAAATATGTTGGTTTTTAAATAGTTTTTAATGAGTCATTTTCAGAAATCAAATATCCTGTGAATCAGCAGTCCTGGAAGATTGCGCAAGATTTTAATTGCAATTTCATACATGGAAACTTGGTGTGGGAAAAACCTCTCGATATTCAAGTAGTATGTATGTCCATAACGATGAAGTAACAAGACTCTTCATATTTTAGAGACCTGTACCTTCCAATCTTAAAACTCAAGGACATTTTCTCTCAACTACCACCACACCCCGATATTATTCTCATAATCAAAATAATAAAATTAAAATAATAATAATAAAAAAAAATACGAAAAAAAAATTAACCATCAGATACCGGCGTTTCTAAAAGAAGATGCTATTTTACTTTATTCACCAACGAGGAACTAATTTTCTCCAAGAACTTCGTACCGGTTTCCTCGAGCATTACGCCCTAGCTTGTACCCTAGCAAAGGGATTGACTTCTATGTACTCGCCCTGCCTTTACGTACATCGGGCCCTCATGAAATCTGATACAAGCCTTTGACTTCCCTTTGAATATTCGTTCTTCGTTGCAGAGTTGGTGAAAAACGTGATTACCCAGAAGAAGACAAAGAAACAAAAAAGTAAACAAAACATTCCGTTCCGTTCCGTTCGTACTGCTTGGGCTCAAATTAAATTTGTTCTTTAAATAATTTTTTTAAAAATTTTATGTATGTATAGCATCTGTCCGTCTACGAAAGACGATAGATTTATCTTTATTATTTGCAGCTCTTGGTGTGGCTGATGAGGCCAATCCTTGAGTGGCAGTCTCTTCTGTATGACACACACACGAAAGCAGTGGGGCAGTGTTGCCTGGCCTTTCTCCTCGCTCTTTTCCCGACTGCTTCTGCCCTAGTTCGCTCCTCTGCTCCTAGTGATCCTTCTTTCACTATAGCCCGCCACATGGACCTATCCTCTGCCAGGTTTTCCCAGTTTTGTATATCAATGTTGGCTACTTTCATGTCTCTCTTGCATATGTCCATGTATCTGAGACATGGCCGACCAACCGACCTTTTCCCTGTCGCCAGCTCGCTGTAAAGCACATCCTTGGGTATGCGACCAGTTTGAATCCTCTTGACGTGTCCAAGCCAACGGAGGCGTCTTTGGCTTAATATTGCTGCAATACTACTCATGCTTGCTATAGCCAGGACCTCTGTGTTGGGGACTTTCTCTTGCCATTTGATGTCCAAGATGCGGCGCAGGCATCTGAGGTGGAAGCTATTAAGCCTTCTTCAATGACTGGTATAGGTGGTCCAAGACTCGCATCCATAGAGGAGTGTGCTCAGTAAGCAGGCCTGGTATACCTGCAGCTTAGTCCTTGCTGTGAGTTTGGCATTGGACCAGACTCTTTTGTACAGTCTAGCCATAACAGTTGCTGCCTTCCCTATCCTACTACTTATCTCATCTTCCAGTGAGAGGGTGCTCGAGATGTTTTTTTAATTGAATACCTAAAATATAAATACAAATATATAAGTCTCAATAAGAACTTTGAACTATGCACCTCGAGTGGATGTTATCAACCCTGCTCTCTATAGATTCCAACAGTCCAACGCAGTTGTCCGTCCCGATAGTCCATCCCAACTGTTCATCCCAACTGTTCACCCCAACTGTTCATCCCAACTGTTCATCCCAACTGTTCATCCCAACTGTTCATCCCAACTGTTCATCCCAACTGTTCATCCCAACTGTTCATCCCAACTGTTCATCCCAACTGTTCATCCCAACTGTTCATCCCAACTGTTCATCCCAACTGTTTAGCCCAACTGTATATCCAAACTGTCCATTCCAACTGTCCATCTCAACTGTCCATTCCAACTGTCCATTCCAACTGTCCATTCCAACTGTCCATTCCAACTGTCCATTCCAACTGTCCATCCCAACTGTCCATTCCAACTGTCCATTCCAACTGTCCATTCCAACTGTCCATTCCAACTGTCCATTCCAACTGTCCATTCCAACTGTCCATTCCAACTGTCCATTCCAACTGTCCATTCCAACTGTCCATCCCAACTGTCCATCCCAACTGTCCATTCCAACTGTCCATTCCCAACTGTCCATTCCAACTGTCCATTCCAACTGTCCATTCCAACTGTCCATTCCAACTGTCCATTCCAACTGTCCATTCCAACTGTCCATCCCAACTGTCCATTCCAACTGTCCATTCCAACTGCCCATTCCAACTGTCCATTCCAACTGTCCATTCCAACTGTCCATTCCAACTGTCCATTCCAACTGTCCATCCCAACTGTTCATCCCAACTGTCCATTCCAACAGTCCACCGCAATTGTCCGTCCCGATAGTCCATTCCAACTGTCCATCTCAACTGTCCATTCCAACTGTCCATCTCAACTGTCCATTCCAACTGCCCATTTCAACTGTCCATTCCAACAGTCCACCGCAATTGTCCGTCCCGATAGTCCATTCCAACAGTCCATCTCAAATGTCCATTCCAACTGTCCATCTCAACTGTCCATTCCAACAGTCCATCTCAATTATCTACCGAATGCCCAAACCGATTGGTATCAACATCAACTTACAATGGGCACACGTGATGAACAAATAAGGCTTCTTTGAGCTCCAATGCACCCTTTGCTCTCCGCACTCCATGGAGCCAGGGGAGAAACTCCCAAGCCAATATCAATAAGGCAAATATCGTGCGTCATTATTTACGGTAACCCTTCAATCGTTTGTACGTATCATACAGACAGAAGCAGGACATGTTACCCTCAATGAGTAGAGAGTTTAGAGAGACAAGTTCTTGGTGATTGAGTGACACGCAAGACTTAGTGGGTGACTTTTCAACAAAAAAAATCTGTTAGTATTTGGTAATACTACTTTGAACGGCTGAAATAGAGATACCGCAGTTAATGTATAGCGCATTGTTGGCTTTAAAAATATTTTTTGATTCCTCCGAATCCTCATGTCTATCATCAAAAGCCTTTTTTTTTATACAAAAATGCTTTTGGTTTAATAATAAACATGCAATGCTGAAAAGATTATTCTATTTTTGTTATTCTACATTCCTTATTTTATTACAAAAGATTTGTTCCCATTTTTCACAATGTAGGCTATCAGTAACACTAAATTTTAAGACAAGGGTAAAATTGGGTTAGGGGGCGGGGGGAGGGGGGTTAGAGGGCTGAAGCTAGACACCAGTACTAATGACGTGTTTTGGGCTGTTAGGGGTTATGGCCCTTGCCACATTCCTACTGCAGTGAGAAGGGGTGCACCAAATATTAGCCAGGTCGTTGAAGGCGGTGTGCGCACCTGTTCATTGGGTTGCCCTGGTGACTGGTGATGCAAAAGTTCGGCTTCATTAATTTAGTGGCTATGTTTACTTCATTTTTTTTTGTTTGTCTTAAGAAATCCAAGAAATACACTTTCATTTTGAAATAGTCTTTCTTTCGTTCTTTTCTTTTATTTGTTAAGAATATTCTTTTATACTATCGCAAGGGACCGTTACTCATGCTCCACATTCAGTGCTTAATGTCTAGAGTTGTGTTAATTTGAGGATCGACCTTGCAGAGCCTGTGCTAGAAATGTTACATTTTATAGATCCAATCTTCATTAATGGCCAGCATGTTCGTTTGTAGGCTGGTTGTTTTTTCTTAAACAATAAATTATTATGTTTATATAGTCTATTGGGGGCCCTAATATTTTCATTGTCTTATCAACCTTATCATTCAGGCCCTCATATAGTACTGCCATTACCCTGTCAACGTAGTCATTCATGAGTAGGGTTGCCAGATGTCCGGTTTTGTACCGGACTGTCCGGTATTATCGTTATTTGTCCAGTGGAATAAATAGAAGTTAAAAAAAAAGATTTTTAAAAACCACGTTTTTAGAAGCGGACTAAAAAGAAGAAAATAATTTAAAACTTATTAGTTCAAGTACTTCGATTTAATATGACTAAAAACGTGGGGCGGGCGCTTATGAGGTTTAACATATGCGGTTCACTCATTCTCTCACTTATAGATCTCTCTTTAACCTTCTAAATTAGAAATCTTTAATTTTTATACCAAACACCCACCCCACGTTTTTAGTCATATTAAATCGAAGTACTTGAACTAATAAGTTTTAAATTATTTTCTTCTTTTTAGTCCGCTTCTAAAAACGTGGTTTTTAAAAATCTTTTTTTTTACTTCTATTTATTTTATTCTTTTTAAGTCCACTTATAACAACCTGGTTTTTAAAAATATTTTTTTACCTCTATTCATTTTACCAAACACCTCACAAGCGCCCACCCAACGTTTTAAAAACATTGTGATGTGGTCACGGGGCGAACTCACAGACGTCGACAAAAGCCAACGGTACATATGCTTTTATATAGACTATAGATAAACTTAAAAGTTCAATAATTTAATAACGGTACATTTGATCGATCTGAAATTTTGATACAATGCATTGTCATCCAAGATCTATCTGTGTTAAAATTTTCAGATCTCTAGGACCATCAGAAATGGTTCAATTTTACGTTGGCAGATTTGAAAAAATCTTGGACAAACAATGCCCAACGAAAGCGAGTTAATAAAAACGTGGTAAAAATGGAAGAAATACCGCACATTTTACATTTAAAAATTGTGCCATCGACAAAATTCGACACTAGTGTCCGGTATTTTTGAGACAGCCACCTGGTAACCCTATTCATGAGCGGCCCTGAAACTGACACTACGTTATCAACCTTGTCAGTCATGAGCTGCCCTATTACTTAAGTTAAACGTGTATCAAGCTTGTCAGTCATATACAATATTTAATATTATGTTATTGTGTTTATCAGTGCTTCTCAAATAGGTGGGCCGCGGAAAGGTGCCGGTCCGTGGGCCATCCGCCGCCGGTCCGCAGACGTTATCAATAAAGGACAGACACATATAATTATAAATTTCCATTAGCAGCCAATGCTAATAACTCTATAGAATATTTCAATATTTCGGCGATAAGCACATACAATGAAACAAATAAAACATAATAAGTTACATTTTGCAGCCATGCCAGTTCAGGTAAAATAGTGCACCGCAACCTGGAGTAATAGAAAAATTCCTGCTGGTCCACCGTACTAAAAAGTTTGAGAAGCATTGGTGTAAATTGACATCTGAAGGTTTCTCTCTCCTTTCTTTCGTGAGTTTTTATTAATGCACTAGTGTATTACTCGTCGAAAATGACGGAAGTTATCCAAATAAATACACTTCAGCTGAAATCTATTAATTTTGAAAAAATAATGTAATGCAGAACTTTCATTTATTTTTATTTTATTCATTTATTTTCATATCGAACAATTTTATGCGGACGCTCGAAAATAGTTATTCTTGGTGCTGTAATTTGGTGCGCTGCTTTCTAAAAATTAGTAGCGTTACGAATGGATGGGACGGACGGGTCGGACATAACAAATTATGTATATTGATTCTTTTTAACGCAATTTCCCTTGGAAAAATTGCGTTTATAGATTCGAAATGTCTGTCAAGCTTGATCCTGCAACTCATACTGAACCAAACCAGATAGAGAATTCGGGTCTTTTGCAAATGTGCTAAGGCGGTCCCAGGGATGTGCAACGGCCAAAAAAATACTGAAAAGTTTTACTGGATTTCCTGGAAAATAAAAAAAAACCGAAAAATCATCAGTATTTTGTCAATTTCTCGCCAACCATAACATCTATCGGGTTGAAACAAACGTCAAACAATAGTTAATAATATTTAGAACAATGTTTGAGCTGGTATGCAACGTCGAATGCTTGCCTCCACTCCCGTAATTTTAGTGGCAATTTTTTAAAGCAATTGTTTTGTTTAGTTTCAATTTTTTAAAATTTGAAATGACTTTTAATGTAATCAAGAATGATAGTTAATATGGTTTTCCCGCTTTGTGAATGCGTATGTTAGACTGTTGCGTTGTGCGCATTATATTGACACATTCTTGGTGTGATGTAGCGTAAGGGGATATGACGTCATATTGTGTTTACTTTCAGAATTACTTATTTGAATCGACTTTTAATGTAATCTAAAATGATCTCCCTTGAATAAATAAATCGGAAATTCTTTTTGGAAATTGCGTTTACATTTTTAAAATACTCATTCGAGTTTTTATTCCTTGTTTACTATAATATGCTTTTTTCGCATTTCCATGCTCATTTATTTTGATACAACTTTACTTTGATCATGGGCGTAGGGAAGGGGGGGGCAAGGGGGGCATTTGCCCCCCCCCTACATTTGAGAAAAAAAAATAATTTTTTAAATGCATTAATAAATGTTGTATTTTAACTATTACAGTAATAATTTGTAAGTCTTATTAATTTCTAAGGCTTTTTTCAACCCTTATTTTATACTGAACTTGAATTTAATTGAAAATTGTACCTGTATGGCATTGCCAGTTAAAAAATTTTAAAAAGTGGGATTTTTTTTGCCCCCCCCCTGAAAAAATTCCTAGCGACGCCCATGACTTTTATGTTATTTTACTATGATGTTCATTTCTGTAATGCGCTTTTATTATGGTGCTCTTTACTGTGACGATAAATGCTCCTTGGTCGAAAGTGGTCGAAAGTGGTCGAAAGTGGTCGAAAGTGGTTTCAAGTCGAGAATTGTTTCACATTATCGTGCATACCAACTTCTCGAATAATATATGGTTTCCCTGTCTCATTAAGTTTCTTATTTGTATTATATTTTACCCTGTTCGTATCTTAGTAATTATTTTCTTTTAGTAGCAACATTTTATGCCAAATAATCCTGTATTTACGGATTATGGCGACCCTCGCTGTCATTTAAAAAAGAACCGTCAAATATTTCCCATGAAAATCAGGCAAGCTGTTAAACAGAATCACATTCAGACGAGTCTTGGGCCACATCGTCCTACAACACCTGGATACAGCACACCTCACCCGACCAGACGGCATCGGAGCTGAGTGTCGGAGGTGTCGCCGAGACATGCCAAAGTCGTCGACGATGTGAGAAGTTCGATTTGTGCCGGTGAGAGAAATGTCAGGAGAATAAGGACATCGTCATCGGGGAAACGGCTTTGGTCCACAGCGCTTAGCGAGTTGGAAGGTGGCGGCAAGAATGTGTTACCGTGTGTCACCTGGTCCAATTGCCATTCGTGATGATTGTCAGACGGGTATCAGCTGGTTTAGTGACATTAGGGGTTATTATTTAACGGGTAGTGGCTCGACTGGTGACCGAAATAATTATTGTCACATAGGCAAATAGCTGGACTCGAAGCATTCATCTGGTTAAAATGCGATGACTAAAGTTGAATGGGAAGAAACAATTTAATCAATAGCTCAATCGATTGATCAAATTTATTTACAAAGCAAGAAGGAAAAACCTTTGTTTTAATTCAAATTAATGCTGAACTGGGGTAGGTACATCCCTACAGAACATAGACGTCGTGCATGGTGTACCATGGTGGAGTAGATAACAATTATTAGAAGAGTACGATAGAGGACAAGTAAAAAGATATCCTATATAATAAAAGGCAAGTTTCTGTCCTTTCTGTCCGGTCATCTATAGCGATTGGTCCTTCAAACACATATGACTCCTACAGTCAATCATATTGAACACGTTTACGCCATTTACGCGGACGTTCAAAACGAGTTATTTTTTGGTGGAGTATTTCTTCCAAGACTTTATTTTGAGTTATGCACGTTGGGATTTATAGTCAAAAGCTCTGTTTTTACGAGTTATTTGTTTTAACTATAATGAATAGTATTTTTGACGCAATGCACATGTATGCCGGTCGAGACGGCTGTTGGAGGGGAGTTACAACATGCCACCGAACGGTGGCGGAACGTCCTTGGACGGGCTTTGTTGCTCGTAAATAAATAAAATAGAAAGCTTTGGAATAATTTGGATTTAATTTGAACATCGGTCAAAGTTGAACAAATTATTTAAAGAGAAAAAAAAATGTGATATCTTTTTGGAGTTGTAAATAGAGTATTTGAAGCTCATTCGACTACACAGCTGTCAATATAAAGATTGACACGGGGGTTTTGTGGTGTTAGGCCTAGAAGAGAATAAAAGAGGAAATGGCCCGACTAAAGAGAGGAATATGAGAGATGATGTCTTCTTTGATTGATGACCAACTTCATACACACCTACTGCAATATTTTCATCTTTTTCGGAATGACACCAGGAAAATGGTTTATTTACTCTTTAAAAATAGTTGTATTGTATTTTCCACGGATGTGTCCTAGGCCAGTGCTTCTCAAACTTTTTAGTATGGCGGAACGGCATCAATTTTGCCATTGCACCAGGGACCGGTGCACTATTTTCCCTGTGCTGACGGGGTAGCGAAATGTAATTTTATTTTGTTTTATTTGTTTCATTTTATGTGGTCATTGCCGAAAAAATTGACATATTGTATATGGTTCGTATTAATGGATGAAAATGGTGGATTAGCGGACCACCACTTTGAGTAGCACTGTCCTAGACTATTAAAATGAGTTCCATTTAATTGTATTAGGTTAAGATGTATGTGGTTCAAATTTCAACCCTCCCTCCCCCTTTCCTTTTTCGAATTGACAAGCTGGACACCCAAAGCGATCCCACGATTCCACGCAAGCATATCACGTGATGTGAAAGGTGATAAAGCGGAACATCATTCTTTACGTCACCAGCTCTACTATGTCGTCATCGTTTACGGGAATATCCGATTTTAAGCCGCCACAAAATGAAGCCACGGTTCAACAAGATGGTTCGTCCCAGGTGAAGGAGTCGTTGAACACGAGCCATGGTGGCGGAATGGGACACCGGAAATCTGAGCGATGGCTCCGTGCTCAGCAACTCGTCACACCGGCTTCAGATGTCGAGGCTGGGCGCGAGTGTGGGGGCACGAATTGGGTGCGCGATGCAGGGGTCACATTTACAGACCACGTCGTGCCCCTGTATCAACTGTCCCGTACTTAGCAAAGTAAAGAGTGGCTCTTGTGAGGTCTAGACTAAGTTGTGTGTGGGGGAGAGGGGGGGTAGGAAGGGACGACATGCCGTAACCTGAACTATTGCTCAGTAAGGTACACATAAAAAGAACGAGTCGGACATCATTAAAAAAAATTCTCATTGTATTATTTCAAAATTGTAGGGTAATATCATAGCAACAATGTCAACCTTGGAGTACAATAACATAATTTTTTTTTAAAAATACTTAAATGCAACGATATTTTATTTTATTATTTTCGTGGAGAGGAAAACGATTCTTATATTTAATTTTCAAAAAAAACTAAACAAATTATAGAACACCCGAGCGCGCTGAGCGTGATAGATAGGGTATCGCGCATACAAGCGTTGTAAAAGTTAGCATCATCATCAACTACATGGCTGTTGGATGGAGGTCCTGTCCAGCTTGGTTTCTTATCTATAGGGTTTTGTAGGAGAGATGCTGAAAAGTTGGGCCGCGCCGCTTTTGAAGAAGTCTTCATTTACAGTTCAGAGTTGAAAACTGAAACTTTCGCTTTTATTTATTTTATTTTTATTTTTAATCGTTTCTTTTTTTTTCATTTGATAAGCGCAAGACACAACGCCTGTCAGGCATAGGTAACTTTTCTTATTTTTATGAACAACTAATTTACGCTATGTCGTGGAAAGCGCCTCGTCTTACGTCAGGGGGTGTCTAAAGTCTGGCGCGCGTCAAAATTTAAACTAGTTGCGGCATCATCTTAAATGATTTATTTATTTTTTTTAACTGGTGGATTGTTCTGTTTTATATTTATTTTAAAAATAAAGAAATTATGTTATGTGTCGAGCACAAAATACAATGACGTCAAATGATTCCCAAAATAGGTCACGTTTTATCGTTTTCCAACGAAAAACCGATGAAATTATTTGTACGAATTTTGATAACTTCCTATGGCAAAAATCAATGACGTCGTAATATTGTTTATTTTTGCCCACTCCAAAAGAAAATAAATGTGGCGTCGGATTACTTAAAATTTATGACACAACATTTCGGCTCTAGTTATATTTCAAAGCGTTTTATTTATTGTAAGTGGAAACTTAGATATAAGCATAATTATGCTATAACTTAGCCATTTTTTATCCAATTTTAGCTATTTCTAATGATGGAATAAGATATTTAAAAAGGCTTGAAAATCGCGAAAGTATATTCTCGCCCCATTATAATAAAAATAATTAATTGGAGACCTTAAAAGTCAGTCTTTAATTTGTTCTTTTGTTTAATATTTAAATCCCACATATTTTTTACCTCATGGAGTTACGGCCCTTTTTGTAAAAAGTTTGGATATCCCACCTTTGCCTTAAATAAACAAGAAATGCGATAAAATACATCGTAAGAATTCAGTTAAGAGTTTTTTTTACATTGAATGATTATATGAGAGGAAGTGTCAAGTATAGTTTTTTAGCTGTATTTTTAAAACTTTAAAAGCATGATTTTTCTTTTCTTTACATGATAAGTTTAAAAATCCTTGTAAAGCTCTTAAAAGACGGGTTGCGAGTCGATATCCGGCAATGAATGAATATGACTTGGGAGACAAAAATTGTTGAAAATCTAGGTTAAATTACTGTGACGCAGATGAAACAGGCGAACATCCGTATGCTTGACTCGAGGCGGATACATCGCGTTACTTCAACCCGATTCTTGCATAAGCCCCCGCTCCCACCCCCCCCCCACAAGAAAAAAAAATTAAATTGTGACTTCAAACCTGTGGAGCTGAGTTTATAAAAACAAAACGACGAAAAACTGAGCAAATGTTCAACTACGATGCACCAGAACTGTGTTGAAATTTCTGTCATGTTACCTATAGGTCCGATAGAGTTGTATAGAATAGACAATCAAATGTTTAACTGCCGTGTATCAAAAAAGTGCTGAAACTCCTTTCTATTATGTTACCTACAGGTTGGTAGAAGACAACCAAATGTTAGTGGGTCACGAAGATGTATACAGATAACTGGGTCACGATAAATAAGTTTCGGAAAAGCTGGTAAAAGAAATCTACCAATTTATCGAAATATCAAAACACGACATATCTTTAAAGACAAGTCTCCCTTTTAAAATACAACTAAAAATAAAATGAAAGAACCGACTGGGCTAGAAAATTGACTCATTCCGTATCAAAGTTTTCATATGAAATAGCAGCAAGATTCGCAAAAAGATTTCTAAGTGTAAAAATTAATTATTTCTATAATAATAAACATACTGATATGTTAAATGGCTAAAAGAACAAAAAATTATTACATCTTTTTATTAGATGATGTAAATAAAAGTGATTTTTTTTAAAAAGTTATTTTAGTTATTTCTTTTTTAAAACATTATTTTAAATACTTTAATTTTTTATTTAAATTTATCTATTAACTCTGGAACATTTATTTTAATGACCTAATCAACCGATACTCGAAACTCGAAACTCATGTTGATGTATTCTAAAATCTTAAATTGCGCCTAGAATATGTAATTTTTTTATTTTTATTTTTTTTATATTTTTTTTTGCTGTTTTTTTTTATATTACCCTGATTTCACTGCAACAGCTTTAATTGTGTAATAAATATATTTAAAAAAAAATTTTTTTTCAAAATTATTACTTTGCATTGAGCTCTGTCACTTCATTTGTGCTGAAAGACTGTTCGCATTATTTTTAAATAATGCATTAAAAAAAATTGTCATGTCAGCATTTTCTCCATCCTTTAATTTTTTTAATTTTTAAATGAACAATTTAAAAATTAAGGATGAAAAGTAAATATTTTAAATTATAACTTACTTATTTGTCAACCGATGACCTGGCAACTGAGGTAATCCCTCCTTTTGATTTTTGTTTCAAACAAAATTGTTTCAGTATCCCATCAAAAGAAACGAAACAAATCGAGAAATTCCAGTTTTCACACTACCCGTCATAATCCTAACCGAAACAACACCATCACCAGCCTTTTTAAATGCCGTCAAGCCGCGTAGACCGGGAATGTGAAACAGGAAAGAGAGGGGAGATAATGCGACAGAATCCGCGGGACGGGGTCAGACGTCTCGTCGTGGGTGCCTAGTTTTGTTTTCCTCCCCTTCGTCAAACCTACGAATTCTACTTTTTTTATGTTCTCAGCTTGGTTTTGTTTTTGGCGTGGAGTGGGGGGGGGGAAGGGGGCTTCGACGACCCGGTGATGTCATGTCATTGGCGGGGATTTCATTAAGGCCCTAAATCGGGACCCGCGCCTGTTATCTTCCGCGGATGCCCCCCTCCCCTCATTACCACCCCTTCCTCTGTCGGGCTTTTTCGTTGCAGATCTGAGGTTCTCCCCCCTCTCCAACGCTGGCGTTGTCCCGCGACGGGAAAAGTTGGCGATGTAAGGACGTTCGGTTTGTAGCCATTCGGGAGACGAGTTGGCTTGGACCCTTCGCTCTGTCTGTGGGAGTCCTGAGTTCGGACCTCAGTCCCCATCCTACGTCATAGAATCCCATAAAATACCAATCACGATGTTTGAGCATGTCAACATAGTTTAAAAAAAAACTTTTTAAAAAAAAATGTTTCTTTTTATAACTTGACTTTCATTTTATCTTAGAAAAGTGTACATTCATTTGTCAATTAGATGATCAATTGATGTTAAGTTATGTAATTTATTCTAAGCACACCTAGGAAAGTTAGAATACGCATGAGGGACGGGAGGAGTTAGTAAGATATTTCCTGGTAACCAAGTTTTTAAAAAAAATGTTGATCGCAATATATAAAGTCCAAATATCACGTTACGACCTTATGTTCGACTCCCCATGAGGTGGCACCGAGATATACATGACATTCATCATTTATGACATTCATCATTTATGACATTCATCATTGAACAGCGATCTGTTGGTTGTGTTAGTACTACTCATTTTTACTTACAGTATTAACAAAAGTAATGTGGTAAGGTTACTTGATTTTACGGTGATTACGTGGCTAATTTTACAACACTGGGGCTGTTTTATGGCTTTAACTATACTGGGGCTGTTTTATGGCTGTTACTATACTGGGGATGTTTTATGGCTGTTACTATACTGGGGATGTTTTATGGCTGTTTACTATTCTGAGACTGATTTAAGGCTATTTACTATACTGCGGCTGTTTTATGACTTTTTAAATACTGGTGCTTTTTGTGTCTATTTGCAATACTGGGACTGTTTTATGGCTGTTACTATACTGGGGGTGTTTTATGGCTGGTAACTATACTGGGGCTGTTTTATGGCTGTTACTATACTGGGGCTGTTTTATGGCTGTTACTATACTGGGGCTGTTTATGGCTGTTACTATACTGGGGATGTTTTATGGCTATTTCTATACTGGGGATGTTTTATGACCGTTACTATACTCGGGATGTTTTATGGCTGTTACTATACTGGGGATGTTTTATGGCTGTTACTATACTGAGGATGTGTTATGGCTGTTACTATACTGGAGATGTTTTATGGCTGTTACTATACTGGGGATGTTTTAAGCTGTTACTATACTGGAGCTGTTTTATGGCTGTTACTATACTGGGGATGTTTTATGGCTGTTACTATACTGGGGATGTTTTATGGCTGTTACTATACTGGAGCTGTTTTATGGCTGTTACTAGACTGGGGCTGTTTTATGGCTTTTACTATATTTAAGGCTCTTTACAATATTGAAGCTGTTTTATGGTTTTTCACACTACCAGGGATTTTTCAGAGACAAGGTTATCTATATACAGCACTGATGCTGTTTTCATCGACATGACTCTGTACATTTCTACGGTTCTTTTTAGCGAAACACTTATTTACAATAATGTAGCTGTTCTATATGACGTGGTTATTTCCAATACTTGGGTTGTTTTAGCAATATGGCTATTTACCACAGAGTGATGATAAGATTCATTTTTTAGTTCATCTTACGTCGCTCACACTACAGCGTGCCATTGGAAGTGGACCGATGTTCTTTACGCTATAGTCTTTGTAGCCAGAATCTTAGAAAGATTAGTTAAATTGTGAATAAACTTTCACTCTCTACCGGTGAAACATTCACTCTCTACCGGTGAAACATTCACTCTCTAGCCGTGAAACATTCACTCTCTACCCGTGAAACATTCACTCTCTACCCGTGAAACATTCACTCTCTAGCCGTGAAACATTCACTCTCTACCGTGAAACATTCACTCTCTAGCCGTGAAACATTCACTCTCTACCGTGAAACATTCACTCTCTAGCCGTGAAACATTCACTCTCTAGCCGTGAAACATTCACTCTCTACCCGTGAAACATTCACTCTCTAGCCGTGAAACATTCACTCTCTAGCCGTGAAACATTCACTCTCTACCCGTGAAACATTCACTCTCTAGCCGTGAAACATTCACTCTCTACCCGTGAAACATTCACTCTCTAGCCGTGAAACATTCACTCTCTACCCGTGAAACATTCACTCTCTAGCCGTGAAACATTCACTCTCTAGCCGTGAAACATTCACTCTCTACCCGTGAAACATTCACTCTCTAGCCGTGAAACATTCACTCTCTAGCCGTGAAACATTCACTCTCTACCCGTGAAACATTCACTCTCTACCCGTGAAACATTCACTCTCTAGCCGTGAAACATTCACTCTCTACCCGTGAAACATTCACTCTCTAGCCGTGAAACATTCACTCTCTACCCGTGAAACATTCACTCTCTAGCCGTGAAACATTCACTCTCTAGCCGTGAAACATTCACTCTCTACCCGTGAAACATTCACTCTCTAGCCGTGAAACATTCACTCTCTAGCCGTGAAACATTCACTCTCTACCCGTGAAACATTCACTCTCTAGCCGTGAAACATTCACTCTCTAGCCGTGAAACATTCACTCTCTACCCGTGAAACATTCACTCTCTAGCCGTGAAACATTCACTCTCTAGCCGTGAAACATTCACTCTCTACCCGTGAAACATTCACTCTCTAGCCGTGAAACATTCACTCTCTAGCCGTGAAACATTCACTCTCTACCCTTGAATCATTCACTCTCTACCCGTGAAACATTCACTCTCTAGCCGTGAAACATTCACTCTCTACCCGTGAAACATTCACTCTCTACCCTTGAATCATTCACTCTCTAGCCGTGAAACATTCACTCTCTAGCCGTGAAACATTCACTCTCTACCCTTGAATCATTCACTCTCTAGCCGTGAAACATTCACTCTCTACCCGTGAAACATTCACTCTCTAGCCGTGAAACATTCACTCTCTAGCCGTGAAACATTCACTCTCTACCCGTGAAACATTCACTCTCTACCCGTGAAACATTCACTCTCTAGCCGTGAAACATTCACTCTCTAGCCGTGAAACATTCACTCTCTACCCGTGAAACATTCACTCTCTACCCGTGAAACATTCACTCTCTACCCGTGAAACATTCACTCTCTAGCCGTGAAACATTCACTCTCTACCCGTGAAACATTCACTCTCTACCCGTGAAACATTCACTCTCTACCCGTGAAACATTCACTCTCTAGCCGTGAAACATTCACTCTCTACCCTTGAAACATTCACTCTCTACCCGTGAAACATTCAACCCCTACCCGTGAAAGATTATCTCGCAACTCGTAAAGGGCCTTGACTGTGAAGACCAAAGTAACCTTATCACCATGTATGCGGAACGGGTCACTTGTCACAAAATGACAAATCCACAAGTCTATCATGGTATCCACAGACGTTGATACTCGTGAGTTGTCGCTTTGCATAAACAAATATTTGAATCTCTCCCACAACGTTGGTATTTTTAGATCAGATTCAAATGTTTATCTTCGGTATAATAATCACACTGAGCCATATTTTAGCAAAGCGAGTATGGAAGCGGTCCTCAAATTATAAACACACAGGGACAGCTGGTGCTGAAAAAGTCCTGAAACAAAAAGAGTTTCTATCACAAGCGAAATAAAGATGTTGTCATACAATTATAAACTTCACAAACGAAGTCGTCATATTATGTAATGGTTTTTATTAACGCAATTTCCCTTGAGTAAATCGCGTTTATAGATTCGAAATGTCTGTCAAGTTTGAAAATGCAACTCCTCCTGAACCATACCGGATAGAGGGTTTGGGTCTTTGCAGATATGCTAAGGAGGTCTTAAGGATGTGCAACTGCTAAAAAAATACCGAAAAGGTTTACTGGATATACTGGAGAATCAAAAAAACCCGGAAAAAATATCAGTATTTAGTCAATTTCTCGCCAACCATAACATCTATCGAGTTGAAAAACGTCAAACAATAGATAATAATATTTAGAACAATGTTGCAGGAGGAATTTTAAAAAATATATATATATAAATTCGACTTCCGTAATTTTAGACGCAATTTTTTAAAGCAATTGTTTTGTTTATTTTCAAAATTATTTATTTGAAATTACTTTTAATGTAATCAAGAATGATAGTTAATGGGGTTTTATCGCTTTGTGAATGCTTATGTTAGATTGTTGCGTGGTGCGCATTATATTGACACATTCTTGGTGTGATGTAGCGTGAGGGGATATGACGTCATTTATTGTTTTCTTTCAGAATTACTGATTTGAAATGACTTTTTATGTAATCTAGAACGATTTCCCTTGAAAACAAAATCGTAAATTCTTGTTGGAAATTGTGTTTAAATACTCATTCGAGTTTTTATTACTTGTTTCATGCTTTATTTCTACTAAAATTTCAATTTCTCCACCATGATAATGTGTTTGATTTGTTGTTGACTGACTTGGTCCATTTGTTTAGCTGGTTGTTGTTCATATCGTTTTTAAACGGTTCTCTGCGGATGTTTAAGAAAAAAATTTTCCGAGACCAAATGGTAAGGCAGTAGTAATTCTACTTTTATACATAATTTTAAAGTTATAGTTTTATTTCATAAAAAAACAAGAATTTTTATCCAAAAAAAAAGCTCTATAAAAAGAATAGGAGATACATTGTATATATCTATTGTAGTAATGAATAATGTAACGAAGTATGTGCAGAGAATGTTTAAAAATTAATAAATATTATTATTACCGCATTATTTCCTCGTTAATATTCCATTTGAATCACTGACTCACAAGAGTGCTAAATTTATGCGTGGAATCGTTCATTGCGTAATTATAAGACACTTTTATAAATGAATTTATTTAACCATTTAATTTTTATGAAGTGCGTCTTATTTTATTTTTATACTTAAATAAACATGTATTGCTTAAACTGTTCATTTCTTTAAAAAATGAGTTAATCTACCACACCAACAAACACTATACACAGCCTCCGCCATGCCACACAAACAAACAGTAAACAGCATCCACCATACCACACCAACAAACAGTAAACAGCATCCACCATACCACACCAACAAACAGTAAACAGCATCCACCATACCACACCAACAAACGATAAACAGCATTCACCATACCACACCAACAAACAGTAAACAGCGTCCACCATACAACACCAACAAACTGTAAACGGCATCCACCATACCATACCAACAAACAGTAAACAGCATCCACCATACCATACCAACAAACAGCAAACAGCATCCACCATGCCACACCAACAAACATGCAGTAAACGGCATCCACCATACCATACCAACAAACTGTAAACAGCATCCACCATACCACACCAACAAACTGTAAACGGCATCCACTATACCACACCAACAAACTTTAAACGGCATCCACCATGCCACACCAACAAACAGTAAACAGCATCCACCATGCCACACCAACAAACATGCAGTAAACGGCATCCACCATACCATACCAACAAACTGTAAACGGCATCCACCATACCACACCAACAAACTGTAAACGGCATCCACCATACCATACCAACAAACTGTAAACGGCATCCACCATGCCACATCAACAAACAGTAAACAGCATCCACCATGCCACACCAACAAACAGTAAACAGCATCCACCATGCCACACCATCAAACAGTAAACAGCATCCACCATACCATACCAACAAACGTCCTACAAACAAATGGGTTAAGAGACCTAGTTCTTTGGGAATCATCAACATATCGCCATTTTTTAGTTAGCGGATGGCTCTCTAAAAAGGATTTCTAAACATATTGCGTCACACACAGATTGTTTTTATTAATGAGATGACAGTGAATCTGTGTGCTTTTATTAATGAGATGACAGTGAGAAGAGCCACAAAGATATATTTATCAAATGTCATTAATGCTTCAATTGTTTTTGACTTTTATGAAGACACTTTGACGTCATCTAGACTTGTCACCTGGGAAGTGTCTTCAGGTAAAAAATAAAAGTATTATTGACCTCCCGCTGTGGTCATTTCTTTACCGACTCCACAAGACATTATGTGAATAAATGTCATAAAATGTGACCTGTTTGTCAATGAATTTTGGGAATCACTATAACTTGGACAATGCCCGCGGTCACACGCAATAGCGCCTCTTAAATGGCTCCCGAGCGGTCTTGAACCAAAGAACAAGAGTAACCTATCTTGGCTCCTTTTGGTGGTGAGGTCTTCATGCGGCTGTGTCGTCGGTTTGTCTCAGTGTTTATCGCCAAGCTCCGCACTTATGCCACACACTCGGTTGATAGGTGGTTATTAATGGGCTCACGTCCCCGGCTCCAGCGGGTTACCGCGATTTTTTACCTCGTCGTACGTTCTTACCTCCCCGGAATCAAATGAAATGGCTATTTTTTATGGTGATTGTTACCAGATAGCATGTCTCGAAGCCTGACTAAAAGATCTGAGTTCCGACTAAATGATTAATAGTCTTTACCATAGAACTTCCAGACTTCTGGGACACTTTTTTTTTCATTATCTTTTAGGTTAATCATCACGAGTACTTTCAAAACTACTGAACAAATTAATTCTAGACTCTAATGGTACAAAGGTTTATTAATTACGAGCAACAAAGCCCGTCCAAGGACGTTCCGCCAACGTTCGGTGGCATGTTGTAACTCCCCTTCAACAGCCGCCTCGACCGGCATACATGTGCATCACGTCAAAAATACTATTCATTATAGTTAAAACAAATAACTCGTAAAAACAGAGCTTTTGACTATAAATCCCAACGCGCATAACTCAAAATAAAGTCTTGGAAGAAATACTGCACCAAAAATAACTCGTTTTGAACGTCCGCGTAAACTTGATATGATTGGCTGTAGGAGTCATGTGTGTTTGAGAGACCAATCGCTATAGATGACGGGACAGAACTTAGCCTTTTATTATATAGGATTATTTCGTTGTATGACCACGTCTAGTATCATGTGGTACACATCTCCTGGGAGTACCTTGAAAACAGACAAAACTAAGGCTGGAATAGGCATCCTTTGAAAGTGATAGTTATTTTTGACCATGGATTCGGTTTCGTTTTTTCCCCAATCATTTAATTTTTGACACCAAAGTTGGCATTTGGTTGGTTTCACTCATGACATTTCATACACATCAGGTTTTAAATTAGTATTATAATTAAACCACGTCATTCATAACAGATTTACAATTGTTAACTAAATATTTAACTATTACGACGCTATTGAACTATTTAGGAATTATTAGGAGTTTAAGCATTTGATAAAAGTCATTTTTTATCAATGTTTTTCAGTAGTTTCCTGTAAATCGAAAGAAATATAGGTAATGTGAAGAATGAGAATTTTAAATAGAATATCCGTACTCGTTGAAATGTCATCTCGCTAAGAAGTTATTTCATGTTTGTCTTATTGTAAGTGATGACGTCAAAGTGTGTTGAGGGGAACTAACATAACCTCCAACCTCCGCAAAACATCTTTCCTTTTTTTTAAATAGTGCCTTCATTGTGTGCCAACAAACTTGTTTCGCAGATTTAGATCATGGCACGTCATGCCCTGTATACAGGTGCGCTAGGCAACCTGTGAAGGGCCCTTAACGTTATCAATAGAATAAATGTGTTTTACAACATAAATTGTATGTTTCGTGAGTTACATTATACATTTCCATTTTTATTTCTCGCTCATGTATAAAAATAAAAAATAATTATTACTATTATTAATATAATAATAAAAATAGTACTAATAATAATTTGATAATTTATATTGCGCAGTACCCCAGAAAGCAACTGTTCTTACAGCGCTTTACATAAAAATAGAAACACACATAATTATGAAAGGATTCTATGTAAAACATTTAAATCCTAGCACAACAAATAATGACACTACGGTGCGTTTAAATTAAGTTTATCATTTAAAGGAATGTTTGATGGTTGTTTAATTAATTTTGAAAGTAAAGTTTGAAGAGAGGTGTTTTCAGTGCAATCTTGAAGACCTTAGTAGTTGGAATACTGCGACTGTTTAATGGTAGATAATTCCATTGTTTGGGGGTACAAAAAAAATAAAATACCTTTGTCAAATGTGTGTCTTGGGGACAGAGAAAATTCGTGTGTCTGCGGAAAGAGCGTAGCTGACGAGTGGGTGAGCAGACGGTGACAAGTTCAGTAAGATAAGAAGGGCATGAGTCAGAAAAGAAGTATTGAAAGAGAACGGACAGTCTGTAATCAATTCGTGCTTGTATATGGAGCATCTTTAATGTGAATCATTTTTAGTATAATGGGCATCTGATATGGATCTGAACGACTGAGATTTTAAAAAATATATATTTCATGTTGATCAAGTTGGTAACACATTTTCAACATAGATTCAGAGTTAAACCGCGAATAGTTTTCATACGGCAATTTGAAATGTATCGTAGCAAAGACCTCGTTTTTGTTAAATTTCATTAAACATTTTTCACCTTGTCACTATCGACAGTCCAAAGAAGAAGGCTTTTGTCCGATACGTTTTGTATTGTATGTTGCTTCTTACTTATCGTGCTTTCTTTTCTGCCATTTAGACTCTGATAATGCATGCTCAACATATTTTAAAGTATGTTATGTATAAGATTCGTTTTCAAAGATGGTTTATCAGTTGCGCCTCTGTATTTGAAACAAACTCAATTTTTAAATCCGTTATATTAACTCGTGGTGTCTGTTTGAATCCTTGCTTGCTTGCTTGACTTTTTGCAAAACTTTGGATCGATTTTTAAACCACTTCCTCGTAAGCTAGCGATCTGAAATTTTGCAGGCCGACTCGTGCCGATGATAAAAACGATGCATCAAAATTTCAGATCGATCGCATGCACTGTAATTAAATTATTGAATTTTTAGTTTATTTTCTTTATCTCTTTGTATCATGTTAATTTTTTGAGATAGAGTGTAAGGGTGCGCATTATATTGAACAACCTTTCTGTCGCGCAATTAGGTGCGTATTTTATTGACAACACTTTTTATAAACATATTCCCTGATCGGTGCGCATTATATTAAACACGTTTTACGAGACATAAACTACAATTTTGCATTTTTGGATGGTCTTGCGCTGCGTATTATAATGAACATTCTTTTAGTTACATCTCGTACATAAAGGATTTATAGTCAACAACTTGTTTTTTTTACTGTTTTTTTTAAATTAAAATTAAATCCTTTATATTAACTCGTGGTGTCTGTTTGAACCATTGCTTGCTTGTCGCCAAAACTTTGGATATATTTTAACCCACTTCTATATTAAAAATTTGCCATAAAAATTATTTCAAAGTTGTAACAAGATTAGACCTTTCGCATCGGGGGTGGGGGGGAGGGGGTGGTTGTTTAGTGTGCACTTTATCATGTGACTACCAACCCAGGCGGCCGAGAAAAAAATCCTGGTTTGATTTCTTTCTTCTATCAAACACTTTAGAAGATGCATTGGAAAGTGCTTTGTAAGCTCCTATTTCGACGTTTCTAATTGACTATTCGACGCCACGTAGCTTTAATTTTGCGGTCGAATTCCGATTCATTCAAAGAAAAGGTTAAAGATGACTTTTTATAAAATATGAGGACTTTTTCCCTGTGAAGTCAACAGAAGCATCGCACATTTAGTTTACATAAATACCACCCAAAGATTGTAGAATCATTCAAGAAGTCACATGTATAAATTCCTTTCTTTGTAATCAACCTATAATTAACAGCAGCCGCATCTCTTGATCAAATAACATTTTTTTATAAAAAACTATTTTGATCCAGACAAGCCCTCCCAACCTCAAAATGGTAACATGACCAAACCGATATAAGCATGCGGTAAGCGTAGGACGTGAAAATCTTCCGTATAGAAGGAGCATCTGTAATAGATAAGATACGGTTCATAGCTCTGAAAAACTGAATATTGTTTTTTTGTTTAAACAAATGAAAGCTTAATAAGAGTGATAAAAAGTAATATTTAAATTGAAAAAAAAATTCTGACATATAAATACAAACACCTAGATAGTGCTTAACACAAACTGCATCATAGATACAAAGATGCGCTCTAACATTTTCGCTTACCATGTAGCCGCATGTTTTCATTGGTGCTAGCTTCCTGGGGCTACGTCAGCCACATATGGTGGTAATGACTTACCGCTCGCCTTGCGTCTACTTGCGTAACAGGTAGAACCAACATCACTGAGGTGTGTGTGTGTGTGATGTTTTTCTTTTTTTTTGTGGGGGGGGGGTCCTTAAAGTAATGGCATATCTGGATTTTGATCCTTTGAGGCTCTCTAAAGAATGTGTTAATTAAAATTGTGAGTCCGGTGGTACCCACAAGAACCAGTTGTTCCAGACTGTTTGTCTTAAGCAGTAAATAAATAACTTTGTAGCTAGAGAGGAATCTCTGTGACAAACTCTCTTGTTATTGTTAGTACCACTTTTTACCTTCATGCCAGTCACGCAGCTTAGACTGAAAGAGTCTATGACTATGTATCTAGAATATCGCAACATTTCTTGGAAATATGTTAAAAATTTTGTTTAAAGAACAACCATTGTGGTATGTCATACATTACATGATTTAAAATTGACATTTTTTATTACATTTTTTACATAAATGCTAAATATATTTAAAGATTTTTTAAAACAAAATTTGGGGAAATTGTACGGAAAACATCTGATGCGAAGGGAATATATTAGAACTGAAGTTCTACTTGAAATGAAATAATGAGAGGGGGGTGGGGGGGGGCTTCTGAAATTAAAATAGTTTAAAAACATAGGATTTCGTAATTTTACCATGAAAACATTTAAGATAATAAATCTCACTTGAAATACAATGAAAATGGTTTAACACAAAATTGAGGTGACTGAAGTATTTTTCATGCTAAAATAATTTCTAGTTAACGTTTAAAAGGATTAGAAAATACATACATGTACTAGTTTTTCGGGGCCGTATTATTATTTCGTGTTAACATATATTTTTCCTTAAGCGTTTTCGAGTTAAAACGTATTTTATTATACTTTTATTTTGAAGTACGAAAACGTATCGTTGAAAAAATTGCCCTAAAAATGTGTTTGGACTTTCAAAAATATTTCCGTATAACATTCTTAGATATAGATATAAAGGCATATTGTAACGCGATATTGTAGCCTTTCATCCCAAAGGAAATATGAACATGTATTTTAAGTGTCACGTGATAGATAACAACATTAAAGAAACCCCACAGACCATAATATCTAATCGGCACAGCACCACAGACGAGCAACCGGGGAGCACCACAGACGAGCAACCCGGGGAGCACAGCAGACGAGCACCCGAGGAGCACAGCAGACGAGCACCCGAGGAGCACCTATCGAGAATGCCTCAGATCACCCACAATGATCACTTGGTGGCGACTGGCGCATCAAACGGACATAATGTGGCGGCGTAGACAAGTGACCTTTCATGGCACCTGGGACCTCAGCAAACGCGTGCCTCTCAACAAGGCAAACATCCTGTGAATAACAAGACTTCGTGCGTGGCGTACACAAATTGCTCTCCTCTTTAAATAAAAGGCATGCATAAATAATTTCAAACAGAATCATATAAAAGGAAATTGTAAAAGGACGTCGCCAGGAAAGACTCTTCATAATTACGTATTTGTTAAATTGTTAAGAAATTTTGAGACTGCCAACTATTCTTGGGCAAGACAGAGTTTCAAATATTTCTTAAATGTTTAAATTGTGTCATCAAAGTTCAAAGCTAAAAGTTGTAGTCTATGGCAAAAAAGCTTCATGGATTTGTTCATTTTTCAGACTATTAATATGACAGTTAAAACTCCGTAATCTTCTCACCATAATATACAATCAGTCCCGATTGAAGACTGAAGACACCTATCGGCAGAGACGACTCTTGCAGAAACTGCCTGTCTACACAAAGGGAAGTCCTAAAACTAACAAACCCCATTGAATACGAAACCCCGGAAGACCCAAAGCGATCTGGCTTAGAAAGGTAGCGAGCAGACGAGAGTTAGACGTAACAGTCCTCGGGCGTTGCCTCTAGTCGGCGCACCTGGACTGAATGAATGACTGATATAAGAAAGAGCAACGGTGGCCAAACCGCGGCTCGCGAGCCGCATGCGGCTTTTCAGTGTTCACTTTGCTGCTCGCGTACAATTGATGAAATTTATGTTACAAGTATTACTGAAAGGTTTCAAAGCCATGTTTAATGACCCATAGTGCTGCAATGCGGCTCTCAACAACGTTTATATATTTTGAAAATGCTCTCAGTAACTACAGGTCTGGCCACCCCTGAGCTAGAGGTGTATCCCACAGCTTATTTGATCGGTGTCATCTCAAAATATGGACAAACTATAGAAACTGAGCGCTGGATGTAAAGTTTAAACAAATAAATTCTCAATAGTAATAAATAAAACATCTGTCTGTTGTAAGACATCTTTCAGAAGAAGGCTTTTCAAGAAAAGGCGGGAAGAAGTAAAATGGAATCTGATTTCATGTGAGCGAACAGATAGGGATGCTGCACGCCATATTTTGTCAGGGCAGGGGTGAGATTGAGATTAAAGCGACAAGTGTGCACAGGTCGTCTGATTGGAACGAGAGATGCAACCTGTCAATACGGGGATTCTTGTCTCCAGACGGCGGAGAGCCCTTTGATGTGGATGTGTGTCTCACTCGATCCACGTGTTGTCTGGTTACAGGAAATCAAGGCCAACGCTCCGACTTGCGGGGCACGAAAAGCAGTGTTGCTGCCGAGAGAGCCACCTGTCGTCCTGCACGCGAGCCGTCCGATTTCAGTGTCGGACCTCTCTGTCCAGAGTCGGAGTCATAGAAATCTCAAGGACTTTCCCATAAACTTAATGCAAGAACGATTGTGAAATGTTTTTACAAATGTAAAAAATTATAAGTGAAGAGTTTAGCTTTTGATTTTATGCATATCTTTTAAGTTTAATTTACTCATGAAGTGAGCACATATTATGACGTCATTTTTATTTTTAAGTTCACGTTACACACATAAAGTCACCGCATAAACGTCTAGCTTTTGACTTGTTTTAAAATTCTTTTTTAAAAACTTGTTTCATTATCAGACAATTTCTTGGAACAACGGGATCTCGATGTCCAGGCGTTTCCCATGTAAAATCTTTGATGATACCACCAGACTTTTCACTCAAAGAATTTAGTATTACTTGGCCAACTGTGTTGACGACACTTGTTTTACCGCTTAGGAAACCGTGGTCGAGAAGGGGAGGTTAAGCGATGTGGACATATGAATTTAAGATGACAACCGTAAATAACTAAAGATTAGATAGTAATAAATTTTATTTAAATTTTAAATAAAGGCTTTCAATGAGTAAAGCACTATAGACCGTAAAAGGTAGCTATGGAAAATCTTTTTTTGGATAAATATTAATTTCACTAGCGTACACCCGTCAAAAATGACGGAAGTTTTCAGCTGAAATCTATTTATTTTATTTAAAAAATAAAATATTTTTACAGCGCCTATGGCGCCGACCTTTTTCAAAAGCCCAACTAACTTGTCATTGTTTGATAAATACGAAATATTAAACTTTCTGAAATGTACACAAAGTATTTTATAATAGGGGTTGTAGGGCGCTTACGGCGCCCCCTTTGTTTTTGGATTTTATAATTAACTATCATCAAATCCTCTTTTTACATTGATCCCTTTTCCAAAATTAAAATATGAGCGAAAACAATGACGTCATATAATTTTTTTTAACAACGCAAATTTAATTTGCACACCTTTTGATGCTTTGGTGCAGTAATTTGGATTTCCCTGCTTTCTAAAATTAGTAGCGTCAGGACTGACAGACACTACTTGAGTGACAATTGAAAATTATATTGTTTAATTAGTACTGTGTTTGCAAAGTTGCCGACGAAGCCAGGAGTCCCTGGATGCAGTAATCGGCTGAGCACCAGTTTCACAAAACGCTGACGGTGTTCAATTTTTTCTGGGCCATAGATCGCACCATTTCGGATTACTCATAAAACCTTAAAGCTGGTCTCGTGTCTTTGATAATCTCAAACGTGACAGCAAATAAACGCGGGAAAACGACCACTGTACCACTGACCACATTGTTTTCAAACTAAAACATTCAATTCCGTGACATTTCAATGGAACAAATCAAGCCCCATCAAACAGACGCTTAGATGGATTATATTTTTTTTTAAAGATTCAGGGGAAACAGTCTACTGCCATAGGGCAAAGTAATTGGATTTAAAAATAACACAGCCAATGACGTCACGAGATAATCCCCGTGACGAAATTCCTGTGACGTAATACATGCGGAAATACGCAACCAGATGATGAGCATATCTTTAGGAATATTGGGAGAAAGAGGGGCAAAATAAACACTTTAGCTGGTATAAGATGGTTGCAATTATGAGTACTTGATCATGTAGCAGTGATAAACATTTGATAAGGTATGGCACTGATAAATACTTGATGAGGTAGCAATGATAATTATTGATAATAAATTTCAGATTAATGAATGCATACAATTTCTATTATTATAAAATACCCATATAGCCTTTACCACACATACATTTGAAACACACAGATTTCTATTGAATTAAAAATATTTGCAGAAATTGTAAAGCCGGACAATTATATGACTAAAGCTTATTTTTTCCATTAAAAATTGTTTCTATTTTTTGGCAGTACTGTTAAACTTAAATTTAAAAACCCGTAAAAATCCAAGTTTTTGACTATAAATCCTCTATGTACGAGAGGTAACTAAAAGAATGTTCATTATAATACGCAGCGCAAGACAACCCAAAAATACAAAAGTGTAGTTGTGTCGTAAAACATGTTTAATATAATGCGCACCGATCAGGAATATGTTTATAAAAAGTGTTGTCAATACAATACGCACCTTATTGCGGCGACAGAAAGGTTGTTCAATATAATACGCACCGCGACGCTCTATCTCAAAAAATAGCATGATACATAGGAATAAATAAAATAATCTAAAAAATCAATAATTTAATTACGGTACATGCGATCGATCTGAAATTTTTAAACATTGTTTTAATCATCGGTACGAAACTGCCTGCAAAATTTCAGCTCGCTAGCTTACGAGCAAGTGGGTTAAAAATCGATCCAAAGTTTTGGCGACAAGGGTGTAAGGGTTCAAGGGTGCAAGCAAGCAGACACCACGAGTTAATATAAAGGATTTAATTAAAAAGTGCATATTTTACTACGTTTTTATTAACTCGCATTCGTTCCTGTTTGTCTTTCTAAAAATTTTCAAATCTGCCAACGTAAAATTAAACCACTTCTGATGGTCCTAGAGATCTCAACATTTTACCTCAGATAGATCTTGGTTGACAATGCATTGATCAAAATTTCAGATCGATCGAATGCACCGTTATTAAATTATTGAACTTTTCAGTTTATCTATATATAAGCATTTGTATTATCCATCTGCTCTTGTTTACATTACATTCACGTGCCGAGTTCACACCAACCCCGACCACATCAACCATGTTTAACATCAAGGGGAGATCAGTAATTTCAAGTCTGTAAATGTTTTTCGGGCAATGTGCATTATATTTGAACATAATCAATACTTAAAAACTCACCATAGCATACACTTAGACTAAAAAGAATAAAATAAATAGAAGTAAAAAAAGATTGTTAAAAACCACGTTTTTATAAGCAGACTAAAAAAGAAGAAAATATTTTAAAACTTATAAGTTCAAGTAATTTAATTTAATATGCCTAAAAACGTGGGGCGGGTGTTTGGTATAAAAATTAAAGATTTATATTTTAGAAGGCAAAAGAGATATATATATATACAAGTGAGAGAATGAATGAACTGCATATATTAAACCTCATAAGCGCCCGCCCCACGTTTTTAGTCATATTAAATTAAACTACTTGACCTTATAAGTTTTAAATTATTTTCTTCTTTTTAGTCCGCATATAAAAACGTGTTTTTTTTTAAATCTTTTTTTTTACTTCTATTTATTTAAACATACTTATCTTTGTAAATTATAAAAGTGAATGGTTTATAAAATACCGAGCATGCTTTGTACAATATTCCACACATTAGTTGCAATGCATTCACTTTTTAAAAAAAGTTAAATGGCATCATCAGTGATACTAATCATTTTTTTAAATGTGTGCAGCTTTTCAGGTATTTATACTAATTATAACTTCAAAGAAACAATACACGAAAACTAGCATATTAATAAAATGACGAAAATACGTGATGAAAAAGCCGAATATAAAAATAATATTTGGGGAATATCGCCATCATCTCCGTCGGAGGAATTAATGAACTGTAATGAATATAGAAAGAAATACACCGTCTTCCCATGTGCCAGTAAATGCCTTTCATCTCACTGATACAGATGGCGGATTCAATTTATGTTTAAACCTGAAGAAAAAATTTACAACAAAATATCTCATCTTTTAACATGCAAAAAACATTAATTTTAAATATTTTTCTTTTTAAATTAGGAAGTGCTCTAAAAATTTAAAATTAAATCATGTCTTAACAATATTTTTAAAATTTTCAAATTCGTTGAGGAAAAAAAAACGGATTTAGATCATCTACATTCAGATTAATAATTTAAACAGCGTCCAGACGTGTTCTATAGAAATAATATTCATTGAATGTCACTCAAATTTTTCCTTTCCTCTGGCTGACACACATTGAAGTAGGTAAGTTCAGTTTACAAAAAAATAACTGAATGGTAAGGCTAGGAAAGTGCTATATATATTTTCAGGTAGAGTCGGCTCCGATTATAAATCCAAAGTCGTAAGTACTAGTTTAAATCCAATCAAAGTCAAATTAAAGAAAAAATGTATTATGTTATTCTTTCCTAAACATCTAAAATCAACGAAAATATGAAAATGCGCAAAATTTCATTCAATTGAACAAAGGGAACTGGGTGAATTCGAAATTGGACACGAAAATAAAAATTTTTAAAAAGTTAAATAACATTTATTAAAATACCGATCTTCATGCACCACCAACCCCATTCACCCCCACCCCTTTGAGATTCTTGGATTATCTAAATTATTTATATCGAAACTTGGAACAATAGGATTATTTGGAGAAGGATGAACTTGAGAAATAGCTTAACTTACGATAAACTGATCCTTAACATCACAATAAAAACAATGTTGGACAAGGGCAACCATCAGGACTGATGCAGATGACAGTAGCTACTGATCCCAATAGACAATCGGCATCGGCTTCAACCTATCAGGTTGTATCACACTCCAGAGACAGAAATTCGTCATGATAATAAAAGCCGTTTTAAATATCGAAAAACCGCTATTGCGTAACGTGGTGATGTCATTTTGATATAGGCTACTTTAACCTTATCAAGGTTTTTTTTAATTATTTTGTTGTTGTTAATGTTAACTTCATTTCCATGAGAACCGCTGAAACTTTATCAAAAGCCGAAAGGAAACCAGTTGTCGAAGGAAGTATCGTAAGACAGCAGACACGCATGCAGTGGCGCCCCCCTTGCAGCACCTGGAACACACACGTCACTTGGTCTTAACTTGGGGGCAGTCCTCGGCATTATTTGTGCACATTTGTGAACGCTCTTATAAAAAAAAGTTTGGCTGCTAATGTAAAACAATAAATAAGCTTGACATTATAACAATGAGCTGAATTCATTTCTCGTCGTTGTAAATTGTTCAACACGCCTGACGCTTTGGAATCAATTCCTTGTCATCAATGAGTTATACGACTCTTTGTTTCGTCTGGTTTTAGATTAATTTCAGCGGTTGGGTCATAGACGGTTTATTGAATGACGTTACTTTTATAAAGAGTACCAGAAGGTCTGGGTTAAGTTACAAGAATTAAGAGATATGCATGAAATAGATGAAGCCAAAAAAAAGTGAACGTTTCTGCATAATTATTTCAATGGAATATTCTGAGTACGTTTTACAAAAATTAAATGAAATTGCATCGTTTTTCATAATGAGTTGAAATATGATAACATTTGATAACAGGACTAACGCAGAGATGGGGAAGAGTGCGAAATAGAGAGAACGTTAAGGAGAGAGAGAACAAGAGAGAGAGAGAGAGAGAGAGAGAGAGAGAGAGAATGAGATTGAGAGCGAGAGAGAAAAAGAGTGAGAGAGAATAAGAGTGAGAGAGTATAGAGAGAAAGAATGAACGAGAGAGATGGTAAGAGAGAAAGAGGGAGAGAAAACAAGAGTAAATGGAGAAAAAATTAGAGAGAGAGAGAACGAGAAAGAGAGAAAAAAAGGAGGAGAGAGAACGAGGGTGACAGAGAACGAAAGGGACAGATAGTGCATGCAAGAAAGTGAAAGAGAAAGATCGTGCTTGAGTGTGTGAGAGAGAGAGAGAGAGAGGAGCGAGGGAGAGAGAGATAAAGAGAGAGCAAAAAAGGATATTAAATGAGAGGGGGGATAGAGAGTTAAAGGGAGAATGATAAATGATCCCATAGGACAAGCTTGTGCTGAAAAGGGACCTTCCCCACATCCCAGACACATGGTGACAAGCTGAGAAACGCGTGGGCCTTGCTACTTGTAAATAATTTTTTATGCTTTGTTTTTTGCTCTCATGCTTTCCCAGCTTTCATAAAGACTCGAAATATGGAACCACTAGACCCATACCAAGGTAATTATTACCATATGTATGATTGTAGAGTAAAGATCTCTCGAGGATAGACCCGAGTTCATAAAACTCATATTATAAACAAGTACAATTAGCAAACAACACGTAAAAACAGTAACTTTTGATAACATCGTACACATCCTTATGTGTTGTCTTGTGGAAAAAAAACGTTCGCTGCGGTTTGTTCTTTAAACAAAAAATAAAGTTAAGGATGGAGGCGAAAGGAAAACATTCGCCGCCATTTTGTCTTGTTACGTCAAGTGACAGAGAGGAGAAACCACATTTTAAAAAATTTCCCAAGAGGGATCGAACCTGAAAGTTGGAATAAGAAACAGAAGTGTGGCTGGGAGTATAATTAATGGCAGTCACAATGGAGTTACATGCCTTCAAGCCTATATGAAAGTTTTGTGAACTAAATCTAACCAAAATTAAAGTAAGACTTAATAGCTGTAGCTATAGCTTCATTCAAGCAAATATGATAGGTTAGTGAACTAAATACAACTAAAATTGATTATCATATTGGCTATAAGGAATCTATAGCAACATCTGTTTCATGTATACTAAATACAACCAAAATTGAAGTAACGCTGGATTATCATATTGGCTATAATGAATCTATAGCTACATCTGTTTCATGTACTAAATACAACCAAAATTGAAGTAAGACTGGATTATCATATTGGCTGTAATGAATATATAGCTACATCTGTTTCATGTACTAAATACAACCAAAATTGAAGTAAGACTGGATTATCATATTGGCTATAATGAATCTATAGCTACATCTGTTTCATGTACTAAATACAACCAAAATTGAAGTAACACTGGATTATCATATTGGCTGTAATGAATATATAGCTACATCTGTTTCATGTACTAAATACAACCAAAATTGAAGTAAGACTGGATTATCATATTGGCTATAATGAATCTATAGCTACATCTGTTTCATGTACTAAATACAACCAAAATTGAAGTAACACTGGATTATCATATTGGCTGTAATGAATCTATAGCTACATCTGTTTCATGTACTAAATACAACCAAAAAATCACATAAAACTGGAAATCTGTATGAATAAATTCTTTATATGTCGAATTCTGCTTTTAATTAACACAAACGGAAAGTATCATGTGTCATTTTTCCCCCTCCATATTTTTTATCAAAAGAACAACGTTATCCACTCTTATATCTCTCGATGTTATGATTTTTTTTAAAAGTTACCTATAGACTCGTATATTGATAGCCTTCGCCATTTGTGAATATTTTTTATTTCTTTTACTTTCATGCCAAACTTTAGTCATCTCTCCACCTGTATTTCAGATGACTCCTAGCGCTACCCAATGTTAAATTATTTGTCTTCATCGCTTGACTAAGGCCCACATTTTGGTCTGAGTAATCAAAGAGTCAGAAATTGAGCATATAAATGCTGCACAGAATCTGCACTAATCTAACACGATGTTGGGTTTACTCAAGCCAATGATTCTTGCCAGACATTCTAGCAGTGGGGTGGCGTGGATACTGAACCCCGGGGCGGGTTAAGGGGCCGTCCATAAAGTACGTCACGCTCAAGAGGGGGGAGGGGGATAAGAAAGTGTGACACTTTGTGACAGGGGGGAGGGGGGGGTCCGGCCATGTGTGTCGTCACAGTGTTTTATATTAAATTTTAATTATTTTGTTCATAAAAAAACAAACATTTTTGTTCAAAGTGTGACGTACTTTAAAGTTCCAAGATTTGTGACAGTTTGTGACAAGGGGGAGGGGGGTTGAGTTTAAAATATTCAAAAAATAGTGTGACGTACTTTATGGACGGCCCCTAAGCAGTTTGCCACCACGAAGAAAAAAACCCATCCAGGCGGACGAAAGCCCCCTCTAAATAAAAGGATACAAATGACTTTTTCCTACGCTCTTGATTGATTTTGGAAAATAAGTGTATAAATAGTTTTATCATCAAATAGATTGGCATATGCCTTATGCCCTATGCCATATGATATTGTTGAAGACGACAAACTGAAAATGGCCTCGTTTTATTGAAAGAATTGCCACATGAGACAAAACCGTGCATCGTCAAAATATGAATCCGTGATTGATTCTTGAAAATGAAAAGTATCCAGCGCAACAATAAAGTCAAACCTCTCATTACGAGCACCCCTCATAACGAGTTTTTCGCATAACGAGCATGTTTTTTGGAAAAAGTTTCTCCCTTAACGAACGAAGATTCGCATAACGAGTGACGCAGAAAGGGAAAGTCCTTTTTTCCTGGAAATTCATTTGTGAGCCGGTGTCACGAAATAAAGTCTCCCCCAAAATAAAGTCTCCCCCGGAGAGTTTATTTTAAAACAAAGTCGCCCCCGGAGACTTTGTTTTAAAATGAAGTCTCCGGGTTAAAATAAACCCTCCCCTTAATTATTGGAAATTATAAATAATTGTTTTATTAAACTTTATGACTTAAAACATAATTTGCATTTGTTCTACATTCATTTCTGTATGATTATTGGAAATTGAGCAATCTTAAGCTTTGTCAGGGGCGTAGCAATTTGCGGGCTAAGTGGGTGTATGCCCGTATAGACACATATTTAGAGTAGGTTAATTGCCCAGAGTTATTTAAAAGAATATCAGACAAATGAACTGAAATACAAAGATGATCAAGTAATACGATAACGTGAAACCGATATTTTGGAACAAGAATTCACTCTTTACATTTGTGGGTAGATCATGTGTTACGGACCTAAACGAAATTACCGATTTCTATGTGTGCATTAAAATAATTCAAAAACATTATTACTGTCTATTATCGGTAGCGTTTACTAAAGTTACTCGAGAAAATTTAACAAATCAAATGTAGCCAAGGTTTTTAAATTTAGAAAATAAAGTAAAAAAACAGGTTACACGATTAAACAATCAGTGTCTTAGCTAGGGTTGGTGATACCCATTGCGTTAAATTCACAATATAACCCAGATCAAAGTGTTGTGGAGATCTGGGTTGAGATGAGGCGCTTAGTTAGCTTGAGATTCCCGTTTAGGTGTGCCACTGAATTAGTTAGGCATAAGGTCAATGACCTTACGGAATGTTAGAATCCTGGAGACTTAAGGGGTAACACAGAGGTGGGCTTGTTTATTGATGAAATGCGACAGGAAAACATGAAGCGTCTTTTGTTGAGCGGGTAAAGACTAGCTATATGTCTTAGTAGATGGATTGCTTCAAGGTGGGCACGTATTGGCCATTTAAGTTGTCAATCGAGTCATAGTTAGCTGAGGTATGAAGAAGTCTGCTTAGGAAACCTTCACGTTCTAAGCAACGGTGGTCAAACCGCGGTTCGCGAGCCGCATGCGGCTCTTCTGTGTTCACATTGCGGCTCGCGTGCAATTTATGAAAGATATATTAAAAGGATTACTGAAAGATTTCCAAGCCAGGTTTTATGACTCATAATGCTTCAATGCAACTCTCAACAAGTTTTTAAATATTTTAAAACGGCTCTCAATTACTAAGGGTCTGGTCACCTGTAGTCTAATGAGTTATTATAATGTAATAATCACGCAAAGGGAGGCATTAGGGAGTAATTTATATGAGTGTGTATGTGTGTATGTATGAATTTATGTATGTACGTATACTAGGGGTCTACCGATATATCGGCTGGCCGATATATCGGCACCGATATCTGGATATCGGCAATATCGGTATCGGTAGCATATAAAGGTCCCGATATTGACGTCACCGATATTTCATAATAAGTGACATTTTGACCCCCCAAAAAAACGAAAAACAAAAAAACTATCATTTAGATTTACAATATCTCGACAAATTAATATATCGACCCCGATACCGGTATTGAAATAGTCAAAAGAGTCCTAGTATTAATATGTGCAGCCACGATACAGTGTGCCATGTGCTTTGATATTGTTTAGGTATCGGCCGATTTTCGTATACTCAAAAATACTGTGTAAATAGTGCCGATGCCAAGTATACCGTAATTGCTCTAATAAATGGATAACATGTAAACATTATGTTCACGTAATTGCTCTAATAGCAAAGATGCACGCAGAATCGCAGATGTCTAAAACATTTCGTTTCGTATGGAATAACAAAATGTACCGTGTGAAGACGTGTTGTCATTGGCAACCATTCAAGCTTCAGCCTCATTTTCACTATATTACTATTGTACTTTGTTCTCATTGTTTCATTCATAAAAGGTGGCCGTGTGCAAAAGCCATTAAACTATTGGTTAGAATTAATAATTATGAGTCAAGGTTGAAGTTTCAAAAGGAGTACCTAATATGCCTGTACATTTTTATAAAGGACGGTTCGTTTTGTTATGAGTCCTATATAGGTCATGAACTGGAACTTGTGAACACATCGGAAACTTCGTTTCGGGAAAAAAAAATCGGTATTTCGGCAAAACTGGATATCGGTAGACCCCTTAATTATAAAATATAAATAATTACGAGTGATAAATTTAAGAATGGCGTCATCAAATATGACCGCTGGTTTTTGTCCTAACAAATATTCATATCGGAAAAAAAAATATCGGTAATATCGGCAAAAATACTTATCGGTAGTCCCCTAATATAAAACATAAATAATTAGGAGTGATAAATTTAAGAATGACGTCATCAAATATGACCACTGGTTTTTGTCCTAACAAATACCCTATCGGCACTCATATCGGAAAAAAATATCGGCAAAAATGCGTATCGGTAGTCCCCTAATATTAAAGATAAATAATTACGAGTGATAAATTTAAGAATGACGTCATTAAATATGACCGCTGGTTTTTGTCCTAACAAATACTCATATCGGCACTCATATCGGCAAAAAAAATATCGGTAATATCGGTATCGGCAATATCGGCAAAAAGGCATATCGGTAGACCCCTAACGTATACATATATGTATGTATGTATTTATGTATGTATGTATGTATGTATGTATGTATGTATGTATGTATGTATGTATGCATGTATGCATGTATGCATGTATGTATGTTATGTATGTATGCATGTATGTTTAATATTTTGTTTAATAATATTTTTTTTTAATATTTGAAAGATAAATTTTGCAATACATGTACTAGTTTTTGTAATGAAAGTATTGATCATTTTTTTAAAAAGAATCTTTTCTCACTATGCGATTTGCAATTGTAGCTTAATTGTTATCCTCGAAGTATTTTATACCTACTAAAATGAAAATAATAACCTGTAGTTGTGATTCTCTTGTGTTAATACTCTTTTTTTTATCTCCTAAAGCTTTCTAATATTTTAGAATATCTAGCAATATAAATAGTAAAATCAAAGTACCATTTAAAGACTTTGTAAAATATGTTAACGGATAGATACAATTTTCTTAATTATTTTTTCTCTTATGGACACAACTCTAGATTGGGCTGTCCAGTCCATAATGTCATAATTAGTTTAGACACTCTAGAAAGGGGCGGTATAAATTATAGGCAGAAAATTTAATGTTAGTCATGAATATTGGAGCCAACGTCTAAATTTTTTGTAACATGTGTAAAATGCTTTGAAATTTTAATATATTCGTTGTATTTAAAACTGTTATGGCATTTAAAAATTCAAATTCATAAAGAAAAATAATACACGTGTACAGTAAAAGATAATTTCACAATCGTGATATGAGATAATCTATTCGTGCATGGTGATGTTATGAAAATAAGGTTCAATAATTGCGCTGTATTTCTGAATGTTTACAAAATAATTTAATTTTAAAAATCTATGTCTGTGTGTGTACGCAAACTTTTGACTAAATAAAAGTAACTGAAACTGAAATCACATTTATTCCGTACAAAGCATTTGTAATATCTAACACACACACACACACACACACACACACACACACACACACACACACACACACACACACACACACACACACACACACACACACACACACACATAATATATATATAATATATATATATATATATATATATATATATATATATATATATGTATATAAGCTCAATATGTCACCCCCTCACGACTAAACCCATAGTCCTCCTCCGAGTCTTCTAGTGCCAAATAACGGGAACAAACTTAATTTTAGATTTTGTTTTACCCCTTGTGATAGTGTCAGCTAGTGCAGTCAGCACCACCAGTACCCCCCCCCACCTCCATTGACGCCTCGCCTCTGCGTCTCACAATAACAATGCATAGCCCACAGAGTTTTTTAAAAAAAAGACTTTATAATCAGGTCAGCAGTTAAACAGGTCAGTGTCGTAGCCCGATTTTTGTTCCCTCCGTGCGGTTACTTAATTGGGTCACTCCCACCCTTTCCCCCCGACTCTAGATATTAAGAAACCTTCTCATCGTCTGAACACCCGACGTTGTACAAACTTACTATTTATGGTAACAACACAAACCCATGCCTATAAAGACATAATCCTTGCTTTATGAAACAAAACAACTGCCTTTTTACACCCCAAAACTGCCTGTGCGTCAATTTGTACAGCGGAAAAAAATCAAGTAATTAAGTAATTTTTTCAAATTATATCACGCCCCTGAGAAGTGTCAAATGGTATCGTCCGCTCCCCCCTCTTATCTCTCTATATCTACGCCACTACCATAAATAGTATTACAGTAAACATGTGTGAATATTATGTCACGCCCCTGAGAGGTGTCAAACGGTATGGTCCACAACCCCCTCTTATCTCTCTATTTCTACGCCACTACAATAAGTAGTATTACAGTAAACATCTGTGAGTATTATGTCACGCCCATGAGAGGTGTCAAACGGTATGGTCCACACCCCCCTCTTATCTCTCTATTTCTACGCCACTACAATAAATAGTATTACAGTAAACACGTGTGAATATTATGTCACGCCCCTGAGAGGTGTCAAACGGTATGGTCCGCACCCCCCCCTCTTATCTCTCTATTTCTACGCCACTACAATAACTAGTATTACAGTAAACATGTGTGAATATTATGTCACGCCCCTGAGTGGTGTCAAATGGTATGGACCGCACCCCCCTCTTATCTCTCTATATCTACGCCACTACCATAAATAGTATTACATTAAACATGTGTGAATATTACAGCAATACACAAGTAAGTATTCTTTATTCTTTTGATTTTTAATGATCTCTTTGTTTTATATCGAAAGTATGATGGGGGCGAATTTATTTTGGGGGAGACAATATTTTACAGGGTAGGGGCGAAATTATTTTAATCGGGAGGAAAACATTTTCTCCCCCCGGAGGATTTGTTTTAAAACAGAGTCTCCGGGGGGAGACTCTGTATGGGGGAGGATTTATTTTGCAACACCGGCACTTCCGACCTGACGTATTATTCTGTGTTTAGCACTCGGTCTGTTAGCGTATTGTTTTCGTATGTGATCCACCCTTTTTAAAAATTTTGTATTCAGACAGTATTTTTAATTTTTTATGTGCAAAGTGTAATAACCTGTGCTAACATGTCTTCGAAATAAAACAACACAAGAAGACAATCATAAAGGAGGGGAAAGCAACTGTTCAGATGAAACGAAAAACCATTGAAAACCGAGAACAAGGTGGCTAATCTAGCGCGCAACTACAATCGGCCAACATCAACGAACTGCAGTATTCTCAAGAACAATTAAGCAGATGGATGCTTCAAATGGAGTGTCAATAATGTCTAAGAAACGGTTACGACACATTTTCGTCCAATTTTGAAGCGTCGGCAAAAACAAATGTCTTTGGACAGTTTTCTACTTAAAAAGGAATAATTATTTGTTCCTAAATTCATATTTTTGTTTAAGTTTTTTTTGTTTCAAATCTAAATTGTATTCTAGTTGTTTTACTCTTTAACAATTCATTAGTAATTTTATTTGAATAAATGTCAATAAATTTTTTTGAAAATGAGTATTTTTTTTTCAGCATGGAACGGATTATCGTATTTTACAGTGACTTGTATGGGAAAAATTATTTCGTATAACGAGTGTTTCACTTAAGGAGTAAGACTCTGGAACGAATTAATCTCGTTATGAGAGGTTTGACTGTACATAAATAACTAAATGATTTTAAGCTGGACAATACGCAGTTCATCTTTTCCATTTACATGTGTTTTATTTCATTCTTTCTCACAAACTTCATCATTTGTTTTAAATCTTACCTCGTCCTCCAAGTTGTTAATCTCTTAGTTGTTGTTTTTTAGCGCAATTTACCCATGGGGATATTGGGCTTATTGGTTTGAAAAATCTGTCCGCTATGGATGTCTGTTCGAGCTTGCACAAGATACTACTCCTGAACCATACCAGATAGAGGGCTAGGTTCTTTTTGAAAATATGTTAAGGAGGTCCCAATGATGTGCAGGGGCCAAAAAAATTCCCGAAAATTTTTACTGGATTTCCTGGAATTTTTTTTTAAAGAAAAAAGATCAGTATTTTGTTAATTTCTCGGCAACTATAACAGCTATCGGGTGGAAACAAACGCCAAACGATAGTTACTAATGTTTAGAACAATGTTGGAGAAGGATTTTTTCAAAAATCTCTTTTCGTTCGACTCCCGTTATTTTAGCAGCTATTTGTAGATAGCAATTGTTTTGTTTACTTTCAAAAAAAAGTCTGAAATTCTTTGTTTCAACTCAACGTGTTTTCACCGCAAAAGAAGCGTTTGAATCACTTATCAAAATTATGTGTGATCGTTATTTACTTGCTGAACACTATTTAGTGATTTGTCTCGAAAAAATTGTTATGGACATATTGGAAATTCAGCTTAAAGACTCATTCGAGTTTTTATTACTTGTTTTTAATTAAAGTGAAGTCTTGGTACAAGGCAGAATACTGCTACGTTTCATCATAGGACCAATTGCGTGTTTTAAAATGTTAGGTTCACCGGATGAAAAACATTATGAAAAAAAATTAGGAAGTGTCTTTATTCCGCCGTGACGTCATTCGACGAAAACCAAAACCACGTGCAGCATGTTACATGGTTGTATTTATACGCGGCAGCTATTTCCTCATGATCAAACTACTTTGATATTCTCCGCACCAGTGATTGTGTGTGTGTGTGCACGGAGCTGGAATCTTTGCTTAGCTTTAATGTTTGCAGTGGAAGATAGAAATGTCAAAATGATATGAAACTGACTCTAATAATGCCTACATCGTATACAGTCTGACTCTCATAATGACTAAATCTTGTACATTCTGACTCCATCAATGACTAAATCTTGTACATTCTGACTCCAACAATGACTAAATCTTGTACATTCTGAATCCTACAATGACTAAATCTTGTACATTCTGACTCCAACAATGACTAAATCTTGCACATTCTGACTCCTACAATGACTAAATCTTGTACATTGTGACTCCAACAATGACTAAATCTTGTACATTCTGACTCCTGCAATGACTAAATCTTGTACATTCTGACTCCTACAATGACTAAATCTTGTACATTCTGACTCTAACAATGACTAAATTGTGTACATTCCGAATCCAATTAATAAATCTTGGTGGAGATAATGAAACTAAAGAAGGTATTATAATTCTTTCGTGTTATTTTTTTCCCACCTATGTTGTTTAATATTACCACCACTGTGGGTGCTACAGTTTTATGTCCGCCCCCTGACAGGTAGAACAAAGTCTTGACACGTATGTTGGGCATAAACAATGCACCCACTCCCGGTCTACGACTTTGACTCATGCCTATCATATGGCCTACGACGATGACTTAATCAACGCTATCAATTGCTGATATTCATAAATTTGTCAAATGATCTCAGATATGTTTGTCGTTTTTTTTCCTCCTGCCTGTTTATTTTCGTCTGATGGAGATTTTAAAACAAAACTGTTATCCAATCAAAGATGGTTAGCTTCGAGTCATCAGGTCTTGATTAAAACACCAGTTTCCGGTGGGAGGGGTGGTGACTTCGCCCTACGCCCCCAGACCTACTTCCTCTGGGTGAGTGTTCCAGACAGTCATAACATGCCAATCTCAACGCTCACCATGCCCCCCTCCCCAACCCCAACCAATTACTCACAGGATGGTGGGAGCCATTTGGGACCACGAACTTACGTCTAGTTATTGTGCATTAGGGCCTTGCATCATTTAGTTCTTTGCACTGGGGCTGGGGGTATAGTTTGTTTAATTACTGTGCACTGGGGTTTGGCTCTTTAGTTCTGTGCACTCGGGTAATGCTATATTAAAGTTATGTGCCCTATGGTAAAGCTTTATGTTATAATGTCCACCGGGGCACAGATATATTTCGTAAATCTAATCTATTATCTAATAAACGCGCCCTGGGAAATTTTAAAATGTGTTATATCGTGTATTAGAGGCAACACTTCATTTATCAAGTTGTTTTCAATGCATCATAACATCCATTATTGTTCATCTGAAAAAAATTAAAACTGATCAAATTAAAGGCTCGCTCTCAACACCAATGTCTTCCTGAGCTAACAACTGCCGTATCTGGTTTGCAAATATGTCAGGTCGGTTGCACGTACTGGAAACTGTAATTGATTTTGTTTTCATATTGTTTTCCTTGGTGATTTTTAAAAAAAATTTAACGTGTGTACCCAACTTTTTTGTTCATAAGAGAGAGTTCAATAGATAAGGGACTAAAAACTAAAAAACAATATGTTGCTGCATTGTTAAAGTATTATAAAATGTGTAAGAAGGCAAAAGGCACGAAGAAAGTGCCATTCACCTTGTCAGTGCTGTTCCACAAGGTCCAGGTACTGCTGACGAAAATGGCCCTAATCCCCCTTTCTCCCCTCCTCTGAGCTCGGGCTAATATTACCGGACAAACAAGACCCACTGACCCACTTCTTTATGTGGGCGTCCAAAATGTCCGTTGTTTTCCCTCTGGTTGTTTGCTCCTTTCCCTTTTTCACTGAAAATTCGA
Source organism: Ampullaceana balthica (assembly GCA_944989445.1). Classification (NCBI taxonomy): domain Eukaryota; kingdom Metazoa; phylum Mollusca; class Gastropoda; family Lymnaeidae; genus Ampullaceana; species Ampullaceana balthica. Next base: position 282,351 of record CALYLW010000375.1, on the reverse strand, counting down.
AATTTGCTAGGTAGGGCAGCGGCGTTTCAATTTTAAACATGTGGGTCAGTGTTGTAACGTAGCATGCAAGTCTGTAACACAAATAACTTCATGAAGTAACTGAAGTCAAGATAGCGTTCAGTCAGATTCGTGTAATTAATAGTTTCAGTAGCATTGTTTTGTTCTGTTTGTTTGTTGGTTGGTTGGTTGGTTTGTTAGTTTTTTTAGTGTTTTTTTTTCTTTAAAAATGTGTTGTTGTTTTTTTTTAAACTTTCTTTATGTCCAACCCGTGATTCCTTTAGTGAAAAACTTTGAAAAGTTGAAAACAGTCGAAATTAGACATTTTCTTATGGTGATAAATATATACAGATAATTTCTTGTTTCTTCTACACTCACTCACTCTCTCTCTCTCTCTCTCTCTCTCTCTCTCTCTCTCTCTCTCTCTCTCTCTCTCTCTCTCTCTCTCTCTCTCTCTCTCTCTCTCTCTCTCTCTCTCTCTCTCGCTCTCTCTCTCTCTCTCTGTCTCTGTCTCTCTCTCTATCACTTTCTTTCTCTCTCTCTCTTTCCTTCTCTCTCTCTCTCTCTCTCTCTCTCTCTCTCTCTCTCTCTCTCTCTATATATATATATATATATATATATATATATATATATATATATATATATATATATATATATATATATAATCTGTTCATACATCCATCCATCTCCCTCTCTCTCACCATCCATCCATCCCTACCTCCTCCATCCAGCCATCCATCTATCTGTATGTGTGTGTTTGTAGAGGCGGCGACTTGACAAACAGCCCAATATAATACTAGGATTTAAACAAGGTCTCCCCCGACTTGTGTCCCAAGCGCCACCGCCTAATGTTTGTATTTGCTGTTTTCCCCGGTAGTCCTCCAAAACTTTCTTTCCAAATAGCAACTGGGATGATTCTCAGCATTAATAGCTGTTCATCCAAGGAAATACACACTCTGGGATCATAATAGTTGGGCACACAAAGATATATACACACTGAAGAATCGAAGTCAAACATTTGTTGGTAAATGGTCTTTAAAAACAAAATTTATGCAGCAGATAACGCTTGTAGGTGATTTCAAGTTAACCAGTGGCAAAATCTACACGATTCAGTTGTCATGGAAATGGCCCTCGACAATTCAGACCGTTTTATTACCAACAAAATGCCATACTTGAAGTTATTATAAATGTGGGATGTTTTGGAGATAAATTCTATTGGAATTTTAGCAGAGCTAGATTTTTATGGACAATTTAAAAAAAAACAACTTTAATGCTTACAAATTCTAAATATGCTTAGAATTTTTCAGTCTAATATAGGCTTAGATTGGTTCAGTCTAATACAGAAATTAGATTAGTTAAGCCTAATACATACTTAGATATTTCAGTCTAATGGAGACTTTGACTATTTCGGTCTAATAGAGACGTTGGTTAGTTCAGTCTAATAAATATTAAGACTAGTTCAGTCTAACCAAAGAGTAAAAGAAGAAGCTTATACAATTCTGATTTTACTGTTATTTTGTATCAATTATTAAGTGTTATGTATACCAGTAATTAGCTCTTACTCTTATTCAACTACACACATGCACCAGGCCCTGTTCATTGGTCACACACTGGAGTATTTCATAGGACGTCAGATTTTTCAACAGAAATAGTAACATATATTATCTGTTTATCATAGAGGAAGAACCTGTATCATAAAGAAGGATGTGTTCTCATAACGGGTCCCTTTTTTAAAAATCATTTGCTATCATAAATAATGATTTGTTATCATAAATAATGATTTTTTTATCAAAAGAATGATTACTTTCATAAAGAAGGAATTGTTATATAAAAAATGATTAATTGTCCCAGGTGAAGAATTATCCCCATAGTAGCAAGCCACTGGTAAATTCTTTTACGAATATATGAAGGAAAAAAAATTATTACATCCTTCATAAAAGAAAAATTCCTTCTATTAAGTTATTCATATATTGGGTTTAACACGAGACCTGAAAAGCATTGGAAGATGATATTCTGTGGACACTGGATCCATGAAATTGTTCAATCAGTTTTAATACTCCAATCACATTATATAAACTAATTATGTACAACAGGAATAAATTTGAGAAGAGTGTATCTAATAAGCATATCAATATGTATATGTTCACAGATTATCACGTCTTCATTTAAGTCAAAGACGGACAGAAACATAAAAATTAGCAGCGAAGACATCACAACTTCACTTGTGTTAGCGGCCCACACAAACAGATACTGACGCTCCAGGTTTGTAGAGATGAGATATGTACCGAGACTTCCTGGGCGTGGCCTGGTACAAAACCTGACTGACAGTGGCAGCGTTTACTTAAACTAACTTTACTTAAGATTTAGAATCTTGTTGTCAAGTTAACCAACACCTTGAGTCAAGATGAGGCGACGCTTTCACAAAAACACGCGAAATTTTACTTTATACGGAGCGGTTCTCAAAGCTTTGATTTGAAAGGTTCGACACAACACATACATACCGCTAAAATATTTTCATTCACACAAGTTATAGAAAATTTAAAGAGGCAAAAATATGTAACAAAAAAGATGAAGCTGTCCGCAAGAAGATTTTTCGAGCGGAAAAAGAACTGAACAATCCTAATAGGGCTGTCAGATGAATGAGTTGAGGAGCAGGGCGTTCTTCAGTCAGTAGTCATAATGTCGATAAAAATTGTCATGAAATACGAGGATGGCGCAATTCTTACTTTTATCAGATTTAGTTTTTTTTAAACTCACTCCTAGGACAAAGTGGAAGTCGTTCAAATCAGTATTTGATGAGATTGTATCATTACCCGTTTTTATTAGTAGGTTTACAATTATCTCCAGCATGCATCCTCTGGTGAGCTTGAGACTACTCGATAGAAGCTTTCGCAAACACCTCGGCCACCTGCATCATCTGCTGGGTAGTGCCATGATACAACATTGTCTGAACGTAGGACTCGCTAGCCCCGCTAATTCCCCGACTATGTCCAGCGCCGGGCACGAAATCAACAGGTGCACCTCTGCATCACCGGCTAGGCTGCAATGCCGACAGTTTGAGTGCTTGTAGTCGTCTAACCACCTTGGCACTGTGCCTTGTGCTCCCAGGAGAACGCGCGTATTCTGTCAGCCTGAGCACGTCACCCGGCATGCGGGAGAGGAGGGGGTCCGTAAGTCCCACGCTCATAACTAACACTAACACGTTTCTATTGGCAACAACTGGACTCTATTACCTTTTCCCAAAACGGACATTCGTAACTGGGTCGTAAAAAGTCTCTTAACTTAGTCCTGGGAACCAGACGTGGGCGTGTAACCTGCAGGCCACTAGATAGCAGCATTTGTTTAGATAAAGATGTGCATGTGGGCGGGTCAGGACGTGACCGGTAGACAAGGTCAAGGATCGACTAGTGTTCCTGTAGTGCAAACATTGGTCCTGAATATGTCAGGAATAATCTTTCAAGACAATATCGGATGTATTCTTTCCAACGCTCTGTGCCTAATTACTTATACTAAAGTTCGTTCGGGATTGTAACATTCAAAAAATGGTAGGAATGTGTTATATAAATTTTGACGGTTAACATTTTTGTCTTTTTTCCATTACACTACATAAGGTGCTATATAATTTAAATATATCTATATTTTAGGAATATATATATTTGTGCAATTGAAAACACTTTAGAACTGTTATTTATTGCACGGTGCCGTCTAAAGTCTGAAGTAATTTTTACTTTAATCCTCGAACAGTATCAGACCCGCTTAGCTGATCACAGTGCCCTTAAGCCATTAAACGTTTGTTTTTACTCTAGGTAAACACATTAAGAACCACACCCACCGATCATAACAGACAGTGACAGACTTCAATTGTGTACAACTACAATCTTTTTTTATTAAGTGTTTTTCTTCGCAGCTTAACGGTTTTTTTAAAAATATTTTTAATAGAAGACAAATAAAGAATTAATTAGCAGGGTTTTTTGCCAACAATTATTGTTACAATAGAAGAACTTTAAAAAATAAACTTCCCGTTTTTAGATAACTTTTTTAAAATTGTATCTATAGTATCGGCAATGACGAGCTAACTTGAATATGTGGTTAATGCTGCATGCCTAACGTATGCAAAGAACTTGATGTTCCCAAAATATCTTGACGCCTTTAACCATTCTTCCGTCTTCGCCAAGGGTGATAACTGGATTTCATCTTTTCAGTAAGTCATGCGCCAACAAGACATCACGATCTCCCCTTTGTTTGAGCAGCACCAGGGGACTTCACCCAACTCGTGGCGGCATGGATTGTCACCCCTATCCTAACCCACAGGTGTCGGAGTTTGAACAATGCTAACGTTAAGGGATCAAGCTTTTCTAGCCTTTTGTCTTGTTGGAATCATAAATGTAGACACTTGTAGAGTATGAAATGAAGTGCCGCACAGTGTGCACCAAAGTGAACAGTGCTGCATCTTGAACGCGACCGTTAATGTGTCTTTGATGCATAGCGCAAGCCATCACGTGGTCTTTGCAGGTAGCGAAGCGTGAGATTGTGTTAAGAAATTGTTATTGGAAATGGGTCTCTACAATGAAAAGAATCCGTACCTGTCCGTTTGTGGTCGAGTCGTAAACATCGACCAAATTTGGAGGAAAAAATTGACCCATTTAAAAGTTGCTTTCTTTCGTGGAAAGAACCATTACCAAGTAATTATTCTCAAATTCTTCTTAATGTGAGTCCTTGTTTTACGTGGGGCGCATGTGCTGGCTAGGGGTATGCGCCATTGACAAACTCATATACGCGTTACAGATCAGAGAGTTTTATTATTTTCACACTTTGCAGGGTCGGCATTTTAACTGTTACAGTTATCGTCAGACTACCAGATAGAGCACTGGTACTACGCATAGTTTACAGCACTGGTAATGCGTAGAAAAACAATCGAAAGAGACGCATTGTGCCTAATACCATACGTAACGTATTTTATAACATAGGCGTGGTTACAATACACATTTGGATAGTTTTGTCTGTTTAGTCAATTTACCTTAAATTTCATCATATCATAATGAGTTAGAGGCGGGGGAGGAGATGGAGTTAAGGAAGACTAGACAGGATGTAGCTTGGGATATAGAGAGTGAGACAGATTGGGGGTTACAGATAGGATGAGAACGAGGGAGAGAGTGAGTGGAACATTGCAGGAGCGAATGGGAGAAAAGTTTAATTTATATTAACCTTTGCCCGAGATTATAACAAGTGGTCAAAGCCAGGGCCGGATTAAGCCATCTTGGTGCCCGAGGCACGTGCCTTGTTTGCCTATAGGTTAATCCAGCCCTGTTCAAAGCTCATCAACATTATTCAAATCCTACAATTCATCCTATACATTAGCTAACGACGGTCTTAAATGCCTAAATGTTAAACATGTATCCCGTAAACAAAGTTAGATTACAGCCAGCCGATGTAGCCTTATAGTAGAGTGGACAACACCTTCGACTCATCGTTGCTGATGTGTGTAAATTAAAGGTAACAAAGTTTTCTTTCTTAAATTAAATAAATTACATTTTTAAACAAATGGCTTCAAAAACAAAAATTTCTGAAAACAAAAAAAAATATATTATTACATTAAGTCATCTTATTCTGAGAATTGTTACAGATCAAAATATTTTCAAATTTTTATCTTTGTAACTTTATGGCGCTCCGGGCGGTTCTTAAAAAAACGGCATACCTCATGGCTGGCCATTTAACTGAAAAGTTTGTGTGTGTGTGTGTGTGTGTGTGTGTGTGTTTGTGTGTGTGTGTGTGTGTTTGTGTGTGTGTGTGCGTGCGTGCGTGCGTGCGTGCGTGCGTGCGTGCGGCGTGCGTGCGTGCGTGCGTGCGGCGTGCGTGCGTGCGTGCAGCGTGCGTGCGTGCGTGCGTGCGCGTGCGCGTGTGCCTGTGCGTGTTTTTGCTTATTTTTGAAATTTTGTAACAAAGTTTTTAATCATCGCCACCAAACTGCCTGCTAAATTTCAGCTCGCTAGCTTACGAGGAAGTGGGTTAAAAATCGATGCAAAATTTTGGCGACCGACAATCAAGCAAGCAATCAAGGGTTCAAACAAACAGACACCACGAGTTAATATAAAGGATTTAAAAAGAAAGTTTAACATGGCGAACTTTATCGAACGTTGAGACCGTTACGCATAGAATTTCAAAATGAAACCTGCTTATTTTTTTGGAAATCAGGTTTTCAATGCCTTTCAGTTTCTAAATATGAGCCATCAAAGTCTTACGTACCACGTTTGATCAAGAAAAATCCATTGTAGCCAGAACCCTTCGCGGCAATGTACTCAACAACTTTCTAAAGTTTCAAGGCGATCAGTGACAAAAATAATATTTATACAGCTTATTTTTTTTTATATCAAGGGCCCCGGTCCCAATAGGTACAAGATGTCATTTTCAATACACCTGTTGATTTCAATATGGATCCAGAGGGATATACTTGTTTGTCAATATTTGTCAAGGTCGTGTAAAATCAAATAAGAAATAAAATGACATTTACGGCCCCCAGACCGAAACGGTGCAAGATTTAAAGTTCAAAAGGCCTAATGATTTCAATCTAGTTCATGGTAGGAATAAGAGTCAACATTTGTTAAGATTGTTTAAAATCTTTGGGGAATAAATCTTTAGTAAATGTATAACATATAAACAGGGTATTAGTTAGCCTGACAGGACGTAACACAACAGCGAACGTTTCGGCAAAGAGCCTTCCTCAACGGACAAATAGTACACAAATAAAACGAATATAAAGAAAGAATAAAAACACTTAGCTGCGGTGAGATCCAAGTAGTCCAGTAGAGATCTTTAAAGGTTTACAAAAAAAGATTTTAGCCCCCAGCCCCAATGGAATTGGCGTTAGGAGTTTAATGCCCTATGAACTTTTAATATGGGTCATCAAGTTTTTAAATAACATGTATGGTAAAGATTCATCCATTTAAACAGTAGCCAAAGTTTCAAATAATTTTTCTATAGCTCATATAAGGGAAAAAAAACTACACTTATTCGCGGGCCCCTGATCCCTAGGGAGGTGTAATGTTTAAAAGAAATGTTAACGATTAACATCGTTAGAGTGTACACAACAACATTTCAAAGTTTCATACTTCTACCTGCACGAGAAGTTTGGGAATTAGTGATGAGTGAGTGAGGGCTTTGCCTTTTATTAGTTTAACAGATAAACAGATCATTTTTCCAAATAACACTTCAAGAATTCAAACCATAACGGGATTTTGGACATTGCAATTACAGGCATATTACATGCCAGTTTTGGTTTTTCAAACCGTAACTTCTACATTGCCCTTTTATTCTTATGTGCATTGTTTTTGTTTGGCACCTATGCCCACTCCCCCTTTTTTTTTACATTTCTTCACTGGATTTGTTCTTCCATGGTTTAGTATATGTGATGTGAATGTAATTTTCACATTTTTGTTGATGTACATGTACTGATGAATTTATTTGACGAAAGACGTAGACCTATTTTAGTCTTTTATTAAATATACTAGTGTATTACCCGTAAAAAAAGACGGAAGTTTTCTGCTGAAATCTATTTATTTTGAAAAATATGCTCTTTTTTTAAGGCGACTACGGCGCCCACCTTTTTCAAAGGTCCAACTCACGTGTCCTTGTTTGATAAATACGAAATATTAAACTTTCTGAAATGTACACAAAGTATTTTATAATAGGGATTGTAGGGTGCCTACGGCGCCCCCTTTGTTTTTGATTTTATAATTAACCATCATCAAATCCTCTTTTTACATTGTTCCCTTTCCAAAATTAAAAAATGAGCTAAAACAATGACGTCATATAATATTTTTTACAGCACATCTTTAATTTGCACACCTTTGATGTACACCTCTGTATTAAAAATAAGATCAAACAATGACGTCATATAATACATTACATCCATACATACATACGACGGGAATTATGCATATTTGATCGTTTCATTCATCCTATTATTGGTGTATCGTGTAGTCTAGCGTCGACTTGCCTCATAATTTATGATAAAATATGTGTTGCTTGCATACGCCTACGGCGAGTTAGTTTATTGTTTACCCATTTAAAAGTGCTTCCTTTCTTAGTTGTATCACTAGGCGACGCAGCGCTGTAGGTTTTGTGTTTTTTTTCTCTCATCACTTCCGGGTTTAGGAATGTATAAAACCAGTTTTATAGAACTCCATATCGTCAAATAACACAATACAAATGAGCTCTTTCAAAGCGTCAATTATTAATTTCTTGAACGTCAACAGGGCTCACATACAGAGGCGTAACTGGGTTTTTGACGCCCTTGGCTAATTTATTTTTGGCGCCCTTTATTTAAATAAAAATTTAAAAATTAGAGATTTAGCTGCACCCTTTTGACCTGGTGCAGGCCGGGGCCCTTGGCAACTGCCCCAATGTCAAGCCGTTGTTACGCCACGGCTCACATACGATGAGGATTTACTTTTTAAGTTGGTGTTGTTGTTTTTTTGGGTTTTTTTTTAATACAAGCCTTTTTTTACAAGAATAACATCAGGGTTCGGCCACCGAAGTAATTACTCAAGGTTTCAATAATTTACTTCTGAGAGTCTGGTATAATACTGATTAAGTTTGGTAGGAGTTTGACGTAAAATGCCATGAAAATATATTTATTCATGTTAATGTATTGGAGCCGTTTTTAAACTAACGAATCTGCCGGAGACATTAAGTCGATGAATAAAAGGTTAGAAATAAAACTGTCTTTTTTCTCTATACATATATATGGCCATGGGGGCACTCAATCTGCAGGCATGTGGAATAACTGATATGTGGCCGCGTGGCAAAATTACCGTGAGTGTACAAGAAGCACTTTATTCAATCGCACAAGGTGCAACTTACATCTTGCTTTGGGGATAACGTAATCCGTGTCCACCCAATTCTCAGCCATGTGATGCACCCAATTCTCAGCCATGTGATGCACCCAATTCTCAGCCATGTGATGCACCCAATTCTCAGCCAAGTGATGCACCCAATTCTCAGCCATGTGATGCACCCAATTCTCAGCCAAGTGATGCACCCAATTCTCAGCCATGTGATGCACCCAATTCTCAGCCATGTGATGCACCCAATTCTCTTCCATTTTAATCACCTAGTTCTCAGCCATGTGATGCACCCAATTCTATTCCATTTTGATCACCTAGTTCTCAGCCATGTGATGCACCCAATTCTCTTCCATTTTGATCACCTAGTTCTCAGCCATGTGGAGCACCTACTTCTAAATTCTAAACCACGTGGATTACCAATATTTCAGCCATGTGTAGCACCTATTTCTAAGCCACGTAAAGCTCCAAATCATTTTTAAAATGCTGTAGTTGTATCGACCGCCCCCATCGTTTGTAAAATTGCGGTAAAATGATGGTACAACTTTTAAGGTACAACGTTTAGGAGAAAATTAGTGTGTGGGGCACATGGAAGTAACACCTGAGTACTATTGGAGAGTGAGCTGGCTTCAAGAGGCAGTGGCGTAGCTATGGGGATGGTAGGGCGGTCCACCGCGGGCGGCACACATTTAGAGGGCGGCATTTCTGGGCATTTGAAAAGTAAAGCCATTCCCGACAATCTTTTTGAAGGGGGAAAACCAAGGTAAAACAAAAATATTCTTAATTTCGTGTATTAATTAACGGATGCGCGCAACATTTGTTTGATTACGAAGTGGTTGTTATAACTAACGCAAAACCGTTCAAAAATGTAAAATCGCTCAAAAAAGGTATCGATTTGTTTGGAAATTAAGCGGTATACGTACAGATGTTGCTTTGGTAAAAATCTGACACACAAATAAAGAGAGGTAAAAAATATTTTTTAAACACGTTTTTATAAGTTAACCAAAAAGAAGAAAATAATGTAAAACTTATAGGTTCAAGTACTTTGATTTAATATGACTAAAAACGTTGAGCGGGTGTTTGGTATAAAATTAAAGATTTATAATTTAGAAGGCAAAAGAGAGATCTATAAGTGAGAGAATTAGTGAACTGCATATGTAAAACCTAATAAGCACCCGCCCCACGTTTTTAGTCATATTAAATCAAAGTACTTGAACTTATAAGTTTTAAATTATTTTCTTCTTTTTAGTCCACTTATAAAGACGGAGTTTTTAAAAATCTTTTTTTTACCTCTATTTATTTTATTCTTTTAGAATAAGTTTATGCTATGGTGAGTTGTGTCGCTTCCTTTTAATTATTGATTATTGAAGTATTGATTGTGTTCAATATAATACGCAGCGCGACAAACATTTACAGACTGAACGCGACTGAAATCTCCTTGCTGTAAACACTGAGGGATGTGGTCATCGAATGCTGGGGTGAACTCCGGTGGCACGTGGCTGTCAAAAATAGCAGACGGATACAGATGTTATATAGAGATAAACTAAAAATGCATTGATTTAATTACGGTACATTCGATCGATCTGAAATTTTGATACAATGCATTGTCATCCAAGATCTATCTGTGGTATTAAAATTTTGAGATCTCTAGGACCATCAGACGTGGTTTAATTTTGCGTTGGAAAATTTGAAATTACAAAATGGAGTTAACATCTGAGTCCTATTGGAGAGCGAGCCTGGATGTAATATCTGAGTCCTATTAAAGAGTGAGCATGGAAGTAACATCTGATTCCTATTAAAGAGTGAGCATGGATGTAATATCTGAGTCCTATTAAAGAGTGAGCATGGAAGTAACATCTGATTCCTATTAAAGAGTGAGCATGGAAGTAACATCCGATTCCTATTAAAGAGTGAGCATGGAAGTAACATCTGATTCCTATTAAAGAGTGAGCATGGAAGTAACATCTGATTCCTATTAAAGAGTGAGCCTGGAAGTAACATCCGATTCCTATTAAAGAGTGAGCCTGGAAGTAACATCCGATTCCTATTAAAGAGTGAGCATGGAAGTAACATCTGATTCCTATTAAAGAGTGAGCATGGAAGTAACATCCGATTCCTATTAAAGAGTGAGCATGGAAGTAACATCTGATTCCTATTAAAGAGTGAGCATGGAAGTAACATCTGATTCCTATTAAAGAGTGAGCATGTATGTAATATCTGAGTCCTATTAAAGAGTGAGCATGGAAGTAACATCTGATTCCTATTAAAGAGTGAGCCTGGAAGTAACATCCGATTCCTATTAAAGAGTGAGCCTGGAAGTAGCATCTGATTCCTATTAAAGAGTGAGCCTGGAAGTAGCATCTGATTCCTATTAAAGAGTGAGCATGGAAGTAACATCTGATTCCTATTAAAGAGTGAGCCTGGAAGTAACATCTGATTCCTATTAAAGAGTGAGCATAGAAGTAACATCCGTGTCCTATTGAAGAGTGAGCATGGAAGTAACGTCTGATATAGATTTCCCTAAATGGAATTGTTTTTGTTATATTTTAATAACTGTCGACATTGTTGGGAGCGTTAAATCTTGTTGTTTGATAAACAGCTTGTTATTTGATCACCCATCTAAGTTATCATTGTTTCTAGTTTCTATTATTTGTATTTGTCTTAGGAGTTAGTGATTCATCAAAACATTCATTTTTGTGTTACGCACTGCATTTCACCGGCCAATAGTAAGTTTTAATAATCGACATTAAAAACACTTTTAAAAAACTATTCTTATATTAAAAATGCACTAATTTTCTACTTTTTAGTCTACGCATTTTACAGCAAGTGCGAAGCCAGCTTACCTTTTGACTATAAATCCCTTATATATGAGACATAACTAAAAGTAGTGATTATGTTTAAACGCGACATTTACAGACTGAAACACAATTATCTCCCCTGGTTTTAAAACCGGGTGTAGGGACGGTAAGGGGTGTGAACATACACGGTCGTCATCAACGCGTGAACTGAGCACGTGAAAGAATCATAAACAAATGTTCGGATAGTCCGCTTAAACTTACAAAGCGAATTAATATAAGACTAGTAAAAAGAATTGAAAAAAAAATCAAAAGCAGTTCGTAAGAGTGCACTGGCGAATCAACAACACAACATTTAACTAGAACATTCCCCACCCCGATCTCGCCCCCACACCCACACACAAACCGTCATAAACAACCTAAATAAAGTTTTAATGACGCGTTGACCCTGTGACCTTTAGTGCACCACGTGACCTTACCTTGATTGGCTGGGGCGGTAATGGAGATGAACACTTCCATTTCCCCAGAGACCCCGGGTCCCGAGGTTTACTCCTTCACAACACATGTAATCTGATGCTGTGTGTGACTTCTGTATTCACTGGTTTGTTACAAGTTTTACATGAAATTTGATGTTGTATAAACAAACAAATATAGATTTAATGGATGCAAACGGCGTTGCGATAAATGTTAAGTCAGTAGGAATAAAAGGCCGTCCATAAATGACGGCACGCAATTTTGGCCGATTCCCCCCCCCCTTCCCCCCTCCCCCACCTCGTCACACGTCGTCACAAAAAAGTTAGGTCCCCCTTTAAATATGAAGTCATAAAGCTCCCCCCCCCCTTTTAAAAGCTGTATTTTGTATTTGAAAATAAGCATGTTTCAAATCACTTTCTTGTCATTTAAGTATTTATTTAGTGTAAGGCTGCACCAGGGGCGGATTAAGACTGCACGGGGCCCCTGGCTGCAATTCAAACTGGGGCCCTATCCAGCCAGTGTACATTTAGATAAAATGATTGCTAGCAGCTAATATAAGACTGTAACTTGTAAATATTCATCCAAAATGAATATTCATGAAAAAACCGAATTCTAAGAAATAACTTTTTGCCGATATCCTAAAATTGAGTGTAAAAGACAATTTATAAAATTTAAAAAACACATGAAAAAATAAATTCATACCCCACCCGGGGATCGAACCCGTCACCGCTTGCACTATAAGCCTTTGTACTTCACATTCGGCCACTAGAGCTCATTTACAGTTGTTAATTTAAAATATATATATAATATTCTTTAATAATTTCTGTTATTGAGCCTATCAAATCTGGTTTTTTGACTGCTAAGACTATCGTGTGGGAAAAGAGATCATTTTAATAGATAAGATTTTATTAATTTATCATATTTTCAGCAATTCATGTATACATATGTCCACATTTATTATAAAATATGCTCAAGTTTGGGGGCCCTAAATCATCGGGGGCCCCCTGGCTTTAGCCCGTTCAGCCCCCCCCCCTTAATCCGCCATAGGGCTGCACTATAATATCGTAACACGCGTGAAAGCCATTTGGAACGTTATTAAATAAATTGTGAGCAATCAAATATTTAAATGGACCTTTAATATAAAGTTGCGCAATTTTTATGTGATGTCACAGTTCTTAAGCACCCGCTCCCCCTCGTCCCACATAGTTGCTTGACGTCATTTATGGACGCCCCTAAGTAAAAAAAAATTATGTTAGTATCATCTTGTGGTGTAATGGACAGGGGGCAGTGGTTTAGAAACGGAGTTGCGTACTGTCCCCGGGGATGGTAAGGTGGCCTCTAGCGCGTGATAAAATATTTTGAAAGTTTTGGGAGGGGCGAAGGTCCTAGGACCACTCTCTTTGCGGTACATTAAAATTAAAACAAAATAACTTGGAAAAAGTAATAAAGGTTTATATTGGATCTTGGAAAAAAAGTCATTATGACAAGAAGTCAAGTGTTCAATGGACTATTAACACAGAGAAATAATGACTAACAAACAACATACATTACAAAAGTGTTGAATGCACATTAAAGACATCGCTAAAAGATCGCTCTATTCATTTTCTGGTCTTTGGTTCCTTTTTTTGGGTAAGATTGATTTAGGTTATAAGTCGTATCCATTGTTAACATCATCCGATTTTATAGGATGTTCTATGGATATTGAAGGCCATCGTTGTCATCGGAGTAAGCATGTGTACATAGTTTCAATTTCATTGCATACCAGGAAGTGGGTCAAATTCGATCTACCAAGGAGATGACCTTCAAATTTAAGAGAAGGTCACTTTCTGGTGTTTTAGTGAAAATAAAATTTAATCATTTCTGCCCAACCTTTCTTATAATTGGAATATCAGGAAAGGTCATATGTCATTTGATCTGTAAGATAGAGATCACTCAACGGTAATTAGAGGTCAAATGTTACCTGTCTTATTTGTCTTATCTATACAGACGCTCCTTCTATACAGAAGATTATTGCGTCCACAGACTATGCCGGCCAGTTGGTTAGTGACGAAGCGTTCACAGCGCCACGGCTTTGAGGGTTCCACGCTATTCCCAGCCGCCTTTGTTTCCCTAACTAGTGTCAGGTACCCATTTGGAGCTGGGTGGACTCAGGGACACCCTTGGCCCCAGGAACAAATCCCTGCGTTCACGGAGATTCGAACCCGTGACCATCGGTACGCCACCCGAGCGTCGCTCGACTACTGTGCCACAATGACCTTTAGACATTTCAGGCATCAAAGAGAAAGAGACAAAAACAAACAAAAAACAAACAAATTTTAAAAAATTGGTGTTTTGGAGTGCGGGGTTGGAGTTCAAGAATAGAGATGGTTTACCCATTGCCTCTCTCACTCAGACTTTCTCATGTTCCTCACAGAGTCTACCCATTGCCTCTCTCACTCAGACTTCCTCATGTTCCTCACAGAGTCTACCCATTGCCTCTCTCACTCAGACTTCCTCATGTTCCTCACAGAGTCTACCCATTGCCTCTCTCACTCAGACTTCCTCATGTTCCTCACAGAGTCTACCCATTGCCTCTCTCACTCAGACTTCCTCATGTTCCTCACAGAGTCTACCCATTGCCTCTCTCACTCAGACTTCCTCATGTTCCTCATACAGAATGGGACTGCGATAAAGCTTTTAAATAAAATAAAAAATACACAAACAAATTGTGCATTTAAAATAATAAATTTGAGCTTTATTTTAAACTAAAACGGCAATAGATGTTTCGGCTAATGCCTTCATCAGTACAATAACATAAAATAGGTACTTACATATATTTAAATTCTTAAAACATATTATATCATAAAATAATTTAAAATATTCATGTAAAATAAAATGAAAGGAAAAAGAAAAACAAACAAGGACACAGGATATAGAAAAAAGGAGGAAGTATCTAAAGTTACAGTTAAAACCACAACGGGAAAAAGATTCTGCTGTTAGGTAAAATTGTGAATTTGGTTAATTCCATATGGAGCCAGCGTACCAAATCGTTTTATAAGTCTATTTTCCATGTGGATCCTATCATGGGTATTGTTTGCATATAAAATACCAGTAACTGCAACATCTGAAATACCGTCATGGTCAAAACTGTTAAAATGTTTAGATACAGGACATTGAGCCTGTTTGTTTATATTATACAGGTGTTCTCGAAACCGACCTCCAAGACGATGACCTGTCTCACCCAGGTAAATTTTATTACACCTCTTGCAAAGAATTGCATAAATCACGTTGCGACTTGTGCAAGTGAATCCATCTTTTATTATGAATTTCTCAAGAGGGAAAGAAATGTGGTTTATTTTCAATCTCATATGGTCAAGTATTGCAACGGTTGCAACCTTTTGTTCCAATATGTGCTTTCATTGTGGGAAGGTGACTTCTTACAAGTATATCTCTCAGGCTTCTATCTCTCGGAAAGCAAAAAGAGGAGGTTTTTGAAGACCTGCTGAGTTAGAGGGTCAGCCATGAGGATTGGTCGGTTTTTTGAGAATCGCCTGGCGGGCTATAAAATTATGGGGATGAAAAGTTAAAATAAATTTGGATCGATCACATTGATCAGAAACAGATGATGTAAATGTGTCCTGTCTGGTCATGCCTTTAATTCGATTGACAGCAGATATTAAAACTGTTCCCGGGTATGACCTCATTGGAAAAAAATCAAGCATTTCATTACTTTTCTCCAAAAAGTCAAATGTTTTAAGAATTTAAATATGTGTAAGTACCTATTTTATGTTATTGCACTGATGAAGGCATTAGCCGAAACGTCTATTGTCGTTTTAGTTTAAAATAAAGCTCAAATTTATTGTTTTAATTGCACAATTTGTTTGTGTATTTTGTATTTCATGTTCCTCAAAGTGTCTACACTAGGGATCGATGAACAGGGGTAAATTACCCCATTTTGGAGTAATGCAGACTCACAGGCAACTTTTAAAATCCATTAGAATCCGCTTCTTCGGGGGTAATGTCAGCATAAAATTTTTTATAGTTTGGGGTATCAGGCAAAAAAGATCGCCAACCCCTGGTCTACACATCGCCTCCCTCGCTCAGACTTCCTCATGTTCCTCACAGAGTCAATATACTTTCTTAACAACCTGCTTGAGTGATAAAATTTTCTGACTTAAACCTGATCTGAAGGAATCTCCTGTTCTGATGGAGCTTCACTTTCTCGTGCCATCATGTATATGTATATATATATATATATATATATATATATTTCTAGTTGCACATAGGGAACCAAACACTCTAGCTACTCATCGGAAACCAAACGCTCTATCTAGACGCATTGGGAACCAAACACCTTTACTACCCCTGAGAATCTATTCATATACAAGAATTTGTACCCAGTCTGTTCAGATGACACATTCTATCTTTTTGTCTGCGCCTTCAAGATTTTTATGGAAAAGAATTTCAATGTTTGACTTCTTCTAACAATCGACCCAATCTTCAGTTTATAAAAAGAACCCAAAAGGCTCACCCCTCGCTAACCGATAAGGTGGATTTTTTGGTTCAGTGTCAGACTCGCGGCATATCTCATGCGACTAATTACACTGTACTCCATGTTCACCGTACAATGTATACATCTGCGGGGATGCGCAGTACACAGTCTATATGGCACTTTGGTCTGATTAACCCGGTTCATTCAGTCCAACGCCCGTCTATCACTCTCCACTGGGGCTCAAAACTCCCAGATGACAGATCTGCACGATTACAGCATGCCCC
Organism: Ampullaceana balthica; assembly: GCA_944989445.1. NCBI lineage: Eukaryota > Metazoa > Mollusca > Gastropoda > Lymnaeidae > Ampullaceana > Ampullaceana balthica. The sequence goes on along the minus strand of CALYLW010000375.1, from coordinate 265,490 downwards.
GGTGCCTCAAGTTCGCCTCCATCTGGTTGTTCGTACATGTTTGGTGGTTGAGGTGGTTTGTAACAGTGATAGGAGATGGAGATAACGTGTGTTTTTTTTGGAGACAAAACACTTGAAAGTTTAATGCATGTGTCAGCCATGAAAATAATTAAATTGATTTTTAAAAAAAAATAATTATAATAAGCAATGTAACACAAAAAGTGGACATATCAAATGTGAAATTGAATCCATTTTCGGACTTAACACGCATCACATATTTTCCAAACGATTGGGATTCTAGTTTTGTCAGAATGACAGGCCCCGGAAAACTGAGCTTAGCTAATGGATTATTGTTTATGGTCAGAAAAAACTTTTGGGGCTTTACTTCCTGAACTCCACGCCCCTTAATCCTAATTTTAGAACCGCTGCCCTATATTATGGCTGATTAACGGGCGTTACCTGTCCAAGTTCGCGTAACCTTTTTGGGTACAAATTCCGTCCCCCATTGTTTGCTCTTTGGCTTTGATCTAGGTCAACTGTTGTGTTTGAGGTTTGTCCCCTCTCTGACGCCATTGGCGTGGTGACGACTAACTGTGCTCATGAATGGTGCGGTCCGATATTATAGCGTTCAGTCCCCCTGAAATCGTGTTTAAACGCACCAAAAAAGAGATGACGGCCCTTGATGTGACCTGACAGAACCAAGAGAAAACGGAATCGTTAAATGCTGCGTCCAAAGGCGGCGCGGATATATTTCGATGTTTTCCTGACCAAAGAACAGAGGCTTAACCGATTAGCCATGAGGCGTGATACCGATGTTATGTCATAAGAAAATTAAACAAACAGAAATGAGATAAAATTCTGGCCGCATATATCTCATCATCAGTTTCGGTAGTACCGTGGTAGACCTCGCAACTTACACATTGGTCATTAAACTAAGAGGTCAACAAAACAAATTATTTATTTTAGAGATTGGTTTTTAAAAAAAGGATGTGATTCTTCAAAGCAAAATGTTCATAAAAGAGTGAACAATGGTCGCGCGCTGATGCAATCAGGTTAGATTTTTAAAAAAACATAAACAAATCAAAAACAAAAAACAAGGAATTAACGAAAGAAAAAAACGAGAGGAAAATGCACTCAACAAAAATTAGTTTGTCAATCACTTATTTTACTAATTTCTTTGACACAAAACATGTATACAATCTTCAGTACTGGTCTATCTATATATATACGACTTGCAACATAGCGTATCGGTCGCTCTATGACTTACAACTTCGAGATTCGATTTCCATATGACTTTCAGTTTAGAAATTCAATAACCCCAACATAATGCGCTCAAATAACCGTGATGGAGTTTTTATACCCCACCCCACACACCTTTATAAACTTTGGATTGTTATCAAGTCATGGGTTCGTTCTAATTTGGGCTGGTATCAAGTCATGGGTTCGTTCTAATTTGGGTTGGTATCAAGTCATGGGTTCGTTCTAATTTGGGTTGGTATCAAGTCATGGGTTCGTTCTAATTTGGGTTGGTATCAAGTCATGGGTTCGTTCTAATTTGGGCTGGTAAAAAGTCCTTGCTTAGTTAATATGCGTTGGTATCAAGTCATGGGTTATAGTTAAAATGGGTTGGTATCAAGTCATGGGTTATAGTTAATATGATTACAAATGGTTTTAAGGGAGTCTATATGTGGGGTGCGATGGAGGAGATCTTTGTGAGCTCCTAACTGGGTCTATGTGTGGGCTGCGAGGGAGGAGATCTTTGTGAGCTCCTGAGTCTATGTGTGGGCTGCGAGGGAGGAGATCTTTGTGAGCTCCTAACTGAGTCTATGTGTGGGCTGCGAGGGTGGAGATCTTTGTGAGCTCCTAACTGAGTCTATATGTGGGGTGCGATGGAGGAGATCTTTGTGAGCTCCTAACTGAGTCTATGTGTGGGCTGCGAGGGAGGAGATCTTTGTGAGCTCCTGAGTCTATGTGTGGGCTGCGAGGGAGGAGATCTTTGTGAGCTCCTAAGTACACGTGCATGGAAGTCAATAGAGCTGAAACATTTTCTTTTTGTTTACTTTGTTTCTTGCTACTTTTGACAACTGTTTGATTTGAGTGACTCGTGAATTACTCCCAGGCTGTTTTAATCTGTGTTACACACATAAGCCCCTGTCAGAGAGGATGAGCTATGTTTTGCTTCCAGATCAGGGCTACAAGTAAGCTACTGTAAATTGGATTAATGTATGATGACATAATACTTTTTCCGAGTTGGTCCTTTTCTTCGACTCAACGGTTTCAATTCAACTGAAGTTCAAGCTAATGTTTATACCACCACACATCTGTTGGACGGGTCCACGCCATCACGAGTTTTTTTTGTTTTTTTTATGTGAGCTGTGACTCACGAGTCAGACGGCAACAAGACGTCAGACCTGTTGGATTCAAGTTCACTGTTGCTAATTACAGTGTATTCAACGTCCGATGCAGACCAGTGGGACTCGTGAAAATGATGGGGTCCTATCAGTGGATCTTATCAAAATTGTTTAGTCAGCTCAGTGGTTCTCATCAACTCATTCGGGTCATATCAGTGGTTCTCATCAACTCATTCGGGTCAGATCAGTGATTCCTATGAAACTGTTAAGACCCCCAGAATGGAACAGGTCCACCATGCGCTCTCGGTCTGTGTGATTCACCTCTCAACTGTGGCCCATCCGCTCGTGCCGGTCCGCAATGTGTAGGCTTACGTCATAGTCCAGCTACCACAATTGCCGTGGCGACATTTGTGTGTATGTGTTTCTACAGCAATAGAACCGCTAATCACGTAATTATTTTTGTACCTGTGGCTTTTGGTATTAAGAGCTATGAGATTTCCGCTTTCCCCTTTTTATCAGGAATGTTTTTTAAATAAATTATTTAATAAAAAATAATACAAAATGGAATATATTAAAATGTATTAGAGTATCGTGTTCTTTTGTTCTTTCTTATCTTATCGTATATATTACAAACGCCATCTCTATGCAGAAGATTATTGTGTCCTACGCTTATCCATGGTTTATGTTTTAGTCTTGGATTTTTATTAGATTTTTAAATGTTAACAGTATGTTGGTTTTCCTGGTTTGATCAGGCAACCCATTTCACGCCCGAATTCCAGACGGGAAGAACAAGATTTTGTATGTGTTTGTTCTTGCATATACGGAATAGGAAAAGTTTTTTTTTATCACTATGTCTATTCGAGGGTTGAATTTGATTACCTTTTTTCTTGTATTTTTAAGTTAGAATTAAACCGACTTATTTTTAATTACTACTTTTCTCTTCGTTTCGTATCCTCTAGTCTATTGTCCAAATGTTGAATGATGTTACTAATGGGGTTACTCTTGTCAATTTTGAATATTCTCCAGTAATGAATTTGTAATAGTTCCTGAAACTAATTGCTGACAGCCAGGAAACTTATTATAATCATTACTATCACGATTTTAGTGAACAATTGTGAAACAAATAACGTATACATTTGGAGATATTAGTCAAATAGCTTTTAAAATGTAATCAAGATTGTAATTTCTGGAATAAATTTAACTTTAAAACATACTTACCTGTATTCTGTCCCATCGTTTGAATAGTACGTCCAGTAAAATGGGCATCTCGAATAATATTGAATCCACGCTCTCTTTGAAATGTTGTTTTAAGAGGACACATCAGTTGAACGTTACTCTCTAGCCCCACGAGTCGTCATGTCCATAATGACGTAGGACCCGGACAGGTCAAAGCTCAGTTTCAAATGGACGCTATTTGGTTTTTCTTTGCTCTCAAGAAAGGAAAGTTAAACCATGTCTGTAGTGTCTCTATTTATTCATCTCGCACATTTCCACACAGGCACACACACACACACGCACACACACGCACACACACGCACACACACACACACACAATGCAGTTTTTTGGAGGAGATAAAAGAGAGGTGTAAACAATAAGGAAAAAAAAAGAAAAGTAGACAAAAGGCGCATTTCGTGCTATTCTGCTTGGACATATGTGTTCATAGTTCGTTTTGGTGGTTCATTGACAGATGGTGGTTGTATGACAGACGGGGGTTTTATGACAGACGGTGGTTGTATGACAGACGGGGGTTTTATGACAGACGGTGTTTGTATGACAGACGGTGTTTGTATTTACTTACGTAGTGCCCTGTTATACAACACAATTATCTCCTTTAGTCATACTCGGACCAAGTGCTGTAGAAACAAGTTCTGAGAGAGTAGTCGTTTTTTGTTTTAATTTTCGTTGACGACTCACGAAAAATTATCAGATTGGCTTGGCGTGATATTACAACAGGACAACGCGTTCATTGTATTACTAACTTTAAAAAAATATTTATTTCATTTTTTTAGCACCTTAGTTTATAAAGGTTTGTGAGGCCCGTGATGAGATAATATTGTCTTGTCTTATCTATACAGAAGATTATTGCGTCCACAGACCATGCCGTCCGTTGGCGAGTGATGCGGCGTTCACAGGCCACGGCCATGAGGTTTCCACGCATGACCTAGCCGCCTTTGTTTCCATAACTAGTGTTAGGTACCCATTCGAAGCTGGGTGGACATAGGGGCACCCTTGGACCCGGGAACAAATCCTTGCCTTCACATTAATTCGAACCCGTGACCATAGGTACGCCACCCGAGTCGACCGCCGTGCCCCCTAAATAGTTAGATGGCTGCGGCAAAGATCGAACATTCTGGATAAAAATGGTTTAAGATCAAGTCTGACATTCACTTAGTAAAGACAGGGGATTGTAAATGAATATAGGGTTTTTGACAACATGAACATTATATTTCTAATATATGGGACATAACTCTGGACCTCATAACTAATGAAAAGTGCATATAAAGTGGTTGACACAAACAGATAACACTCAACTCAAACTAATGTAGAACCTAACTAAATAGCGGACAACATAATTTCAAAGAAAGTAATGTAACCTAAAAAGGGACCTATGAATTCCCTCCTTTATATAAAGGTTTGTAGCAAATGAAACGTGAAAATATGACATGCCTTTATATTGATATCAAATGATGGACGATACACCGACTTTTAATATAATAACAAGATGGCAGCTATAAATTTAAGCAGCAGACGACAGAAGCTGTGCAGAGAAAACACAGAGGAAAATAACAGCTTAACAGAGAAGAGGCAGTTTTGGGGACAGTGTAGTTATGAATGTGATTTTTTTTTAAAAATTATGCGCGTCAAATCTTTAATGAAACCGAAGAGATGTATTGATGGCATACACTGATTATTATGTACAATATAATATGAAAGTTATTACGTCATATAAAATATCGTAAGGGGCCGTCCATAAAGTACGTCACGCTCCAGAGGGGGGAGGGGTTGTAAGAAAGTGTGACAGTTTGTGACAGGGGGGAGGGGGGTGTCCGGCAATGAGTGACGTCACGGGTTTTTATATTAAATTTTAACTATTTTGTTAATAAAAAACACAATAATTGTTCGAAAGTGTGACGTACTTTAGGGGGGGGGGTCCGAAGATTTGTGACAGTTTGTGACAAGGGGGAGGGGGGAGTTAAAAATTGTCAAAAATAGCGTGACGTACTTTATGGACGGCCCCTAATGCGTTTGGTTATATCCCAAACTCCCGTTCTTTCAATATATATATATATATATATATATATATATATATATATATATATATATATATATATATATATATATATATATATATATATATATATATATATATATATATATATATATATATATATACAGATCAATACAGATCAATGGAGGGTTTTCAGGTTCGCTTGTATTAAGTTTATCTACATCTATTAACCAGTTCGCTAGCCAAAGTTTAAATTGTATATTTGTATAGCTCATTTAAAGAAATTGACTGCATTGGTCCTATGCCTATAATTTTGTAAAAAATTAAGATTATTGATGCTTAACTTTAATAAGTGAGCTAAAAGGAATAAGCCAGCAAAATTCAAGTCGGAGAATTAGTGATTTCGGGATTTTATTAGTAGAGAAAATTTTAAAATAATCAAATATAATTAAAAGTTATATATTAAGGAGGTATCAAACGTTATATAAACATCAATAAACATAATTTTCAATCTCTGTCACGTCTGTCTGTCTGTCCGTGACGCTATGCGAGGTAACTCCAGATAAAAAAATATATAGAAGTAAAATTGTTGCTTCGAGATTAACAAAATGTGTTTCTCGCCATAAAATATTGTGACGTAACGTCATTATTTGAGCTTTTAATAATGTGTGAAGGGAACGAAATAAAAAGAGTCATGTTTTATTTGATGTGATTAATATTATTTTTTTTAAATGAAATGTCTGTTTATGTGTATGTGTCCATGTCAATATTACGTACGTAATTAAGGATTTAATTTTCTATATTAATATATAGCATTCGTTTTTTGGTTTATGAAATTTAAAATTGGTTGTTGTTCGGTTGTCAAGTTTCGATGCGTTTTGAACTACAAAGCCATTATTTATTACTCAAATTAAATTTGCCAACTTATGCTTCAGTTTGGCGTTTGTTTTTCTTTTATACACTTTGAGATTGCATATTTGTTGTTTAAAACAAATAACATATTTAAAAATGGGACTCCTCCCCAGTATAGTTTTTTTTAATTGTTATTTACATGTAATATTTTAATGCGTCTTAGACTAATTTAGAGCAAAAAGATCTTTGCTTTTAATATAGAACTGGAAGGGGTGCTGACTTGACATTAATGAAAACGTTTATTAGAATTCCTAAAACGTGTATATTAAATTTTATATACGATTACCTGTTGATACTTTAATATTTTCTTTTATCCAGTGATTAACTTTACTTCAAAGGTTTCATGCAAAATAAATAGTTAGTTGTTATTCATATTTGTAAATAATTGCAATTTTTTATTTACATGTTTTTGATAATGTAAAGGTAACAATGTATGGACCAATGGGCGCATAAACTGACAAGTCATAATAGATCTTGAAAAGGTGCTGACTTGACAATAATAAAAACGTTTATGTGAATTACTAACACGTTTATATTAAATTGTAAATATGATTAACAGTTGATAATTTAATCTTTTCTGTTATCCTGTGACAAACTTTGATTACTACGTTTCATGCAAAATGAACAGTTCTTTGTTATTAACATGTGTAAAAATTAAATGTTATTTTTTACATGTTTTGGTAATGTTGTGGTAATAATGTATGGACAAATGGGCGAATAAACTGACAAGTCATAATCATCAATGAACCTTAAACTGCTGCAAAGCACAGATGTGCTTGATGTGGATCACATTACATTCACATAATTTATTTTTAAGGCACTGTGCTGTATTATTGGTGCACTCATAATTGGTGCGCACTATTCAATGCCGCAAGTTAACGTCCGGCTGACTCCTCAGCAATATTTGTTAATACTTCGAACTTCAAACTTCATTGCTGTAGTATCACCTTGGTATATGGTATGGTATCACCTTATGCTGTGTGTAATTCACTATGCATTTACTATTATCCTGATTATATCATTATTATACATGCAAAATTATATAAAGCGAAGCCTTAGGTTGGGGGTTTTCTCATAAAACAATTATTCGTATATATAATCAAAATATATAATCTGCTATGTCCGTTCGTAATACTAGATCTTAGAAAGCGCACCGCTAAAAAAAGTAGCCTTGAAAAAAATTCTGAAAAAAAATAATAAAAAAAATTAAAAAACGCTATTTTCAAACGTCCGCATAAAATTGTTCAATATGGAAGATAGATTTAATTTTTCTCTCATGGTCTCTACATTTTCTGATTATTTACTATGCGGCTTTCAGGCCAAAGGGACAATTACAAAAACTGAAATATATCCATTTTTAAAACTTCCGTAATTTTTGACGGGTAATACACTAGTTATAAATAATTTATTACGACCAATGGCGGATTAGGGGGGGTGGCTGAACGGGCTAAAGCCAGGGGCCCACAATAATTTAGGGGCCCCTTAATTTAGTATATTTTATAATAAAGGTGGACACATGTTTTCATAAATTCCGGAAAATATCATAAATTAAATAAATTAATAAAATCATATATATTAATCTAATCGCTATTCGGACCCTATAGCCTTAGTAATCGAAAAACCTGATATTATAGGCTCAGTAAGAGTATTAAAGAATAGATTTTATATTTTTATTATTTATTTTTATTTTTTAATTTTTAAATTTACATTTACCGTGCAAGCGTTGACGCCATCGATTACGACCGGGGGGGGGTATTCTTTTTTTTTCACTTGTCTTTTTTTAAAATTTTAAATAGTGTTTTTACATTCGATTTTAGGTCTTTAGGATATCCGGCAAACGGTTATTTCTTGTCTTCGGATTTTTCATGAATAATCATTTTGGCTGGTCAGGCTTATCCCGCAGTACAGACAAATATGAGAAAGGAACCAATGGACAAGCTACAGTCTTAAAATATATTTGCTGCTTGCAATCATTTTATTTAAAGGGGCGCTGGCTGAATAGGGCCCCAGTTTGAATTGCAGCCAGGGGCCCTGTGCAGTCTTAATCCGGCCCAATTACGACCCCAGGAATAGAATTAAATTTTGTGTGTGTAAATTATATATATATATATATATATATATATATATATATATATATATATATATATATATATATATATTAGGGCTGTTAACGATTAATTTAAATTTAATCGTTAATTTTTGAAAAATTAACGATTAATTAATCGCTAATTTCGATTAAAGCCAAAAATTAAAAGTTATGATATCATAAGTAAAACTTATTAAACGTTCTTGTTGAAAATCTAAATAACACTGGAATTTCTCCTTTATATGTCGTATTTTAACGAACTACGCAAAAAGACAAGTGTGTTGACATTATTTGGTTCAAGTGATGAGCGGGTCTAATTGTCGATATAACCAGCCGAGTTGAACAATCATTCACATTGTACTGAGGTAACTGGTAAGCACAAAACGGTCTTGGCAAGGAATGACATTGTAGAGGTTTAATGGATTCAGGAACTTTCATCTCCATTTTGAACCGCAGAAATTCATCAAAAGAGCTGTCGTCATTTTCTGTCTCTGTGTCAGACTGCATTATTGCCATTAGCTTAATACGTTTTTATTTGGTTTTATAAGTAGGTTAAATGTTAGAACCATGGTAGGCAATCGATTTCTCACAATGGATACAATAAACTTTATCAACATTTTGAACATTCCCGTCAGTCAATAGTTTAAAACCAAAATGTTCGTGTAATCGTCAGGAAATTTATAATTTATCGGCTGCTATTTTGTTATTATTTTTTCTTTTATTTTTTACTTCCAATAATTTGTAAGTGATTGGTCGATTAAAAAATAATTTAATCGTAAAAGTTCTTTAACGATTAATCGATAAATTAATTGTTAATTTCCGCGGCCCTAATATAAATATATATACTAAAAGTGTATTACCCGTCAAAAATGACGGGAGTTTTCAAAATGGATATATTTCAGTTTTTGTAATTGTCCCTTATGCCTGAAAGCCGCATAGTAAATAATCAGAAAATGTAGAGACCAAGAGAGAAAAATTAAATCTATCTTCCATATTGAACAATTTTATGCGGACGTTTGAAAATAGTAGGGTTTTTTCGGGGGGTTTTAATGCAATATATTTTTTAGGTTATTTTTTTTAGCGGTGGGCTTTCTAAAATCTAGCGTTACGAACGGACATAGCAGAGTATATATTTTGATTATATATACGAATATATGTGTTATTAGAAGACCTCCAAGCTTAGGCTTCGCGTTATATAAGTTTGCATAAATAATAATGATATAATCATGATAATAGTAAATGCATAATGAATTACACACAGCATAAAGTGATACTGCGGAAAAGAAGTTTGAAGTTCGAAGTATTAACAAATAATGCTGAGGACCCTAACTTGCGCATTGAATAGTGCTCACCAATTATGAGTGCACCAATAATACAGCACAGTGCGTTAAAAAAAATGTGACTGTAATGTGATCCACATCACGCATATCTGTGATTTGAAGCCGTTTAAGCTTCATCGATGATTATGACTTGTCAGTTTATTCGCCCATTTGTCCATACATGATTACCACAACATTATCAAAACATGTACAAAATAAATTGTAATTTCACACATGTTAATAACTATTTATTTTGCATGAAACTTAGCAAGCAAAGTGTGTCACAGGATAACAGAAAAGATTAACTTATCAACTGTTAATCATAATTTACAATTTAATATACACGTGTTAGTAATTCACATAAACGTTTTTATTATTGTCAAGTCAGCACCTTTTCAAGATCTATTATTACTTGTCAGTTTATGCGCCCATTGGTCCATACATTATTACCTTTACATTTTCAAAAACATGTAAATAAAAAATTGTAACTATTTACAAATATGAATAACAACGAACTATTTATTTTGCATGAAACCTCTCAAGTAAAGTTAAGCACTGGATAAAAGAAAATATTAAAGTATCAACTTTCATATACACGATTTAGTAATTGTAATAAACGTTTTTATTATTGTCAAGTCAGCACCCCTTCCAGATCTATATTAAAAGCAAAGATTGTTTATTCAAAATTGGTCTAAGACGCATTAAAATATTTCATGTAAATAACAATTTAAAAAAACTATTGTGGGGAGGAGTACCATTTTTAAATGTTATTTTTTTAAACATACAAATATCCAATCTCAAAGTGTATAAAAGAAAAACAAAAGCTAAACTGAAGAATAAGTTGACTAATTTCATTTGCAGTAATAAATAATGGCTTTGTAGTTCAAAACGCATCGAAACTTGACAATCGAACGACAACCAATTTTAAATTTCATAAACCAAAAAACGAATGTTATATATTAATATAGAAAATTAAATGTATAATTACGTACGTAATATTGACATGGACACATAAAAAAAAACGGACATTTAATACAAAAAAATAAAATTATATTTATCACATCAAATAAAACATGACTCTTTTTACTTCGTTCCCTTCACACATTAATAAAAGCTCAAATAATGACATCACGTCACAATATTTTATGATGAGCAACACATTTTTTTAATCTCGAAAGCAACTTTTTTATTTTTTTTACCGGGAGTTACCTCGCATAGCGTCAGGAGTGACAGACCCTACTTGCGTGACAGATTGCAAATTATGTTATTTAATTTTTTAAAAATTAAACCTTTATCAGGAATAAAACACACCAGTTAACGCTATCAATCTTTATGAAATCTAAGTTCAACTTTACTTTCAGTGTAAGTTGGTTTGACTTGGACAATCGCTTTCTAAAAAATTTCACTCACTAATTACAGAAATATGTTTTTATTAAATGTTGAATTATGAATAAAAACATAACAAAATTCTTAATTTCATCGACTTAAATATTGCACGAAAGTGTCATTGAATTCGCACTCAAATACATTCACACATGTAAAAAATAATTGCGACAGTGCATTGTGTGACAATTCTAATGAAATAACGCATCTATAAAATAAAACAAGTACCCGTAGACAAGGCCACTCCTTTGTACCACAAAGCCAAACTAAATTAAGATGTTATTAATTTGCGCATTATAATAAAATGGCACAACTCTATTTAAAATGCGTACACGAAAATCTGCGCACCATAATCTGACAATAAAAGATTTTTGAAAGCGCATCACTAAAAATAATGTCTTGAAAAAAATACTGACCCAAAAATAATTCTTTTTAAACGTCCGTCTAAAGTCACTCAATGTGGAAATGAGGTTTAATTTCTATCTCTTTGTCTATACATTTTATGTTTCTTTTAATGTTTAGGCTTTCAGGCTAAATGAACAATTGTAAAAACTATATTAAAACCATCTGCATGTTAAAAGGAACCGTCCAGCCAAATTTAGTCCCTATCCATTATTTTGTTTTTCCGTGATAGTATAACAAAGAGGTGAAACAAACATACAAACATACAAACACCAACTGAGCTTTATATATTATATATTTTTAAATACACTAATGACTAATGTATAGAACAAATATTCATGACAGACATTGAATTTTAAACATGACGTGTTTTGTTTAAGGCATCGACTGAAAAGATGAAAGCTGGGCGAATTAGATCTGTGTCACGCCATGTCCTCAGCCAGTGAGAGATGGATGTCAACTTCCAGACGAACAGGTTCAATCTGGGCCACGTAAGGTTCACGGTAGGACAGTTAGGTTATGGATCAGCTTGAGGTGAGGGGGGTCATGAGCGTTGGCTAGGGGGTAAGGGGGGCGCATTTGCCCCCCCCCCTACATTTTTGAAAAATGTCATAAAAATTTTGCAGTTGTTATAACTGAACTAAATTTCCTGAAAGTTTATTACATTGAAGACAGTGCACATATATCAAACATAAAAAAAGAATTATATCTGCAAGCATAACTGATTAAATGACTGATTGTTCTAAATATTCCAGTTGTTTAACAATTTCTGTCACATTTTCAGCAAAAATCCGCAAGCTTTTATATTTATGTGTCCATCTAGTTTCGCATAGCAACGGAACCTTTAGAATTAGTTTTCTTCGCTGATTACTTTCTCAGAAAAACACTTATAATTGACTTAATTGTTCCTATTGTGTTTCGTACAGCATTCACATTATTTAAATTATTCACGACAATATTTAGTTTATGTGAACTGCAATGTACAAATGCTGCTTTTGGGTATTTTTTCGAAATTATTGCTTGGACTCCTTCTTTACCTGCCATTTTAGAACATTCGTCGTATCATTGAACAACAAGCTTTTTCAAATCTAATCCAAATTCTAATGAATTTGTAATGATGATGTTGGCTAAACCTTCAGCTGTGCTATCGACAATTGTAATATATCACAGGAATTCTTCTGTGACCATCATTTTCCCATTTTGTTCTTTGACAAATCTAACACCAAGTGACATCTGCTCAATGCCTGAAATGTTAGTTGTCTCGTCTGCGAGTATAGAAAATACAACTGAATTATTTGCTTCACGAACAATGTCTTCATGCAAAAGAGACCAAATGACAAATGATTATCAAGAACGTCATCTCCAGATTTAACACGAAACTCTAACAGGTCATACAAATTTCAAGAATTTGTTTCTTTTCCACGAAGTGCTAAATCATGCACGCCACAAAATAGAATTGTAGAAATTATGGGACCCAGTTTGTTGCACTTTTCTTGACTTTGTCTTTTAAATTATCAGTCCAACTGCTAATCTATAGCAACTGATTTGGCTTCCAATAATGCCACAAAATTGCGTGCATCTTCATGAGAGCCTTTGTGCCAAAATGTGCTTTGTAGCTGGCTACGTGCATCTTAGTTGAAATCTTTATATTTTGTATATGGTTTGAGGACAAATGCCCACTGAACTCATAGAATTACTTTTTGCGGAAAAACACGAAATATTTGCAAAAGGCATTTTTTAACATTTGCGAGTATACAAGCCATTTGACAGGTCGTGTGTCCAGACATACCTTCCAATATCCAATTTAGAAAATGAATAAATGTCAGCGACAATCAAATTAGGAATAGTTGCTTCAGGTGTTGAACGTATTCTGTTGTCCTCAATGCCAATGATAAGTCAGATGCTGCAGAAACCCAAAAATCTTCTAATAACGGCAATTCGGAATCCCGCGATTGCTTTACTTTTGGTGTTTTGTTGTTGTCTTTAAGCCTGTAAAAAAAATTCTGATATCCAGCTTTGGTGATCCTGCAGTTTCTACACGTATTTTATCTCACTGCAAAATTTAATTTTCTCGTGAGAACTTACGTTTTTATTTTATTAAATGCATTAGTATGTGTTGTATTTTAGCTAATACAGCGCTAATTTGTAAGTCTTATTAATTTCTAAGGCTTTTTTCGGCCCTTGTGTTATACTTAACTTGAATTTAAATGAAAATTGAACCTGTATGCCATTGTCAGTTAAATTTAAAAAAGGTGTTTTTGCCCCCCCCCTCTTTGAAAAATTCCTAGCGACGCTCATTGGGGGGGGGAGGGACACTTAGGTTATGGATCAGCTTGATGTCATGTTTGCTGCAGGTTATAATACAGGTTCTGAGAAGGAAGGAAATGTATGATCCACAAAGCACGGTCCGTATATTGTTAATGTAGTGAAGAGAATGTAAGAACATCGCATGGTCCTAAGGGTGGATGTGGTCAAGAGGATGTAAGAGCAATGCATTGACCTAAGGGTGGATGTGGTAAAGAGGATGTAAGAGCAATGCATTGACCTAAGGGTGGATGTGGTAAAGAGAATGTTAGAACATCGCATGGTCCTAAGGGTGGATGTTTTCAAGAGGATGTAAGAACATCGCATGGTCCTAAGGGTGGATGTGGTCAAGTGGATGTAAGAACATCACATGGTCCTAAGGGTTGACGGAGTAAAGAGGATGTAAGAACATCGCATGGTCCTAAATGTGGATGTGGTAAAGAGGATGTAATAACATCGCATGGTCCTATGGGTGGATGTGATAAAGAGGATATAAGAACATCGCATGGTCCTAAGGCTGGATGTGGTAAAGAGGATGTAAGAACATCGCATTGACCTAAGGGTGGATGTGGTAAAGAGGATGTTAGAACATCGCACGGTCCTAAGCAGTGGCGTAGCGAGGGGGGGGGCAGGGGGGACATATGTCCCCGGGCGCCACGTCAGGAGGCGCCAAAATTAGTATTTAAACTCATTATTTAATTTTATTTTGATGTAAACTAATGTATCCCAAATACGTTTGCCAGATTGAATTTTGGATCTCCGAAAATATATTAATTACAAATCATTTGGCAATCATGATTTTAGCGCCCCATTGAGCGTTAAGGGGCGCAAATTCTACTCATAAATAAATGACACATCCACAATGTAGTATTCCTGATGGCGATTTTAAAAAAAACTGTGTGTTGCTGGGAGTGATAGAAAGGAAGCAGTAAGAGACAAATGCGATTTTTTTAATAGAACAGACAGAGACGACACTAAAAGCAACCAAAATGACCAAGACAAGAAAAAGGAGTGGCTTAAAGCAGTGGTTCTCAACCTGTGGTCCATGGACTAGAGGTCCGCGAAGATATGCCTGGTGGTCCTTGAGCAAAGCATGAAATTTACGCACTGTATGATTCATCGGGAAAGACTAGCAAGTAAAATAATTAACGCAGACTTAAAATATATTTTTCATCTGGCCTAAATAGTATTTAAATTTTATCAAAGCTCGTCTATTAAATTCTCGCTTCTTTGATTTCTTTTGTTCGGATATGAATCTTGAACATTATCAGTTACTGATGTATATTGAAATTCGCTGGTTATCAGACTGTTTGAATTACGTGATGACGTAAGAGAGTTTCTTGTAGAAAAGCTTGTTGATCATTTGAGCCATAGCTTATGGGTTGCTGTTTTGGCTTACTTGTCTGAAACTTTTGAAGAACTCAATAAACTTAATTCAACTCGGCAAGGAAAGTAGACACATTATATGACAAAGTGACAAAGTGTCTGCTTTTACGAAAAAGCTTGATCTTTGGAAATGAAGATTATTTCAAGGTAACTTTGAGATGTTTGATCAAATATACGAAATCACCGAGAAACCAGAAAATGTTGAAATAAATAAACAATTGTTGATAAATTTGATTTCTGGTCATATTCAATCAATGCAGGGCCAATTTTAATTCTAATGTGGTTGTTTTTTAACGTTCAGTGGTTTTTCGTGGGTTTTCAGTCCTAATCTCGCACACATTGTCTCATCAAATAAAATACCAACATCGTAATTAAACCAATTCATTAAACTGACTAGCGATACCACTTTGCATAAGTTGCATCAGAAAGTGGGCTTAATGAAATTTTGGAGTACTCCGAACTGACTCAGATAGTTTTTAAAATAATTTTACCCTTTGCAACTTTGTGAAAGTGGATTTTCTGCATTGCTTACTATAAAACAAAACATCTTTCGTACTAAAAAATAAATAAACTAATATAGCAGTATTTTAATACCAACTACTGTTTATGACTTCAAGTCTTTTTTATAGTTAGCAAGTAGAATTAAATAAGAAGACTATGAGACTAATATAAATGACATTTGTTCGTGACAAAATAAAGCCATTACAATATTGTTTTTGGAGCACGCGAAACGTAGCATATTAGTATAGTTTTACTAACTAATATGTATTGCGCCTACTACTTATAGCTAGCAAAAATCTTCTGTATAGAAGGAGCGTCTGCAACAGATAAGATATACACAGTATAATTATATTTAACTTTCCAGCTCCGCAGTAGCACAATTTTTAGTAGTGGTCCATAGCTAAGACACACGTTTTTCAAGTGGTCCTTGAATCTCCAAAGGTTAAAAACCACTGGCTAACAGAATGCTTAATTCTCGTCCCTTTGCTGCATGCTGTGACTCTTTTTAAAAAGAAATATATTACTTCCCCAATTCCACTGTGGAGGGAATAAAGTGGGGGAGGGAGGGAAGGTCTCTCCTCTCACGGCTTGTGTCGGTATGTCAAAGCAAGTTGGATTCCTTTTATATGAAACATCAGACACCGCCTCTCTTTCCTGTCTCTCTGTGATCAAACTTGATCAGTATGATCCACTGTTAGAAAAACACTTACAACATGCCCGAGAAAATCCAGGTTCAGTGTCTTATTTATCAGCGGAAATCCAAATGAATTTATCCACCTAATTTCATCGACTGTAATGAAACAGCTGTTGAGTGAAATCAGAAAAAAAAAGTATTACGGTATCTTACTTGACTCAACATCCGATCTAAGACACCGGGAACAGCTTTCTCAAGTCATCAGATTTGTTGATGTGGATTTTCAAACTAAAACGAAACCATCAAAGAATCATTTTTAGGTTTTATCCAGATACATTCCAAAGACGCAGCAAGCCTTGAAAGAGTTATCGTAGAGAAACTGGAATCTAATAACATACCTCTAGCTGACTATCGGTCACAATGTTATGAAAATTCTGCTGTAATGACTGGGCATATATCTGGTCTTCAACACCGAATATGTGCCAGAAATGACAGAGCATTGTTCATCAACTGTGACAATCACAGATTAAACTTAGCAGGAATACACTCAGCTAAACAGGATCCAGTTGTTATCACGTTTTTTGGAACAGTTGAAAGTATAGATTTTTGTTTTATCTCGTTCAATAACTTGTTGGGAAGAATTAAAAAGAGTTGTGCCAATCACAATGAAAAAGGAGTCTGAAACACGCTGGAGTGCACGATCAGAAGCTGTTAAAGCAATTTATAAAGGACTAGATGAACTGGTAGGGCTGTTGGAAAAATTATCAGAACATACAAATATGACGCCTGACACCAGAGGTGATGCAGAAACTTTGTTGGCAGGTATATTAAACTTTACATTCCTAGTTTTGTTAAATTTCTGGAACATCATACTTGGGAAAATTGATCGAATCCAGAAATGGCTGCAGAATCCTACTGAGAATTTCAAGGAAGCAGCATTTGATCTTGAATCGCTTGAGCAAGATTTTGTCAACGTTCGTGTTAATTTGAGCCAGGTTGCGGTAGACAATGGAAAGGAAGATGCACAACTTGGGGAATCGAGGAAGACAGAAGGATTAGACGACATCGGAGGATGCCTGGAGAATTAACAAGAGATGCAGGATTTTCTGCAGAAGAAGAAATTTCACTTGATATGAACAGCGTAATTGATAGACTGCAACAGGAGATATCAATGCGGTTTTTTACGTTTAATAAATCTAAACGACAAATTTGGATTTTTACTAGAAGTCAAAAACTCTTCTTGCTGAGACAAAAGTCGATACACTTCGTTAAAATTGCTTAGATTTTGCTAATTTATACGACACTGACGTCAATAGTCACGAATTCTGCACAGAAATCAGAGACTGAAAAATGCTTCTCAGTACACGGACTGAAGTTCTACCGGAAACTACTTTGGATCTTCTTGGTTTTATTGTTTTATGTGGAGATGACGTATTTCCGAATTAGCGCATTTCACTTCAAATACTTCTAATTGCTGTTTCAACTGAAAGATGTGAGCGATCCTTCAGCAAACTGAAGCTTATTTTGTCTTAATTACTTGCTTCAAAGGGACAAGATCGTCTGAGTGATCTTGCATTCTTTAGCATCGAAAGAGAAACTTTTGAGAATATTAATTTTGACAACGCGATTGACGAGTTTGCAAAATTCAAATCAAGGAGCATCAATTTTTTGTAGTCTATGTCTAATTGTATTATTAGTCGAGTATTTTTTTTTCAAATAAATTATTTACAATCGTATAGAGAATTACATATTAGTATGTATTCTATTTCATTAAAATACCAGAAGCTTCGAAAATGAAACTATATTAAACGTAAAATTTCAATTTTTTCTTGGGGGCTCGATGAGCCCCCAGAATCTTTCGGTCAGACAAGGGGCGCAGATTTTGTGTCATGTCCCCGGGCGCACATGACCCTAGCTACGCCACTGGCCCTAAGGGTGAATGTGGTAAAGAGGATGTAAAAATTCTACGATTGTTGTCATTTCGAAATTCAAGTTCACAATGCACAAAGAAGAGATTTAAATTGTTTGTATTTTTGCAATACAATTATAATCAAAATATATTGCATGAACAGTTAATCGAACCGTTCTTTCATTTTTTTGGCTCTCTGAATCCCATTGGATTTGACTACGGCTCGATGGAAATTACTTACCAATAAAGTTGAACTTAAGACTTTTAAGGAGAGCAATGGACGAAAACTTGATTGATGTGAAGTAAAATATTTTATCAGTTATCATAATCGGAATGATGTAGCTGATGTTGATACACTACTGAGTCTGATACAAGGCTGAAAGGGATTTTAGATTTGTAGTGACATGAGACTGCTGGTGATATGACACTGAGATAATTGGGGAGCTGACCTCTCTTACATTCAAAGATATTAAAATGATGAAATATATTTAAATAGACATGTACTTAGGCATGCAATTCTAAGTTTTGCAGGGAAAAAAAAGCAGGTTGCTAAGACACTGAGAGAACGTCTTTTTTTTTAAAAAAAAATAACCAAAAATATTGTGTTAGTACAAAGAAAGTCCTATTTGCTAAAGGGGGTTAAATTTACCATAACAAAACCAATATAGTTACTTCCCTTATAAACTCTTGTATTCTACACATGAAGCCTTAAATACTATATAGGACAGATCACTCAGTGAAAAGACATAAAATAAAAATACATTTTATATATCAATTACTAATTGACCATTAAAATGACTATCAAGAGACAATTAAGCAACATGGTTTATAGAATGGACAAACGAGGGGTCTGCTGACATAATTATAATAAATAAAAATTCGAAAGAGTGTTTTTGAAAACTTTCTGTAAATAGAAGAAATTTTATTGAGAACTGTTAAAAAGGCAAAATGAGCGATTCGCTAGCTTTTTAACGAATTTTTTTTTAAAATGACTAGTTCCACACTTTTTCTTCTTCCATTTCTCATTTAATAAGATATATTTTTATCGCTTACTTGATCGCGGTTTTTCACATCGTAATTTAATTACCTATTTTCAATAAACATTTTCATCGCATAATATCATTTTTTTAATTTCATCAAGCAGTTTCGCAAAATACATTCCCAAGGTACTTTTATCGCATATTTACAGCCCAAACTTTCAGCCAATATTTTCATATTTTTCAATGTATAGTTTCGTCATCTATTTACATCAAAAATTTGATTGTATATTTTTCTCATGTTTATTCATTGCAAATTGAAATACCTTGCAAATTGAAATAAAAAAAATATTTTTTTATCGTTAGACACATGAGTACTTTAGGGAAATGAGGCGATAAACAGCCATTAGCTATCATCAACTAGAACATGAACCAACCAATGAATGTCTTCGCCTTTTGTGTACCGAATACAACGCATGTCGCTAGTGCTGTTTCTAGTTTAAGTATAAAAACGCATTTGCCATGTCGAGAATAGATCTGGTCTTCAGCGGATTCATGACGAAACGTTTCTGTACATTAGGACCAGCGCACACAACAGATATGTTTTTTTAAATCCCTTATATTAACTTCATCGTCTTGTCTTTCTTTCTATTTATTGTCTACCGTGGTCCCGCCCGCGGAAAAACAAAAGTAAAAAAAATGAACTACTTCCCGTGATCCCATCGACCTGAAATTTTGCACATAGACTTTTTTCACTTAACAATGCATTCAATCAGAATTTCAGATCGATTGAATGTACTTTAATTTAATTAATGAATTTTTAGATTATCTCTATGTATCTCTATGTAGCATGTAATAAATGTTTATGCTAGTCTATCACGGGATGCGTATTATATTGAACATAATCTATACTTTTAATTATGTCTCATATATAATGGATTTATAGTCAAAAATAAACTTTGTCTTTACGGGTTGTTTATTAAAGCTGTCAACTGATTTCTTAACGCCCCCCAAGAAGAGCAATTTTTATTTTTAGGTCTCATAAAGTAGTTCCTCCTTGTCACGAGCAACTTACCTCCACCAATCACGAGTGTCGGCCTTGTCACGCGCCACTGACCTCGACCAATCACGAGTCTCGGCCTTGTCACGCGCCACTTACCTCCCCCAATCACGAGTTTCCATTATTGACGGAAGCAGGCAGGAATTTTAACTATTAAAGACCCGATTAAAGAAAGAATGCAAGATAATTCTGATTGGAATAAAAGACGTATTTCAAAATGTTAGCTTCGATATAGAGTAGAAATGTCAGTGCCATTATCTAAACATACATCTTTATTTCTACTTGTCATGGTGTCAAGTGGAACCTCTCTTGTGGAAGATGACATCATTATTGTGAAGGCGCAAACGCGATGACGTACGACGTAGCACACACAAAATTTAGTAAACAACATATATCTTTATACCATCCTTAAATGAAGGGGGAAAAGGCATTTCGAAAAAAATCAAATTTATAACCTGACAAGGAGGAGTCTCAAGCTGGCAGAAAAGTCCCAAAAAGGACAAACTAATGAAGACGCTCAGGGCATCAAAATCCCCCCCCCCTTTCCCAACGATTAAATGTATAGAAGCAACAACGGTGACGCCTCATAAACTGTAAAGTTAATTTTGAAAAGCAGAATACGATTGTTGCCTTTTTCCTTTCAATCATGAGTTTAGAGCAGCGGTTCCCAACCCGTGGGACGCTACTCATAGGGTCGCGAGGGGTTTTCTGGGGTTCGCCAACTGCCGACTAAAAAAATATTCACTGTAATGCAAATTTTCTCTATTTAGTAAAACGTTTATTGTAAAATGACTTATTTAAATTTCATGAGGGTCGCGGGTCACATGGCTTATATATAAAGGGGTCGCCAACCAAAAAAAACGTTAAGAACCACTGGTTTAGAGTAACTATTTAATATAACTTTAGTTCTAAACCAAGAATAAGGCCTATCTTTTTAAAAAAAACATTTCAAATACCGGATTTTAAACAAATATTGATTCAATAGCTGTTTGTTTGAGACTTATTTCGAAACTTCAATTCTAATTAAAGTTTAATCTCCAAGATTTCGTTTCAGGCTAAGAGACAATTTTTTTCTTACACGAGAGGAATGTTAAGTTTTGTTTGTAGTTAACAAGGCCAACATAGGAACGAACAAACCCTTACAACAGCGAGTCGACATTGAGAAATGAGAACACGTCAGGAGTAGAAATTCCAAGACGCTTTTCCAGTAATTAAATCTCTTACAGTCACTGCATTCATGGATCTTTAAAATTATGACGCAGTAAATTTAGCGACATCCTGCATAATGTAAGTTTCATTAGAAGCAACTTTGTATATTAGTGAAAACCTACATAAATTGTGTACATTAATCAAAACAAGACAATAATATTGTTTCCATCAATGCATAGATAAAAAATGTTTTACATTAATGTGTAACGAAACACTAGGATAGAAAATATGTGAATGAAGTCGTTGAAGTAAAAGAATGATTGTATATTCCTAAAATATACTTTAAAAACATATCAATATATCCTAAAGGATCTCGAGCTCTTATAGATGTTTACATGGGCCTAGGAATTAGTTGGGTTTTTTTTTCATCTTTCCATTATGAAAAGCTTTCCCCAGCCCCACCCCCCAAACAAGCCCCCCTAAAATCCACTCAATGACTGGAACCTAAGTTATTTACGAAATAGGAAAGAACACATTTTTGCCACTTATTATAGCAGTTATTTGACCATCACAAAAGAGATTTTAACTGACATGAAGACAAGCTCACCGGCACACAGGGCCGTCACGTGGCCGTGAAACCCTATGGGCTGCAGGGTCTGTACATAGATTATGGGCCCAAAAGGTGGACTTTGGCAGATACATTGAGTGGGTGGGAAGCGAGCAAGTCACATAAAGAGAAGGGACC
Source organism: Ampullaceana balthica (assembly GCA_944989445.1). Classification (NCBI taxonomy): domain Eukaryota; kingdom Metazoa; phylum Mollusca; class Gastropoda; family Lymnaeidae; genus Ampullaceana; species Ampullaceana balthica. The sequence goes on along the minus strand of CALYLW010000375.1, from coordinate 243,163 downwards.
TCCAAAAGTCACACTGTAACTATATCGCAATACACGCACAAATAAAGTTGGATCTAGTAATACACGTTAATAATCCCCTTATATAGCTTCGTGTGTCAGCTGACGCATTCTCTGTATAAATTAAAATACTAGTAATCAGTAATTATTTTAATTACGTACTGGCCACAATATGCGATAGTTCATAGTCAGAAGCTCTTGCAGACATTGCGATTCGCTTGTGTACTAAAACATCACCTTCTATTTGAATAAATCCCTTGCCACTCAATTGAATCACTTGCCCATAAACAGAATCACTTGCCCCTAAACATAAATACTTGCCCCTAAATATAATCACTTGCTCCTAAAAAAAACACTTGCCACTAAATCCTGGACAAAATAACCTGGGCCGTCCTAAGTCCGACAACTTACTTTGATAGACAATCGCTGATCACCAATTACATTCTAATGAATGACCACGCACATATTTCAGTATTAATTGCATCTTATCTCGCGGTTCAAGTGATGTTTACATACACATCCAATGATCTATGATTCCAAAATAAACTAAGCTTGATCTAAATCACCTTTCAGTTTCCCCCAAGTCAACCTCTGATTGGCAATGTCACATTTGTCGGACGCATTTCTCCGAGCCACGGTCAAGTTGCTCTAGAACCCAGGTGTTTAAAGGAAGTGGGACCTCGCTGACGGGGGCGGCAATCAAAATGTCAAAGCTTCAACGCTTTACAGCGATAGAAACCTTTACAAAAACAGAACACTTTACAACGACAGAACACTTTACAAGGACAGAACACTTTACAAGGACAGAACACTTTACGACAGAAAACTTTCCTACCACAGAACACTTTACAACATAACACTTTACAACAACAGAACACTTTACAGCGATAGAAACCTTTACAAAGACAGAACACTTTCCAACGACAGAACACTTTACAACGACAGAACACTTTACAAGGACATAACACTTTACAAGGACAGAACACTTTACGACAGAAAACTTTCCTACCACAGAACACTTTACAACATAACACTTTACAACAACAGAACACTTTACAGCGATAGAAACCTTTACAAAGACAGAACACTTTACAACGACAGAACACTTTACAATGACAGAACACTTTACGACAGAAAACTTTCCTACCACAGCGCACTTTACAACATAACACTTTACAACAACAGAACACTTTACAGCGATAGAAACCTTTACAAAGACAGAACACTTTACAACGACAGAACACTTTACAAGGACAGAACACTTTACGATAGAAAACTTTCCTACCACAGAACACTTTACAACATAACACTTTACAACAACAGAACACTTTACAGCGATAGAAACCTTTACAAAGACAGAACACTTTACAACGACAGAACACTTTACAATGACAGAACACTTTACAATGACAGAACACTTTACAATGACAGAACACTTTACGACAGAAAACTTTCCTACCACAGAGCACTTTACAACATAACACTTTACAACAACAGAACACTTTACAGCGATAGAAACCTTTACAATGACACAACACTTTACAATGACACAACACTTTACAATGACACAACACTTTACAATGACACAACACTTTACAATGACACAACACTTTACAATGACACAACACTTTACAATGACACAACACTTTACAACGACACAACACTTTACAATGACAGAACACTTTACAACGACACAACACTTTACAATGACAGAACACTTTACAACGACACAACACTTTACTATGACAGAACACTTTACAACGACACAACACTTTACTATGACAGAGCACTTTACAACGACACAACACTTTACTATGACAGAACACAGGCTGGAATCTGACACGGTTTTACTTTTGACGCGATGACACTCAGTAAATTAATAACGTGTCGAAAAAGTCTGAACAATTATGCGAGTTAGTGCAGTCCTGAAAAGATTTTAACCTATACTGGCATCTGTCTGACAGCAGCGGGACAAGATCTACGAGACTGTAACAAACAGTTGCCATTGTGAGGGAAATAATTATTTAAGAATTAAGAATTCATTTTATCATTATTTGAGCTGAATTTTGAACACACATTTTAAAGGTTAACATTGATAATAAATTTAAGTAAAATCTGTAGTTATTTTTTTTACTTTCTCAGTGAAACACATAAAATAAGAAATTAAAAAAAAACTGAAATAATTTACTGAATTATTTTAGCTCTGTCAACTACGCGTCTGTTCCTTATGAAGAAACGGCGGCACGGTAACTGTAACTATTTGAGAGCTGCAGCTTATCACTTAGTGATTAACTGTAATATAAAGACGATTCTAACCATCTGCGAAGCTTGGGAAAAGGCAAATACATTCAAAACGGGTAATAGGGTATTTTGCCTCAAGTGTTCATTTCATACTAATCTTATGATAGAGTTTCTTAGTTTTCCACAACAGTAATCGCCATTGTGGAAATGTAATGAACAGAAAAGGGCTACATGTAATATGATAAAATTATAATCGATTGAAAACCTTAATGCAGAAATGTTTTAAACCTTCATCGGTGTGAGAACCACTCACATACCAAATTCATTGGGCTTAAATAAATCACCTGTTGATACCACCAGGCCTGTTTCAAGATTCACTCATTTGTTTTTACCTGACCCTAGTTGAAGTAAACAACGATCTTGTCCGCGATAACTCATCTCATGTTCGGCCAGTCGATACCATGTTTCACGAGATATCCCCTGGAGCTCAAGGGTGGCTTGACCTATTTATTGTCAGGGTGACCGAGGAGGGTCTGGACACCCGCACGGGCTGACCCAGAGGACGAAATGGGAAACACGGTGTGGAAATATCAAAGGTATGTCCATTTATTCACGCCCACACTTTCCCCCATGAAATATCGATTCGCCGTGACATAAGACAAGTACAGCTGGTATGTGTGGATAGTACTCACTGACGACATAGCCTACAGCTTAGTTTCTTTTCTCCTAATATAGTGGCAACTAACTACAACAATTATGTGTCATTCACCTTGTTCTGAACTTTATTTAGTTGTTTTTTCCCCACTGAATGCCAAGAATTCACTACAAGAATATGTTGTAAATTCTTCATTTGAGTTATTCTATAAAAATTTCCTTATCTCCAATTGAAGCACCATGTATGACAAATATATCAACAATAACTATTCCCGCGCCCCCTTTTTTCCACTTTTTTCGACACACACGCCAAGGCATATGAAAAGCTTTTAAATTCTCGGGGGGCGAGGGGGATAAATATACGGTATATATAATAAAAAAGATCACAGGGTCAAACAACCAAACAAACCAACAAATTAACATAATTTATTTATATTGTTAAATTCAAAGTAATAAAAAATGTGTCGAAGGTTTACGTTTCTGCTAGATGTTCCCCATGCCAAGGCGCTCCAAGAAGATGGGTGGTTCTCCCTGTGTGTGATGTAATCTTCAAAAAAGAGCCACGAGATTCAGATATAATCTCAATCGTGAATTCAACTGTTTAATTTTTATAAGTCCATGTCCATACATAAGACAAAGGTTATATTGCTTCGGTCTTGCGCTGTTTGTTGCAGTTGTAGATTGAAGTGACGTCTAACCATTGTTGTGAAAATTTCTAAATGCTGATTGCAATATATAACTAGGTTACTGTGACCTAAATATGGGCCTTATGTATTTTTGAATATTTATTTTAAAATATTTTTATGATATTATGAAAAGTGCCTGGAATCTAACAAGTGCATGGTTGTTTATAACAAATGTTTAAGTTCCGGGATTAGAAAGTTATTAGAGTAACTGTCGTGGCCAAACAATACGTCCCACACACATAAAACAGGATGAACAAAGTATGACTGTAATAACAACGAGGACATTCATTGTTTCATGTGCCAAAATACAAATAGACATGTGTACCAAACATACTTATTGTTTTTATATTTCTGCTAGAGGTAACTGCGTGCATTTTCTATCTAAGTTACTTGACAAAAAATGTATTAGAGTAACACACTTTATCATTATAAGAATTTCAAATATTGCTACCTCCCTACCTTCAAACCCCCTCCCTTGCACTAAATCAAACGTTAGTCAAGCCCTTGAACTATAGTAATCATATAACTCGTATTATCATTACAGTCGTGTTACGTAGCGAAAGCATCTATAATAATGTCACAGTGGATATTAGTTATATCAAACAACTTCTTGAATTAATCTTCTTGGCTAAAATCGACCAACATCTTGACATGAGTAAATAGGATTAAACATCTTTGTTTTGAAGGTGCCCCACTCATTTTAAAGGTGCACATGAACCCCCTTCCCCTCCCTACGATATGGGTATGAATCACAATCATTTTAAAGGTGCACCACTCATTTTAAAGGTGCCCCACTCATTTTAAAGCGTCCCACTCATTTTAAACCCACCACATACATATTTACGCACTTGACGCAACAACTCGTAAGTTTTCGGGTGACTCATTTTATACTTCAATGCAATGTTGTTGTTTTTTAGTTTTATTAATTTTCAATTGATAAGCTTTTAATTATAGCTCATTTTGATTTTACTATTACACCTTTCATGGACAATTATTTTCCTTTTCTGCCTTTTGTAGAATTATATCATTTCTAAAAGAGTAAGACATAGAGATGCCCCATAGAGATGCCCAATAGAGGAGTCAATAGAGAAGCCCCATAGAGGAGCCCCATAGAGATGCCCCATAGAGATGCCCCATAGAGAAGCCCCATAGAGATGCCTCATAGGGGAGCCCCATAGAGATGCCCCATAGAGAAGCCCCATAGAGGAGCCCCATAGAGATGCCCCATAGAGATGCCCCATAGAGAAGCCCCATAGAGATGCCCCATAGAGATGCCCCATAGAGATGCCCCATAGGGGAGCCCCATAGAGATGCCCCATAGAGGAGCCATTAGACCAAAAATATGTTCATTTATGAAATGATGAGAGGATTTTTAATGTTAAGAGGAACATACAGAACAAAATATCTCAGATGACGTAGTTGTTATTCTGGTGACTCTGTCACTTACATCCTCAACAACAAGCCACGTCTGCCTAGGACAAGACACACTCTTACAACTGTACAAGGCATTTTGGCCTGAGGTTAGCGCAGAGGCCGTAACCCCTGATGTTAAAAATGCCATGTTTTATTCCACTGAGCAGCCCCTAGCAGAAGCTAAGCATAGGACATAGGTGGTCTGTGGTCACGTGAGAAGTGAATCGTGATGGGTGGCTTGTCCTTCCTAATAATGGCGATCGCTTTCAGTAAAAATAGAAAATATGTTTATTTAAAATTAAGAATAGTCTTTAAATAATATTGTAAGAATGAATATAAGTCTGATAAACGGAAACAACTTTCATATGGCATGTTTCTGAGGCATATTTCAGTGGAACAAATTCATAATTGACTGTTAAAAAAAGTAATTCACAGACATAATTATTAGATACATGTAGTTTAATACCGGATAACGGACCATCACTGCACTTTAAAAATTCTATAGAATGTTTTAACGCCACGCCTTGAAGTTGTCTTTATCTTCACCTTGTGGGGATATAATTATCATAGATTGCGTTATTTCGATCCATGTATTTAATTTATCATGTCCAATCTGTATCCATTGGGAGATTCCTGAGCTCGTTCTTTCACTCATCTCCAGGACATCTCTACTCTTCACCAACTCAGAATTTACTCAGCTGTTTTGACTGCGTCATCTTACAAAAAATTTTAAACTCTTAAACCCAAACGACGTTGCCATTGCGCTTTAGGATGTCTCCCCGAGGACATCTCATAAATCCTCCAGCCATCACACGCCAGCAACACCTGGCCACATATAACTGCTAATGAGACTTGTAGTTGTGTCACCCTCATTTCGCGCCGCGGTGGGTTTTTATCGCTAGGGTTGGCAGCCGATGCTGGCGTCATGCTCAGTGTTGCCATCGAGACGGCTAAATCCCGGGGGTCGTAGATTACGGGACTTGACAGGATTCCCTCCCATGTCACCAGGATAAACATTCCAAGTTGTTTGTTTTTTCTTTTATTTTTATTATTTAAATAAAATTAATTGCGGATGAAGGCGGTAAACATATTTATTACAATGAATCCTGTAATCAACGGCAGGCAACTGTTTAACTGGGGGGAGCGAGGAGAGCGTAATCGGGATGACATACACAGTGGCGTTAACTTTAGTGTCGGGAATCTCAGGCCAAAGTAATAAACAATTAGTTGAGTTTCCAGTCGTATTAAGGCAGTGGCGTGTAAAATGAGAAAAAAGAGGTTGGTCGGCCCAGCCGAGCAAAGAGGTTGGTCGGCCCAGGCGAGCAAAGAGGTTGGTCGGCCCAGGCGAGCAAAGAGGTTGGTCGGCCCAGCCGAGCAAAGAGGTTGGTCGGCACAGACGAGCAAAGAGGTTGGTCGGCCCACGCGAGGAAAGAGGTTGGTTGGCCCACGCGAGCAAAGAGGTTGGTCGGCCCAGGCGAGCAAAGAGGTTGGTCGGCCCAGGCGTCACATATTTAATTATGTATTTAAAGGAAGTTTTAACTAACTTCAAAGTTTAGTCCGTCCGTGATGGAGAATACACTGTTGTATTTGTTCTTCATTTTTTTAGGGTGATGGGTGTTGGAGGTGGATATTTTGCACCTGGGGACTAACTATAAAACTTTATTTTAATATCTTACCTTTGTTGGCTTATTATAATGTGGCGTCGTAAGCCTCATTTTTGCGACCCTGTACCGTGTCGTCCAGGGGCATATGAACCCCCTTCCCCTCGCTACGATATAGATATGAATCACAATCATGATTTCTCATTACTTGCTCTTTGCTTATCCGAGATAATGGGAATAAAGTTAGTCATATTGCAGTATATCGAGATTGCTTTCATTACATTAAAATTGTATATCTTCAGCAAGCTATGCAAAATTTTGATTTGATGATTGTTAAATTCGGCTTGTCTTTAAATGGAAAATAAAAAGTTTATTGTTCACATCAGCTTGCTATAAAAAATTTATGGTCGTTTTTCTTTGCCAAAATAAATAAGGGAAGCAAATTTTTTAAACTCAAAATTTTGTTTAAATTTAAAATATATTAGCATCAGGCTACTGGCACGTATATTAGCATCAGGCTACTGGCACGTATATTATCAGGTATAGATTTTCAAAATGTAATTTCGTATGCTTCCTCTGGAATATAAATAAATTTAAAAACCATGTAGTCCTGCATTGAACATTTTGGAAGAATGTTATAGCTTGTTCTCTGTTATCCATCCTTTTGTGTGTGTGGGGGGGGGGAAGGGGAGCACAAATTGCAAACACAGAAATTCTTCAGATTCCATATGGGATTGACATGTGGACTAACATTTGAAAAGATGGACGTGTAGCAAATTTGTCATATTCTGAACATGATTGTAAACAGATTCGCGTATATTTCTACCCCCCAAACACGGTATCAACAATGGTAACGTGTTCAACATTAACAACCAGCGGTTTGCGTTGTTACAGTCGAGGGGAGTTATGGATGCCATAACACGCCGCACAACTCTATGCGCATGTCTAATAATCACCCAGAGCTTCCGGTTGCGTGTTTGACCTCCCAAGGATGTTGACACGAAGTATCATGACAGCGGCCCTTGTTTCTGCCAATCACAACACCCTGCCTCTGACTACTGGGGTAGGGGGGGCAGAAGGCGTAGGTAATCATTTGGGAAATATCTTTGGGAAGCTTAACAAGGGAAAAAAAACAGGTTAACAGACTGGCTGAGATGTAGGTGATACATAAAGTACGCACCAGTTGTTTTTTACACATCTTTAGTCAACTCCACGGCCTGTATGAAGAAATGAAACTTTTGAGCTTAATGATAAGCTAAGAGCTGAAACTTGGCACACGCACTCGTCTTCGATGAAAAATGTTTTAAATGAGGAAAAGGATGATTTTATTTAATTTTTTAAAAATTGTGTTCTCTTGAATTTGACCCCAATTTCCAACGACACATGTAATGTATAACAGTTATGTGAATAGGTCAACAACCTATTTGGTAACTACAAGCTGATGTGATGTTGACATAATTCTTACTTTATCTTAACAACCCCCAAACCTTTTTTTTATCCCATAACCTTGTGGTCGTAGGGGCGTCTAATGTTTCCATTAAAACTTTCTCGGGGCTTGGTAAACCTAGCGGCGCCCAGCTCCTTTCCAGGTCAGCGGAGGGCTTTTTTCATCAACATTTTTATTGTGGCTTTAACGTGGGCTTGATTCCACGCCTCTCACTATTAACTTCGCTATCCAGCCGCGATCTTTAACAAAATACCCCCCCCCCAAGAAAGATTAATTTGAAATGTATTTTTTTTTCTTTTTCTATAATACAATCAATATTGTAAGGTCAAAAAGAAATATTATTTATTGATATTTAATTGTATCAAACACTTTCCTTGTACTTGCCCATTCATTGTGTTCTTCGGTTTGTAATAATATATTGGTGTTGTCATGCTAAGTCATTTGTTGTAATAGTTACATAACGAACCATTAAACGCAATGAAGCTGATATTAAATACGAACGCAACACAATATTTTTTAAAATCCTTTACAATAACTTAATTCGTGGCGTCTGCTTGATGCCGTTCTTGCTTGAATGCCGAAAAAACTTTGGATCGATTTTTAACCCACTTCCTCGTAAGCTAGAGAGCTGAAATTTTGCAGGCAGACTCATGCCGATGATAAAAGTGATGTGTCAAAATTTCAGATCGATCGAATGTACTGTAATTAAATTAATGAATTTTTAGATTATCTCTATTTATCTCTATCTAGCTTGTAAATTTTTTGTGCTAAGAGTGTCGCGGTGCCTATTATGTTGAACGACCTTTTTAATACTTTCCTGTTGCACAGTGCGGGGCGTATTATATTGACGATACTTTTAAAATATATTCACGATCCGTAAATGTAAATTAAATGCTATTAATTGCTAATCGGTCTCGAGGTGCGCTCTATGTTAAAGATGTTTTTATAATCCTTTTCCCGTGATCAAATCGAGCTGAAATTTAGCAGGCAGACTGTAGTAGTTTGTTTTTTGTTTACTATAAATCCTTTATATATGAGACATAGCTCTCATTTTAGATTTTTGGATTGTCGTGCGATGCGTATTATAATGAACACTAGCATATACCCGTCAAAAATGACGGAAGTTTTCAGCTGAAATCTATTTATTTATTTTAAAAATGCACTTTTTTTAGGGCGCCTACAGCGCCGACCTTTTTCAAAAGCCCAACTAACTTGTCCTTGTTTGATAAATACGAAATATTAAACTTTCTGAAATGTACACAAAGTATTTTAAAATAGGGGTTGCAGGGCGCCTTTGTTTTTTTATTTTATAATTAACCATAATCAAATCCTCTTTTTACATTGATCCCTTTTCCACAATTAAAATATGAGCGAAAACAATGACGTCATATAATATTTTTTACAGCGCATATTTAATTTGCACACCTTTTGATGCTTTGGTGCAGTAATTTGGTTTTCCCTGCTTTTTAAAACTAGTAGCGTCAGGACTGAAAGGCACTACTTGCGTGACAATTGCAAATTATATTGTTTAGTAATAATTCTTTTAGTTATGTCTCGTATATTTAAAATATTTATATTAAAAAACTGTTGTTTTTTTTTAGGTTTTTTTTTAAATTTGTTGTTGCTTTTTTAATATTACAATTTATTTTTATTGTTTTTTTTAAATTTGGTAATGCTTTTTCATTTTCCTATTACATCATATTACAACTTCTTGATTTATGTAATCCAACTCACTGCGGGGCAATTTCCATCATCATCATAGGAGCAACGACAAAAAGAAAAGTTAATTTAACTGGTCCTGACGACTACACGTGCTTTTATGATGTGTGTTGTGACCAGTGGCGGATTTAGGTTTGTCTTCGTGGGGGGGCGAGGAGAATTTCAAGGGGCGCCGCAAAAATTTTTTTATTCATGCACTTAGTGCAAATATTTATAGGTGCTGAAATAAAATTCATTTGTCTAAATTGCTGGTTCTGCAATGAAGATTAGAAATTTGATATGAGATTCACTCTTATTGCTATATTTTATGTTAAAAAACTTTTCTGCTCACTTTAAATGTGAGTTTTACTTTAATAAGTTTTCATCATAAGAGTCTGCTGCAGTCTCAAATATGAAATCTAAAGTGTTTTGTTTATGTTACATACATTTTCAGAGTTTCCCTATGGCAACTTGCTAGACAAAAAGAAACATCTAGTCTTAAGTAGATATGGTTAATCAATTGAATTTATGAAAATGGTAGTTAATTTGGGAGCTGTTATTTGTGACGAAATCTAAATTTCTCATAATCCTTTGTTTCACTTTCAATTGCTGAATATCCTAGCAGACTTTAACATAGAAAACTCAGCATAATAAGTTTATAGTCTTTGGGCTAAATAAAACTTCTAAAATGTTTTGATAATGAGGTAGAATTTTATTAAATTTTTTATAGGCCTCCAATAGTTTGTTGTACTATCTGCAAGATGACTCATCAGTGTTCAGCGTGCCATAAATAGCACTGACAGTAACTCAAACAAATAACTAAGTGTTAAATAATAAATGCTGTGTTGATCATTCAAAGTACATTATTTAATATTATTTTTGTTTACATCAAACCATTGCAATGAATCTCTTCAATATACAAACAATTGCTTTATATTCAGGAGAGTAATAGGTAAAAAATGCAAACAAAATGTAATGTATTTTAAAAAATGTTGATCATTAATAAAAGGCCTAAGTAATTAAAGAAATCATTTATCGTATACGTATTATATGCATATATCAGTTGTAGATAAAAAGATGACAGTAAATTATGAACTTAGTTTCAAAGAGAACAACTTCTTTTTACTAATCAAATTTTAGAGCTACTGTTTTTAGTTCTTGTAATAGTTTTCTATCTGAAAAAAAAGAAAGGAGAATTGTATCTGGCAAAATAGTTCAGTTTAAGTCCAGGTAATCTGATGCTACAAATAATGAAAAACACAGAGACTTTAGTGGAGTGGATTGGTTAGGATTAGTAACACTGACACACACACACAAAGAGTGCCAATAATATTATACTTATAAATAAACTAAACAATTTACTTCAGAATATATTTAAAAAAAAATTTGTCACTGTAAGTTTGAGCATCAAACTTTGGGAAAATCTATGAACTTTACACAAACAATGATTGTAAGTTCCTTAAATAAGCATTCAAAACTCTAATAAGAATGCAGGACTAAATACAAACCATGGATAAGCATTTGACGCAATATTCTTCTGTATAGAAGGAGCGTCTGTAACAGATAAGATAAGATAAGATAGAGCCATGAGCCCTATATAAATTGCTTTCTACGTGATTTCATTTAAGCAAAACGATTTATCGTTGATTCAAAGTCAACGTTCTCAGCTAGATCACGTTCAATTGAAATTAATGCCAATTCAGACAGACGTTAGTTTGTCATTGTTAAGCGCAAATAATTTTTGATGAGTTTCAATCTACTGAAACATCTTTAAGCAGTAGCACTGCTAACAGGAAGAGGCATGTAAATTTTATAGAGTATTGACAAGCTAGTGAGACCCGACCGATGCCATTAGTTTTTCAGTCAAGAATGGCTGAACCTTTTTAAGTTGTAGTCCACTAGTGAAGGTTGCCTGTATTAATGCATACAAATCTTATATTCTACGATTGCTTCTTCAAGGTTAATGTCGTGTTTGTAAATTTTGCGTAAACTTTGAAAAGAATCTTTATTTTCCTCCGATATTTGTGATTGATCAATGCCATAGAAATAAGTAACTGTGCTCCGAAAGTCATTAAATCGATCATCTATTTGTGTTACAAGTGTATCCATGATAGTGAAGTACGTTTCAGATTTAAAGAGTGTAGTTGGATCATCAGCCATTTTATCTCTGCTAAGTTCGCCTGCCATACTTTGCAATTCACTTTTCTTTAAATTCTGTTTTAACATCTAGTTTGGAACAATTTAATTAATAAATGATTTGACATCTACATTCAGCATTTCAAAAGCTTCATCGCTTCTCATTTCAACAAACTTATTTTTTCCAACTTCGATCAACTGTTTTGCAAAGGCGTTGCAAGTAGTTTGATAACATGAAGATATCTTTTGTACAAATAGCATCAGAAAAACAAAAGAATATTTTGTTATTAAAACAGATAGTCCCATAGCTTCTGCTCTGACACCTCCTTTCTATTCTGTTGATTCCCCTGAATCAAGTGTGGCTAGAATAGCAGAGAATGATCCAACAACTGCATGAACTGCATGCTTACGGCTTGCACATTTTGTATAAGAAAGTCGTTTGAGAGTATCTACTGTTGATTCATATTGAGATTTCTGGTATTCTTTAAGATTATGTAGACGTGGTAAACTAGACGTAAGGAATGCATACAACCTTAAATCTGCGCCAAAAAACAACTGTATACCACTGTTTACAGACATTGCTTCGATAGTAACCAAGTTCAAAACATGGGCACAATAATTGGGTGAAAGTTTCTTTATCTGAGTTTAAAGGCCACTCTTATTTCCAGATTATGCCTGTCCTCGACAGAGTGTGAAATCAATGTTTCACTTTTTTATTTCTGTTAAAATCTTCTCAGCAAATAAGGGAGCATTTTTTATTTATGAGGGCGATTATGAGGTTTTACATATGCATTTCACTCATTCTCTCACTTATAGATCTCTCTTTAACTTTTATACCAAAAACCCGCCCCAAGTTTTTAGTCATATTAAATCAAAGTACATGAACTTGAATTCATAAGTTTTAAATTATTTTCTTACTTTTAGTACACTTATAAAAACTTGGTTTTTAAAAATCTTTCTTTACCTCTATTTATTTTTTATTGTGGCTTTAACGTGGATAGATGCCACGCCCCTCAGCTTGTGAGGCGAGCGCACTATTCCCTATCCAGCCGCTGTTTACCAAAGTATAAAAGCCTATAAATCTTTCCACAACATGTCCTGATTTTAAAACTGAATGTAAAGAAACTGACATCTGATCAATTCTATATCAATGGTTGATTCAATAATTAAAGAAAATAATTGTGCAGACTTAACTACATTATCAATTGTCGCCGATAATTCAGATGCGAGTGATTGATTTAAACCAGATATTACCGTTTCATCATTTGATATACAATATTTAGCAAGCAGTTTGGTGTTGATTACAAGTTTCGTGTTAAGAAATCATTTTTCTGCTCTTGTGACACCTTTTTGATGTTCAACGAGGGCGTCTTTAGGGGGGCGCCAATTTAGACCCAACAGGGGCGCGGGGGGGCAAGCCGCCCCCCCTGCCCTATAGCTAAATCCGCCACTGGGTTGTGACCCAGATTTGTCAAAGGAAGCTGTGACTCTGTGAGGCTTTAATGGGAGTTATTCACGGAGACATAATCGGGCCGAAAAAATAGCCTGATCTAGATATTTTATTTTATTTCATTTTAATCATATAAATACGAGCGTATATTTTGAACGCACAAAATGTACAAGAAATTGCAGCATTACAGTTTGCACGAGTGATACTCTAAACTCTAAAGCAACAAAGATGGCTGACACTGTAGGCGGCAAATGACAGGAAGTATGAAGCTTCGCCACCAAGAAAACACCCAAAATCAGCAAGTCCAAAGTCTGGAATAACGAAAAGCTTAGCTCTACCGAAGCAACAATTTATGAGGGACATCCGGTCCCAGAAACACTAAGACTACTTTTTAGACAGGACCTCCAGACTATACATGTCTGTGTTGTGAAAGACTAATAAATGCTTATCCTGAACGTCTGAAAAATAATTTAAATACTGAAGTACAACAGTTCCACTTATATTTTCGCCACAAGTTTCGTAAATCAAAATCTGAAAACAATACGTTCAATTGTTCAAATCTAGGGCACAAATATGGCTTAATCCGGCCCTGACCCTACCGTCCGATGATTCAGCTGGGAATCACATTTCCTATAGAGAGTTGACTGCAGGCGAGACAGCCCGAAAGCTTTATCAGTTCATGTCCCCACAGATGGAAAGCAACCCCTGGTGGAGACTACCTCTTAACACTCGGAGACTCATTACCCACATGGAGATAATTACGCAGACAGTACACGAAAAGGGATCCCTGTTGCTATATCGCATTGCGAAGCAAACGTTAGCTCACCTTTTGGCCGAATGTCCAATCACGAACAGAACTGACATGAGTTGTAAATTATACTGTGTTAGACTGTGTAGGCTCAACAGAATGTTATTGTTCAATCCCACAAAAGAAATGTAACGTAATTTTTTGTAAATTCTGTGAGGGGAGCCAACACTTCTGTTGGCGAGAGCGCTTAAATATGGAAACGACAACATTTCAATCCCATCATACGTAAAAAGAATGTACATTTATAAACAAAGCTTCATTTCGATGTGATACAGTTTAGACTTCACGTACTCGTGAAACTGTTGCTCACCAATGTTCCCTCTAAGGTTCGTCGACCGTGTTCAAAGTAAAAAAAAACAAAAAAAAACAACTCGTGTGAAAAGTTGCACAGCATCCACTATTTGTATTGTACAAAATTTGCAGCGCGGTAATTCTAAACTGCTGCGCGGCATCGGTGAGGTTCTCTGCTCGGCCGCGCAGCTTAAATGGAACATTGTGAGTCACCTGTGAACCCCACTGACTCTTGAGTTTCATCGCTATCTGACCAACTCCTTGACTCAAACCGAGCTGAGGCATGCTCACTAACCCCACCCCCGCACCCCCAAGGACTAGAGAACTTTAAATTATCAGTAGGACCATGGTTATCCCCTGGTAACATGACAAAGTTTCCTCATGGATAATTGTTCGTAATTGATAAACACAAAGATCCCCACGAATGCTCACGGGTTTATAGTTCATGCCATATGATTGTAACAATTCTGAAGTTTAGTAACAGGATTGTAACAGTTCTGAAGTTAAGTAATATGTTTGTAACAATTCTGAAGTTTAGTAATAGGATTGTAACAACTCTGAACTTGAGTCATATGATTGTAATAACTTTGAAGTTTTTTAGTATGTTCGCAAAAAATTCTGAAGTTCTAGTTTGAGGAACATTTCTGTCAGATTTTTTAAACATTTCTCGCTCAAGCATGTTTAGGTAGTTCTATGGTTAGAAATGTCGCTTCCTACAAGATCTTTCAAGCTCATTGTGTTAAATAGTACAACCAAATATTGCAATTTAGAAAGATTCCCCTAATAAAAATCTAAATTTATAACTGTATTCCTTTTGAAGTTTGCCTTGGGGGGCCGTCCATAAATGACGTCACGCACCTAGGGGGGGTCACACTTTTGTGACGATGCGTGACGAGGGGGAGGGAGGGGGTTGAAGAAATGTGACGTCACATCAAAATGGTAACTTTAAATAAAACTTCCACGGAAATATTTGGTCGCTTACAATTTATTTAAGAACTTTTTTTTTAATCAGTGCTTCTCAATGTGGCGGTCGGTAGGCCATCAGACGCTGGTTGGCGTAAGCTATCAAGACACGAAAATTAAATCTAATTATAATCCTTAAGTGTGAGAATCCACAAGATGACGTATGAAATTCTTACACTGCGTCGTTTGATGTTGACATCAAAGCATTTGTGATGTAACCGCAGCTCCGTTTGGTTCTCTCACGGCAGGAGTCGTCTACCTTTTTTGCCCGTTACCCCAAAATATACAAGTTTATGTCTGCCCCCCACCCCCAGACTCTAGGTCCTGCTCACATGACTCGGGGATTTGGGGAAGCGTCGTTAGTCCCCCCCCCCGAAAATGCTACTGGTGAGTTTTACAAGCATGACAAGTGTCTACAAATGATCTGAATAGGATTATGTGTAGATATTTTAAGTCAAAACGACACGGAATATCCTTTTTCTTTAAAAGGAGAGGGGGGAGAGAATCTATTTGATACAATTATAAACGTTTTAAATTTGATATAATTGTTCGATTGGTTTTTGGTCAAACGCCCCGGGCCATTCTAGTCTTCTAGATATAATGATAAATGAGCCCATTTAAAATTAGTCAATTATTCATTAACTTTATTGAATGCATCAAATTCTTGACATCGCAATTCGAGAGGAGCACAAAACAACTTTTCTTCTTAGCTCAGTTTTTAAGGAATTAATTTTAAATTTCACAGAAATGATACGTGATACAGACAAGCCATGTGGATTAAGATTAGTGTCACTCGTGTCAATATAAATGAAAGTAGGATGACTCGGATGACTAGAGTGGTCCTCGTCGTATCGACGGACGAACGAACGAACAGGAAAGAAATCTACATAGTTGTCAAATTTTAAAAAAATGCATTTTCTGGAAGGAACCGGTTCAATAATTGGCATATGTTCCAAGCGTACACGAACACATGACGTATTTTAATATATCTAGTGGATTGTAGTGGATGTTATATGCCCCAAATGAGTCTGCATTACCCCCAACATTTCACTTTTTGACCCCGGATGAGGTTATTTACCTCTGTTCGTCGACATCTTTCTTACGGGATGACCGTCAGTAAATTGAGGGATTTTATAAAAAATACATTTTAAAAATATTATTTTTTAATATTTTTTTTCTAAACAAAGACGTTAACCGTGATGATTAATAGTCAATGTTTAATTTGTATTCATTAAAATAAAATAAATGTATAATCTAAGGATGTTAACACAGTTCGTTTTCTGAAGGCTGGTTAAACGTTTTTTAAAAATGCTTCACGCGGGTAACGATATTACAATGTAGATCTTCACTAAATAAATAATAAATACTTAAATGACAATAAAAGTGATTTGAAACATACTTATTTTCAAATAGAAAATAAAGTATGTTTTTTTGTTGGTTTTTTTTTGGGGGGGGTGTCAAAGATTTGTGACGTATTTTTAGAGGGGGGTCTAAGTTTTTGTGACGACGCGTGACGAGGGGGGGGGTCAAAAATCGGCAAAAATCGCGTGACGTCATTTATGGTTCTTGGTTAATTTTGACGTTATGAAAGTTTGTAATATGAAAGGCTAGCAGGTGTGCCTTTCGGAAAGTTAGCATTTCACACTGAAAATCACTAACTGTATCATCATTTTGTTTGTTTGTTTGTTTGTTGTTGTTTTTTGTTTGTTTTTTTTTAATGATTTTTTTCTGTTTTTTTAATAGTTTGTTTTATAGTTTTTTTTGTTCCATAGGTTTTTCATTAATAATTTCAAATACTTTAACGCAATTTAATTTTAATTTAATTTAAAAAGGATTTTAATAATTTTAAATATTTTTTTTTAAATACGTGATCAATAAAATGTAATACATGTAATAATAATTTGAGAATTTACTTGGTACAAGTACTCCCAGCAGGCAGAATGGCTCACAGCGCTTCACACAAAATAGAAACACATACATTTATAAACGCATTCAATTTAAAACTTTCATTTCCTAATTTAAAAATTACAAAAGACATGCTATGGTACGATGGTGCACATAAGCTACGTTTATAATTCAAATGAATTGTAATTAAATTTGTATCTTAAGTTTAAAAATTCAAACAACTTTCAGATAGTTATAACTGGTAAACTTTATTGTACAAGTGATTATCTGCATATAAAAAAATTATTGCAATAATACGATAATAAAACAAGGCACTTGTGGTCACAGCCTGGTTAAGTACAAAATGATTTAATCTCTATGTAAATAAGCTATTCCTTACAAAAATGTCTTGCAATTCCATGAAGCGGTATTTAATTCTTTTTCCATAATTCCCCTTTTCTTGTCACATCGTATCATCAAAATACATTGGTCTCTTGGTAACATTTTATCTAAGCAATCACTAAAAAAAAAGAATTTTTAAAAAAGAATAACCTTACAATTCCATGAATTTGCGCTATATGAGATTCTAAAAACACAAAAGTGCGTTTGGTTCACAATGTTTTCTTTATCTTTACGGAAATGTAAACTCGATCCAATCCATCTGGCAGTTTGAAAGAATTCGTCACATATTTTTAATATATTCCAGGGGCGTGTCAAGGATGTGTGTTGGCCAAACAAGGATGGCGGTGTTAGCACCAATCAGCAGCTTGATAAAGATGAAGTGCGCTAAACTTGTTTTGTCTAGAATTTTTAGTAGATGGTTAGCTCATTTCGACCCGCCGTTGCTTGACCGGTTATCTCTGTCAAACATTTTAGCATCATCCTTGCAAGGTCCCATAAGGTTTCATATTAGAGAAATATCGGTTCATCTCTAACTGATCAGACTCAACCAGTCTCTCCTCCCCATCTCGACTGGCTCCAGTGTACGACACGTGACTGGACGGCTGCACGTACTGACC
Source organism: Ampullaceana balthica (assembly GCA_944989445.1). Classification (NCBI taxonomy): domain Eukaryota; kingdom Metazoa; phylum Mollusca; class Gastropoda; family Lymnaeidae; genus Ampullaceana; species Ampullaceana balthica. Next base: position 224,875 of record CALYLW010000375.1, on the reverse strand, counting down.
CCAGCTGACTGACCGGCTGTTGAAAGGTATGTCGCTAACGATCTCGACGGGCTGCTGTTGTGAAACATCTGCGTGCTGCGGTTTCCGTTTCCGCTGACGTCTGCAGCATTCTTCTGTGATGATGACCTTCATGAGTAGACCGGATGTAATGAGGGAGCCAATGAAAACGAAGACCATGCCAAGAACGATGACTGTGTAGATGGCGACCATAAATCTCGCGTGATCTGCCTCGCTCTTCTCGTTCTCCTCAGCCGAAGCGTCCATGTTGAGGGTGTAGTCAGGGTTGACCGGCCAGAACAAGCCTGTGACTGTCAGTATGATGCCTATGACTATACAACAGATAGCTACGTCGCTAAGACATTTCTCGCTGGCACTGCATTTTACCGCCATGGCATTTGGTAAAATTGTATCTAGAACTCAACTAAATTACAAATTCCAATGTCTGAATGGAAGACATTATAAAGACTCATTATATATCCCTTGCAAGCTATTGCATCCTTTAATACTGGATGTAAAAAAAAGAACAAGTCTAAATGAGTCCTCTATGGAATATGCAGCATTTAGGGGCGTTAACTATTGTACAAAGAAACACAAAAAATATTAAATACCTTGTCACATGACCATATGAACAAAGCGTGTAGATATTTTCAAAGTGAATACATAACAATGAGCAAAATCAGGGGCAAATAAATAACAAGGAATTCAAAACAACATCAATATCCAATTGTAAACCTTTCCGTCAAGATTTTACGAATCTTCAAACTCCAAGCATTTCTAGAATAATGAGGCAACGAAAGTTATCACAAGTTGGTCAAGGAGCGTTTAACTTCCAACTCTCCAGAGAAAGGACAAGATACACTTCAAGCATAGGTGATAAATCTACCTATAAAGAAAAAAAAGGCATACATGTATTTAAGATCCCAATTATTTTATTGTTTATAAACACAAAGGCGAGTGTTAATGTGTTATGTTTTATATTGTTTCTAAGTTTTAATAGTTTGTTGACTCATATTTTATTTATATCTTATGAATCAAAATTTGATGCAATACAAGTGCTTCATGGCACGCACATCTATGACCTGAAGAGATATTACATCAAAGTATTTATAATAGATAAGACAACTGTTATATTTGATATCACATCCAGATTCAACTGAGCATTGACTTGAACATCTCCACGTCACTTGCACTATTCAAAATTTCACGACTATCCACCAAGTAGACTAGACATACTTGTATATGACGTGTATGTGACTCAGCTCCATTGAAATATAAATATTACAACACCAATGTAGAGAAATTACATTTAAAATATATCCGTCTTACGTGTTGGTAGTAGAAGGTTGATAGATCTCTGTTGTTGTTTTTTAATCTGATGGTGTGTCGTGTGTAGATATAAACAGAACACACCAGAAGGGGACACAGCGAAGGGGAAACAATCGATTACCTATATCAGCATTGTGGTAGCAGCTTTATTTATAAATAGCACATTATGCAAACTCGTCATTCATCACGCATTATGGTATGCATGCGCCCAGAAAGTAACACAGTGTTAAATAACTTTCTAAATTAATGTCCTTGATATATTTGTTTAAGCAGGTGCAACAAGTGAACATAACTGTTTATGTATATATATATATATTATATATAATATATTATATATACATCTTTTTTTGTCTTGTTGTTGAAGAGTAAAATAATTGCTCAATATGTGACCTTTGATAGCCATACTGGGATTGCTTGAAGAAAAAAAAGTGGTGCATAAGGTGAAAAGCAGAAAAGAGTCAGTTGGAAAAAGATCAACTCACATAATGTTCACCATTCGAAAAAACAGAAGACATGATGATCTTGCAAAGAATAAATGAGATGCATGCATTGGTGGTAATTTGTTGTTTTTTAGTAAAACACCGATAAAACTATATTTTTAACGCAATTTCCCTTGGGAATTACGTTTATACATTTGAAATGTCTGTGCACTGTTCGAGCTTGCACATGCAAATCCTCCTGAACCATACCAGATAGAGGGTTCGGGTCTTTTGCAAATATGCTAAGGAGGTCTCTAGGATGTGCAACTGCCAAAAAATACCGAAAAGGTTTACTGGATTTCCTGAAAAATATATTTAAAAAACCACGAAAAAATATCAGTATTTTGTCAATTTCTCGCCAACCATAACATCTATCTGGTTGAAACAAACGCCAAACAATATCTAATAATATCTAGGACAATGTTGGAGTAGGAAATTGTGAAAAAACCGTATTCGTATAACTCCCATAATTTTAGCAGCAATTTGTAGATAGCAAGTGTTTTGTTTAGTTTCAAAATTATTGATTTTAAATTACTTTTAATGTAATCTAGAATGATAGTTAATGGGGTTTTCCCGCTTTGTGAATAATAATGTTAGATTGTTGCGCGGTGCGTATTATATTGACACATTCTTGGTGTAATGTAGCGTGAGGGATATGACGTCATATTTTGTTTAGTTTCAAAATTACTGGTTTGAAATGACTTTTTATGTAATCTAGAATGATTTCCATTGAATAAAAAAATCAAAAATTCTTTCTTGGATATTGCCTTGAAATACTCATTCGAGTTTTTATTTCTTGTTTTATGTTGTACTTAGCATTTGGTGATTATATTTCAGACTACATTCAGTTTTAGTGGAATACTTTCCCAAAGTTTTTACTTTCAATTTCCTTCTCCAAATCATTTTATTGCCTAACCACCACATAACAAAAATCCATGATTAGTTTTTTTGTTTTTGTTTTTTTTTCCTTTTTTATAATTTAACGTTTTTTTTGGGTCAAAATCAAGAATTTCTAATGTTGTGCCTTTAGCGTGCTTTGATGTGGAAAATAAATTTATTTTCTACTTCTGATCTTTTAAAAACTGCAAGTTTTTGTTTATCAAACACTAGCACCAACTGTTGTCAGATCAAACGAAAGGCATCACATGGAATCATTTGAACCCATTTCTTCACAAATATTTTCTCAGTAATATATGTTGATGAATTCTGCTTCAATTATGATTTACCATCTACATCAATTTGTATTTTACACTTTCGTGTGTTATTTCTAGTATTTTTTTTAAAGCCTCAATTTGAACGAGGCATTGACTCACTTCAGGCAGCGCAATGCGCCAAATATCCAAATAAATGTTCGGTAAAATTCTTCCTAATGTCCATTTATACAAATAAATAATTGTTAACCAATAATCAGTTATGTTCTTTTATTATCATCTATTGCATTATTTTCGCTACGAATCCTTAAAAGTCATTTTTTATAAAATATCGCGGCCATTGAATATTTTTAGCATTTTTCCTAGGCGGCCCATTTGTTTTATGAACCGTTATTTCTACAAAACACGATTTCCCATTGACTTCTCTATGAGAGAATCTTGATTCTTTCAAACTCGGAGGAAAACGTTCAAACTCTTATTCATTGCTTGCTTCAAAAATGTATTCAAATCATAAGTGATGGCTTTTCTCACACTCTCACGTATTTTCTTGGGATCCGTTTTCCCCTTACCTTCAGCTTTCACACGACACAAAATCAAATTTTCCTTTAAAAAAAAAGGTTGTCCTTCATAAGACAACAAAACCTTCATTACGGACATTTTTGGTTTCATTTTACGTTGCTCCAGATTTTATTAGAATGGGTAATTCTCCAATAAAAGTTATTTTTGTTGACAAGTCAGACTTTCCTTTATCTGGCCCAAAGAACCCTTCCAAAAATTTCTTCATTCGAATTTGTTGTTCCACTATTAAACAACGAAACAAACAATCGTTATAATAAGTTCACTAACGTCTCAGGGAAAATATAAAATTATTATGAATACTTTCACTCTTAGCCAGTCTTAGCAAAGAAAAAAAAACGCTAACTATATGATTTTTATTAATTTTTCTTATTATTTAAGTCGAGTGACAGATGTAGCCATCCACCGGACGGAAAGCGCAAGTAGACATTCGAGTTACGTGAGTTTCAGACCTGCCAGTTTGGTGAGAATGATGTATTTAATTTTGGCTTGTTTGACGTCGCCGGGCTTTTTTGGCCCACCCTGTGTCTATAAATATTATTTAAAATACCGCCTTCGTTAAGCCTGTGGCCCCATTTCCTGCTCCTTGCATCTGCCACTGCTGGGTCTTGTAACTCTCAATCTACATCGTGTGCATGTCTCTAAAACAGTCTTACTATTACGCAAACCCATCCCCTATCCCCTTCCTCGAGCATTGTAAGCCTTTCTCCCCCCTCCCCCCCTCGCACCACCACCCCAACCAGCCCGGCCCTACGTGAGGGCGTGAGTGTGGCGCTCCCCTTCCGTAGCCAGTTTAACCAGAGGCGTGTTCACAGTTTACCCAAACAACGGCGCCACCAGCCGTGGGTCTCGAGTTGATGTATTATTTCGCTGAGCCGCTCCGGATCTCTGCCGGAGGATGTCATAGGACGTAAACAAAACTACCTGTGTATACCGACCAACATCCCACCGTATATCCCCGCCCCGCGACGTCCTGGCGTATATGTTCGACAGGTGTGCAACATTTGTCTTCCTGTGTTTAGACCCACCGAGATCAACCTTGCATGTTTTCATAATTTTCTGCCGACACACCCCTACGCGTTGGAGTTCTGTTTTATTACAATATCATATGTAAACAAACCCGCTAGACATTGTGGATCACTATACTCTCAGATCCGCCACATATTTTTGTTTTGTTGGAGATACTCTCAACGAACAACTTTATTATGTCAAGTGTCGTTAGGGTAACTACAATAGAAAGAATGTTGTGACTTCCCTTGTTTTAGTTATGTTTCAATAATCCTGGGAACAACGTATTCTTCTTTTAGTTAGGTGGTTTGTTGTAAATAAGGTTGCCCCCCCCTAGACAGATATTAATTGTATCAAGACTATAACCTTTGTTTTGTAAGACGGGTACATGGACCAGTGCAGGTCAGTCAAACAGTTGATGTGTTGTCTGGCATTTTGCGATTATATGTTCCGTTTGAACACTAGGTGACTGTTGTTGCGTCAGAAAAATGTGTTATTGTGAGAGAAACCAAATATCTGACAGAACTATGGGAAGGATCATTGCATCACACGTAGGTCTGACAGAACTATGGGAAGGATCGTTACATCCCAAGTCGGTCTGACAGAACTATGGGAAGGATCGTTAAATCACAAGTAGGTCTGACGGAACTATGGGAAGATCGTTACATCCCAAGTAGGTCTGACGGAACTATGGGAAGGATCGTTACATCCAAAGTAGGTCTGACAGAACTATGGGAAGGATCGTTACATCCCAAGTAGGTCTGACAGAACTATGGGAAGGATCGTTACATCCCAAGTAGGTCTGACAGAACTATGGGAAGGATCGTTACATCCCAAGTAGGTCTGACGGAACTATGGGAAGGATCATTACATCCCAAGTAGGTCTGACGGAACTATGGGAAGGATCGTTACATCCCAAGTAGGTCTGACAGAACTATGGGAAGGATCGTTACATCCCAAGTAGGTCTGACAGAACTATGGGAAGGATCGTTACATCCCAAGTAGGTCTGACAGAACTATGGGAAGGATCGTTACATCCCAAGTAGGTCTGACAGAACTATGGGAAGGATCGTTACATCCCAAGTAGGTCTGACAGAACTATGGGAAGGATCGTTACATCCCAAGTAGGTCTGACAGAACTATGGGAAGGATCGTTACATCCCAAGTAGGTCTGACAGAACTATGGGAAGGATCGTTACATCCCAAGTAGGTCTGACAGAACTATGGGAAGGATCGTTACATCCCAAGTAGGTCTGACAGAACTATGGGAAGGATCGTTACATCCCAAGTAGGTCTGACAGAACTATGGAAAGGATCGTTACATCACAATTAGGTCTGCTCTGGATCTGGTTCAGTTTGAAAAGCGGATCAATGTAAACATGAGAATACATTCTCTTGTGTTACTGCTTTTTAAGTCCCGCACGGGCAGTCGGTCCACGGACATTGCGTCTAAAAACTATTCGACTCTCATTTTTAAAAGATCCTATTTAAGGATTTATTTATTTTAAATAACTGCCCTTTTCCAGTTGACTCGTCAACCTCTCCTACTAGATTGTTATAAAGTGTTCGCTTGTTACTTATATACATGATTGTTAATTCTTTGGCTACTTTATGTCGGGAGGAACAAAATAAGACATAAAACGACGAGAAGCATTTGCTCACCAAAATCATTTTAGAAATCATTCTACATCTCTAACAAAACTAAAACGTAAAAGCAGTCTTATTGTATGGATCAGAAACATGGATAGCACGATAAACCACAGAAAATAGATTAAAGACCTTCATGAAACGATTTCTGAGAGATATTAATAACAATAAAATAATGCGGCAACACCAAAACTGTTGAAGCCATTTTGACAAGAAACAATCTAGAAACAAATTCTTAAAAGAAAATTGAGATGGAAAGACATCAACAAAAAAGCAAGACAATCAAAAATTGAGATGGAAAGACATCAACAAAAAAGCAAGACAATCAAAAATTGAGATGGAAAGACATCAACAAAAAAGCAAGACAATCAAAAATTGAGATGGAAAGACATCAACAAAAAAGCAAGACAATCGCAGAACAAACACTCTACGAGGAAGACCCAAGCAGACGTGGAGATATGGTGTTTGGGATGAGGCGGAGAGAAGAGGAAGGAACTTGAAAGAGCTGGGTATACTGGCAAGAGACCGTGGAAAGTGAAAAGCTTTGTCTGAGGCCCAATGTTCCTCAAGGATCCTAAAGGTCAAATGATGATGATAAACAATAGATGAAATTCTCAACATGGTAGAATTTTAATTTTAAGAACTGATAAAATATATACTTGTACTTGAAAATATAAATATAATGTAAACTTGTGATTTGCAAACTTCCAGGATTTCAAAGAGGATTGTACTTTTTTTTTAAATTCTGTTTTTTAAAGTACATGAAGGCCATTCGTACATCGATTTATTAAAAAAAATGGAGAATATATTCCTAAAAAGTGTAGTAGGCTTGCAATAAAATTCTATCAGTAGTATTTGTAATTATTACAATCTGAATTCACGGTGGGGAAAGTTAAAATTGTGTTGTTGTTTTTTAACAACGCTGTAGATTACTATAGAATATTCACGACAAAAAAAAGTGTGAGGGGGGTGGGGGTGGGGGAACAAGTCTAGTCACGATTGGAAGAAGAAAACAAAAAATTTCTTTTTTCCGTCTGGAACTTAACTCCCTTTCCAACAGCAGAAATCGTGCACGTGCAGAGCGTGGCCGTCACATCCTGTCTGCGACATGACTAAACCATCTCTAGATCCTACTGCATGGCTTCCCTTACACGTCTCCACCCTTCTCCTATAATGCGATAATCCTCATTTCCTGGGCTTTCTCTGTGATAAAGGAGCCCAAGAGAACGTCTCCATATGCAGCCGCTTTCAAGACACAGGTGATACAGCAGCACGAGCCATCCCTTCCCGGCAGTCGATGAGCTCACTGCTAAATGACGTAGATTGGCACGCGTATCAACATTCAAGCATTGGCTCAAAATCAGAAGCTGGGTTGTCCCTTTGTTATAACTCGATGAACTGCACGAAACACCAAGTATCAGTCTTTGTCTTTGAGGTTTGTACACAAAACCGATAAATAAAAGTCTTTGATTGTGTGTATAAGGTATATGTCTTTGAGGTACGTACACAAATCTGACAAAAGTCTTTGTGTGTATAAGGTTTTATTATTGCTCTTTTTTGGCTCTGGACTTCACCGCAGCCAAGTTGTAATGTTGTTTAATTAGTTCAATTTGCGTTTGTCTATTTGTTCGTTGAAGAAGGCTCTTTGCCGAATCGTTCATTGTTTTATGGTGTCTCGTGAGGCTCATACATACCCTGTTTGCATGACATCTATCTAATGTTCGCTGATTAACTTAGGGACAAGCTGTGCAAGAATTGTTTCATTACCTTCCAACGCTCATGACTATAAAATATTCATTATTGTATAGCTATAAATTGTTAGTCTTTTAAAAATCCTATAATTTCATTTGCATTGGTGTTCAATGTCGGAATCTTGCATCTCATTTTCGACCCACTTCCTGATGTCAAATTAAAACTGTTCATTATTTCAGCATCATCTTCAAAGATTAACAAGTACACCTTCAAAATTAACATGAAATACGCCTAACCAAACTTGTAAGAAATAAGTAAAATGTAAAAAAATCTTTTTTTAAAAAGGACACGCTTTTATTTACAAACATTTACAGACTGAAACGCGCTGATTTCCCCTGGCCTTGATGTAAACACGGGAATTTACGAGGGCTAGAGTGAAACCAGTGAGCCGTGGAGGTCAACCCTAGCAAACGACTATACATTCGAAATAGTGATAAATATAGATAAACTAAAAATTGATTAATTTCATTACGGTACATTCGATCGATCTGAAATTTTGATACAATGCATTGTCATCCAAGATCTATCTGTGGTAAAATTTTGAGATCTCTAGGTCCATCAGAAGTGGTTTAATTTTACGTTTCAAGATTTGAAGGAAGGATACAACATACAAACATTGTGACTTAAATAAAAGCGTGTAATAAATAGAAGTAAAAAAAATATTTTAAAAAACCACGTTTTTATAAGCGGACTAAAAAGAAGAAAATAATTTAAAACTTATTTGTTCAAGTACTTCGATTTAATATGACTAAAAACGTGGGGTGGGCGCTTATGAGGTTTAACATATGCGGTTCACTCATTCTCTCACTTATAGATCTCTCTTTTGCCTTCTACATTAGAAATCTTTAATTTTTATACCAAACACCCACCCCACGTTTTTAGTCATATTAAATCGAAGTACTTGAACTAATAAGTTTTAAATTATTTTCTTCTTTTTAGTCCGCTTATAAAAACGTGGTTTTTAAAAATCTTTTTTTTACTTCTATTTATTATATTCTTTTTAGTCCTCTTCTAGCAACCTGGTTTTTAAAAATATTTTTTTACCTCTATTTATTTTACCAAACACCTCACAAGCGCCCGCCCAACGTTTTAAAAACATTGTGATGTGGTCACGGGGCGAACTCACGGATGTCAACAAAAGCCGACGGTACAGATGCTTTTATATAGACTATAGATAAACTTAAAAGTTCAATAATTTAATAACGGTACATTTGATCAATCTGAAATTTTCATACAATGCATTGTCATCCAAGATCTATATGTGGTAAAATTTTCAGATCTCTAGGACCATCAGGAGTGGTTCAATTTTACGTTGGCAGATTTGAAAAAATCTTGGACAATGCCTCACCAACGAAAGCGAGCTAATAAAAACGTAGTAATAAAACAAACCCGTAAAAACAAAGTTTTTGACTATAAATCCCTTATGTATGAGACATAACTAACAGTATTGATTATTTTCAAACATTTACAGACTGAATCTGTCTTAACTCAAGTTTGCTTCATAACCCTAGGGGGGAGGGGTGGGTGGGAGGGGGAGAGGGGAAAAGTCGGGTCACTGATTCGCTTGACCGAGCTCAGAGTGACACGTAAAATGTAAACAAAAGCGCCCCGTCGCTTCGTTGGGTCGCCTCAATGCGTCAGCTCAAAATTTCACGTGGGAAAAATACAATAACAAACAGTGAATTTAAATTACATACCTCATATAAGGATAAACTAAAAATGCATTAATTTAATTACGGTACGTTCGATCGATCTGAAATTTTGATACGATGCATTGTTAGGTTAGACGGGTTCGTGTGTCAAATTTCAGTTCGATCGGATCATGGGAAGTGGGTCATTTTTTGACTTCTGTTTTTCCGCCCGCCCAAGACAGACAGAGAGAGAGACAGAGACGCCGGTGAAGTTAATATAATGGATTTAAAAAGAATAAAGTATCAGAAGATAATTTCTCTTGATAATAATCGAATGCTGACATTTGAAGGAAGATAAAATAAAGAATTTCTTTAACATTTCTTTAAAATTTTTAAAGTTAATGAAACAATTACATTATTATTACTATTAGTTATTGCCAATCCTTCTAATACTTAACTGGAGAGTATCTTTGGTCTGTCATGCGAACACCGAGCATTTAAATATGTAATATAATCATTAATGATAATGTTCCATGTGCATGTACATATATATACATATTATATATATATATTTATAACATATATACACACACTGTCTATTACCGTATGTGCAGTATTGTTAATGACATATATTTATATACAAATATATTACAGAGATAAAACAATTCCTTACCACATGAAAAAGAAAGTTTTATATATATATAAAACACGAGAGAGACAGAGAGAGAGAGAGAGAGAGAGAGAGAGAGAGAGAGAGAGAGAGAGAGAGAGAGAGAGAGAGAGAGAGAGAGAGAGAGCAGTGGCGTAGCGAGGGGGAAAAGGGGGGGGGGAGCGAATGCCCCGGTCGGCACTTTGCCAGGCGCGGAAAATTCCTAGTAGTTTTTATAAAGTTTCTAACAATGAAAATTTTATAAGAAAGTGGAGCTTTTAATCGAAACAAAATAACAGCCAAATAAGAAATTAATAAAATAAATAAAGGAACTATCATCAAGGATATGAACATTTTAACTGCCAGAACTTCTTAAATTCTTCTGATACTAATGCTACTGCTCTGAAAAACCAGAGCCTGATGTGGTATCAACTTAATTGGTTCTTAAAATTTGACAGCTTTTCCTGTTGTAAAAGCAAATCTTACTCTACCCTAGAAATTTGAAACATGAGCGAATCGAATTCTCCAAGTTGCACATTGTGGGACGGGTGAGGTAGGGTGCGGGCAAATTCATCGTTGTTAATTAGCTTCTAAAAATAAAGTTATAATAAAGTTTAACAAAATAAAAGAAAAAACAAGATTTTTTTTTGAAAGGAAGAAACTATATTAAAATATGTGGACGTTTCTCATTCCAAAATGTTAATCTCCTATTCTTTTATTAATCTAAAGACTTCTAAAACTAATGGTACTGAGCTGAAAAACATTGTGGCTGAAGTAGTGCACCAACATGACAATTATGTGCTGGTACATTTAATAGATTTTAACGTAGGTAAACTACTGGAACAAAGTTGTTGGCGTAGTTATATGGTCTAGTTATATGGTTTATTCTTTCAAAGCAAAATTATTTTAATGTTAATGTCTTTATTTTGTGGAATAAATAAAAATAATTAATACAACTGCTTATCTAATGGAATTAAAACTCGGCACACATAAACACAAAAGTAGCCACTAATGAACAAGTGCTCAACATTGCCAAAGTTTTTTTTGCAATTGGAAAGAATCAGAAATTGGATAAATAGAATAGACTATTAATAAAGAACAAAACGAAGTGGCAAGAGGTTCTTACCACATTTCTGAACTGTTTTTAAATAAATGATGATCTTAAAATAATGGACTGCAGTGGCCCAACATGTGTCAATACTTCTTCAACTTCATGCCTGAAAAGTATGCAGAAGATCAAGAAAGACACAATATATTAAATGTCAATGTCAAATCTTACTAAAAAGTTCATTTAACCAATTTTTGTTACATGATACTCCTACTGAAACGAACTCTCTAACTGCTTTAGTATAACACTATAACGTTGTTACGCATTCTTTTTGATGTCCATACTTTGTTTAGAATATCTAATTGCTTCTACAAGCAATTTATTAAACAGAATTCAGGACTTAAATAGTGAATCTACCATGGAGCCATTTTGAGGTTATTTTTAAAGTTATAGAAGAATTTTTAGATTCAGACAAAAATCTCAACACACGAACTGACGCAGGAACTTTGATAGTCACAGTGAAATCGTTTTATTTTCTAATTTATATCAAAGATGCCCGAAATTATTTACAAACGAATAGTTGTAAAAAAATGCTTAACAGAGGCTTCTCACAGAGAAACTAATGTACAGTAATACTAAAGGATGCTTTGGCTTTTAATAAAATTCTATGTCAAAACCTCATTGTTTTAATCGAATCTTCTAATCAAAGAACGAGAGAGCAAATGTTTGGTGATCGAAGCGAATATGAATCCATGCTGTGAAGAAGAAAAAAAGTTGAGAAGAAAGTTTGATTCTTCATAACATGAGATTACTGTAGAAATTCGTATTTTGGCAGCTATATCGAATTTAGAAAACATATATGATTTTCGTACACCAACTAATATTCTGGACTTTTCAAATTAGAGTATACAAAATATCTCACGTGTCATTGTCAAACAAGGAATATTTTAGCCCCACGGGTTAAAAAAAAATAAAATTAATGAATTCAATACCAGTTAATCTATTCACGTTTTTTAAGATAGGCTAGAAGTTCCCCTGCCTAAAATAATGGTAAAAATTAAATTAAGATCAATAACGAATACACCAAGATTATCTAATCAATATTTGTTTGTGCTATTGAGCATGGTATGGCTGAAAACAATGATACATGAAACAGTGTGCAATGGGGGAAAACATTAAACATCAATTTTTTTTCAAGAAGAGAAGCTTTTCTCTTTGTTTCTAACATAATAATATGTATTGTGTCCTTATTATTACTTAATAATAAAGACTAGCTTTACGTTAGGGGCCGTCCATAAATGACGTCACGCGATTTTGGCCACTTTTATCTTCGCACCCCCCTCGTCGCAAAAACTTAGACATCCCCTCCAATACGTCAAAAAGCTGTGATGCCCCCCCTTTTTTCCTTTTAAAACCAGTATTTTCTATTTGAAAATGAGCATGTTTCAAATCAATTTATTGTCATTTTAGTATTCTTTTTAGTGTAAGACTGCACTCTAATATCGTAACACGCGTGAATCCGTGTAAAACGTCATAAAATAAATAGAAAGAATCGAATAATTAAGTGGCTCATCTTATACCCAATAGGAGGCCCACCAAAAGAAGAACTTTCAGGTCCCTGTGGGACTATGGCATCGAATTACGATGCGGAGCTTGAGGCTATACACAGGGCCCTGGAAAGTGTGCACCAGACACTGCAGGGGTCGGAAATTTTCGGTTTCGACACGGTACTGTTTTGTGACTCGAGATCAGCCCTCGAAGTCCTGGCTAGTGAGAAGCGTAGTACCCACTTGGTTGACGCCATCTTGGAGGACGTGGGTAAGCTCGAAAGACTTGGAGGCAAGGTAACAGTGCAGTGGATCCCGAGCCACGTGAATGTTGACGGCAATGAAAAGGCAGACTCCCTGGCCAAAACAGGAGCGGCCCTGCCCCAACCAGAGGCCCCAGTTACTTATCTTGGGGCTAAAACCTGGCTAAAGGACCACTTCAGGAACAAGTGGTACCAGGAGTGGGCTGACAACACGACAGCCAGGGGTGTATTCGCTAACATGCCCAGGCCAAGCCGTTCAGACCAGTGGTGGAACCTGAGTCGCAAACACCAGAGCTTAGTGACTCAGATGAGAACAGAACACTGCCCAACCAACTCGTACTTTCACAGGCTAGACCACAACAGGGACTCGAACTGCCGTCATTGCAGCCAAGCCTCTGAGACGGTCGTACACCTGGTGACGTCATGCCACGCGCTAGATATAGCCGGGGAGGTGAGAGAGGCGGAAGAGTCCCATGTAAAGACAATGTTGTATGGCAATGCTCAACAGATGGAGCAGATTGCCCAGGTACTAGCCAAGGCCTTAAGAGATTAGTCTCAGGCCTACAGAATATGTGAATAAGGGGACACGGTGGTCGAGTGGCAGCGCACTGGACTGTCGTACTGATGGTCACGGGTTCGAATCCGTGTGAAGGCAAGGGCTTGTTCCCGGGGCCTAGGGCGTCCCTGAGTCACCCAGCTCCGAATGGGTACCTAACTACATGTAGTTAGGCGGCTGGGTAATGCGTGGAACCCACAAAGCCGTGGCCTGTGATTGCTGCATCACTTGCCAACAGATCATCTGTCATGGTCTGTGGACGCAACTATCTTCTGCATAGAAGGAGCGTCTGTATAGATAAGATGTGTTTAGTTTAGTGGCACTTTCATTTAAGCGTTTTTTGACGTGACGTCACAATTCTCAACCCCCCCCCGTCACACATTGTCACCCCCCAAGTGCATGACGTCATATTATAGACTGACCCTTATGGCATGCATTAAAATATTTTTCAGCGGGGAAAGGGGGGGGGGCAAATTTGGGTTCTGCCGCGGGCGGCACATACCCACGCTACGCCGCTGTGAGAGAGAGAGAGAGAGAGAGAGAGAGAGAGAGAGGGGGAGAGAGAGAGACGGTGTAAACAACTAAGATGGCGAATGTAATGACTCGAAACATAAATTAAACAACCCTTAAAAACAAAGTTTTTGACTATAAACCGCTTATATATGAGACATAACTAAAAGTATTGATTATGTTTAATATAATACGCACCGCGCGACAGACTAGCATAATTTTACGGATCGGGAAAATATTCTAAAAGTATGTTCAATATAATACGCACCGCGCGACAGGAAAATATTTAAAAAGTATGTTTAATACAATAAGCACCGCGCGACAGACTATCACAAATATTAACATGTTACATAGAGATTAACTAAAAATTCATTTTTTTTTAAAGGTACATTCGATCAATCTGAACTTTTGATGCAATGCATTGTTAGGTGACAAAAGTCAATGAGCAAAATTTCAGCTCGATAGCATCACGGGAAGTGGGTCATTTTTTACTTTTGTTTTTCCGCGAACGGGATCAAGCAAGACAGAGACAAGACGGTGAAGTTAATATAAGTATATGGGATTTAAAAACAAAACATTTGAATTTATTATTTGGTGACTGGGACAGTTGATAAGGGTTTTTCAAAGAGAAATGAGCAAATTACAATTTATGACTTCAGCCTAAGCCACTTTTTCTGGTTGCTAGCTTAAGTGTAAATTAATGAAAATGAAAGCATTTCAAGAAAATGATTTTCATATTAAATCTGACCCGAACTTTGGCAGGGAGCTCAATCTAGTCACAGCTGCATTTCTCCAACTCAGTTAAATATGCTTTCTAACTTGTTCAAATTAACAACTAAGGCAATTCTAATTGTGAACAAAACTAAAGATTTCAAACACATGTCTCCAAACAGTTCTTCAAATCCGCTGGTCCAACGTCATCACCAACGAGCACCTCTGGCAACGCACACAAGAGGCAATGCAAGAGCTAATATGCCAGCGCAGATGTAGAAAGCCTACATCCAGCATCATGAGACAAGACCTCACTTGGAACCCCCAAGGCAAGAGAAAAGGGGTCAACCCAAAATGATCTGGAGAAGGGAACTGGAGGCAGACACCAAAAAGAGTGGGAACAGCTGGTGACAGAGAGACTGGCGCAGGACCGGGATGCCTGGAAAGCCTTTGTTTGTGGCCTATGCCACAGATGGGACGACAGGCAATGATGATGATGATGAAAGATTTGAATTCTATAAAAATAAAAAATCTTTGTCTAATGACATTAGAGTCTTTATATTTGACATATTTTATTCTTGGAATCAATGACAAGACATGAACAAGTCACAAAGTAAACAGATACAATAGTCAAGCAAGTTAATCATTAAATAATCTCAACAACTGTGTTGTCTTGGTTATGAGAAACCCAATCCTTTACATTACAGCAGGCATCCCAACTTCTCTTTAAAAAAAAACCACACATTCCATCAACCAAAGTGACAGCATTGGATATTTTGATATACATAACATGTTTCTAAGCAAAAATATACACATTCCTTCATACAAACAAACTTTTTCAAAATTGTTAAATAAACATTTCCATATTATAATTTTAAGATGACAGCAGTTAATGCAAGCGAACCCCCGAGACGATGGAAGTTGGGGAAGGAATATATATGTTTTTACTTCTGTTAACATGAAACCCTTTTATCCACAATAATACAATTGAAAGTCAAAATATTAGTATACACTTCCAGTTGCCACCTTTATGTTCTTGGTCTTAGATTAAATACTTTCGGCAGGGTTGGATGTGTCTCAATGCAGATCAATATTACTCTCATTTTTCAAAACGCATTAAGAACTTTTACCAATCTAATAAACATAAAATATAACTAAATAAAAAGCTGTACCCTTTGTAATTGTATAATCTCTTATCTAATCAATTCACTGATGGTTTTGGAAATATTAATTAACAAGGATGCACATTTTGCAATTTCAAATGATAAAAACTTGATAGTGTACATGGAAAAATCAACGGTTACAAAATCTGGACATTCATGTCAAATGATTTATTATACAATTGTCTAATGTATCTTTTTTACCAATAAGATGACGAGTCAAGGCAATAACCAACATATAAGGATTGCTAATTTAATATAACATGAATAATCCCAAAATATTGATCCAAATCTAATGCCATAGGGTACTATATTTTTTATTATTAAAGTTTCGAGCAGTAAAAAGTAAAATTGTAATTTAAAAACAAAATTTAAAAAAATAAATATAACTGGACAAATTTAGCAAGATAAGATGAAACGACCACCATTAAGTCAAGGGCAATAACTCGTTGAAAGAACACTACGAAGTACATAATGTCCTGTTTCATAAATTGAAAGATATATCTAAACTTTGAAATGGTTACAAAAAAAATTTATTATAAAATAATAATTAAAAAAACGTACACTTGAAAGTCACCCAACTCAATAGTTTGATTAAGACCTAATTGCTGAGTGTATTGAACAACTTCTTAACTGCAAGTACCTAGAAGTGTTGTCACAAAAACAGCTTTCAATGAAATAATAATACAACTTCGCATATATTAAAAAATATTACTGTATCAACAGAAATAGAACAAGTGAATACTGGGTATTCCAATAAATAAAACTCTCCAATGAACACTAAATTATAACTGACCAGACATGCTCACATCAAAACAACACGCTTCTAACATCCATTCAACAGTGGAGCAATGAGAATATTTAGTCATTTCAATTACTAAATTTAACTTGACATTTTTTAATTTTTTTTTAATGGAATTTTATGCATTTTAATTTTTTTTTATAATTTTTTTTTAAAAAAAGCTTTTCAATTTTTTTTAGAAAAATAAAATTGATGTAAATATTTCTAAACTATGGACATATTGTAAATGCTGCTTTTTCTATAGACCTGGCTTTTAAAATAAATGCAACAATGTAATATCACAGATGTAAAAAAGCTGTGCTCAGCAAAAGGGCAGAAGTTTTAGATATCAGTGACCTTACATGACAGATCCTTTCAAACCATCAGAACACATACAACTAAATAATTATTACCCTATGCTTACATTCAGTTAAGAAAAGGACTAAATTGATGCAGAAAATCACCATAATTGTTTAATTCAAATTAACTTTTTTTTTGTGTGTAAAAATTAAAAGTATCACACTCCTATTTAGATTAAATTTCATTTTAGATTTTAATTTATTTTTTATGTCATCTCTTCTAGTTCACATTAATTAATTAAAGAAAAACACCCAATTTGACTTTCCTTTTTCTTTTGAAATTAGAGAGAATGAATTTAAGCACTAATACAGAAGGCAATTGATTTTTTGTTCAAATCTGGATTAAGAGGTGATATATGGAATTACAACTATCAAAATAGAAATTAAAAAAAGATTAGTGCAAGTTTTTAATATATAAGACAAATAAACAATGTTAGGTATAATTAAAATACTGAAGGCATAGCTATCAGTATGAGTTGAGCCTTATGAATTCTTTTACCCATTCAATACGTTTCGCCGCAGTGTGCACAACGGCGATTTCTGACGTGTACGTTTAGCCACTCTCTGCGTCACCAATGGTTTGTTTCATTTTATTACTAATTGGACTTTTCCATTCAACTTTATTAATAGCTAATAAAACTTTTATTCAGAAGAGCTTCAACTTCCGTTATGTGAAAATTTGAACGGATTAGACCATGTTTATTGTGTTTTGTGCAGTAAAAAAAAATTTTGTAAAAAAAAACAGCTGATCAAAATGGCTTCATTTTGCGCTAATCCTAGTACTTATCAGGGGTGCCACTCACTGGAAGCTGTGAACCCTGAAATCCCTTTTTAAACAATTCTTGAATCCTGAAAAATCTTTTATAAATTTTTTAAACCCTGAAAATTTAAACTTAACGAAATGCCACTGGCCACTGTAATTTTCATTTTCCAAGCACTTAAATCCATCATCATGTGTGTTTAAAACTTTTTACCATTTCAACAATATTTATATCGCATTCCCAAAAAGTAATTTGATAAAGTTTAAAGAAATATAGGCTAGCCAATATGTACAATACGAAAGAGACGTTCCTATGCCTATTTACAGTATCTATAATATGGCTATGGAATTCCCTTACAATATCTTACACTAATATTTCATATTATTTATATATTATAATATGATTAATTAAATAAATTATTATTATTTTGAATTTTATTTCTTTGTTTTAAGTCATTTTATGGGCTTGCTTTGAAATTAACTCATATTTATTACATAAATTATAGTTTATGGTAGGTTCAAAATTTAATAATTATTGTTTTTAGACTATAGGCCTTTATCTCATACTTATACTACACTTGTAAGATAGAGAACTAATGAAAATGAATAGTATAAACTATAATTTAGGTTTGGTTTAGAATTACAATTACTACTACTATTGCAACTATTAGATAATTACTTAAATTTAAATTACCAAATGAGAAGTAGCCGTGAAAATTACTATCATTATTTAGTAGTACTGCCAAAGCACAAAGTCAAAGTCCTTAAACGTGAACTGTCGTAATTTTTTTTTATTGATGTATCTGTACATTGTATAGTATAGTGAATAGTATAGTGAAGGCCTAGCCCTAATTTACTTCTTTTTTTTAAAATAAGACGGAAAAAAATTTAACTTTCATTAATGTTTTTTTCCAACCCAGTCAGTTTAGATGCAAACCGCAATCATTTTTTCTGTTTCCATAATTAACGCATGCTAAAACGAAAGTAGTCGACACTTCTAGCTCTAGCGAACCTGACATAATGGTCAAACGTTTACTAAAAGTAAGAAGACGAACAACTGCTAATGCCCTGTTAATGTTAGTTTTTATAAAGCGTAAAACGCTCATCCAAAAGCACAAGTCTGGCGTAATCCGTGATAAAATTAAATTATTTTGTAGAAATCTGTGACATGAAGCACAAAATTCCGATTCAAACGTAGTTCAATTATTTTGTCCAAGGTTTTCCGTATACTTTTGATATGCGCAGAACGATGCGCAATCTCACGACAATGAGATGAGAGCAAAAGGAAGGGAGAGGTCAAGGTACCCATCCTATTTATAGCTAGTTCGCATCTCACTGAATAGGCTTTCCGCGCGTTATGACTTTTCCCCCCCTTCTTTAAAATTCCCCCCTTCTTTAAAATTCCCCCCTTCTTTAAAAGCCAGAAGCCAAATTTGAAAAACTAACTCAGAAATCCGGAAAAAGCGAGAAAAAACCTCACGAATCCTGAAAGAGCAAAATCAAAAACTCATGAATCCGGAAAATAAAAATATTTAGCTTCACCAATCCGGAATAAACTGGAGCGGTGGCACCACTGGTACTAATCTATTAAATTTTCGACTTATGACTGCTGATCAAGCAAATAAATTGATTTTAATGGTCAAATCAAGTTCAAATGACGATAAATTTGAAGACTACAGTAATTATGAAAATTAACTTTTTTGTAAATACGTGTAAATATTTTGAGTATAACAATTTTATAGTTGAATTTTTTTTAAATTGAGACGTGTCATGGGAAAAAAATCCATAACTTGCTAATTACTGGAGCTACTGCAGTAAAACTTTACAGTTGTTTTAGATATATAATAAGACTCATTTGCTAGAAATATGAACTTGATTGGATCATTATAAGCTGATTTATGAGCTGGTGAGTAAAGGAAAAAAATATTTTAATTCCTTTTTTTACATAAACATACAATAATAATTAATATCCCCAAATGTTTTTTGGGGTAATTTTGTCTCACTTTTGATATGAGCATATTGTTTTGATAAATAGCAAAGCAGAGCTTTTCAGTTTAAAATCATTAGGAGGAATGGATTTTTTTAAACTAAAATTTTACTGCGTATTGAATGGGTTAAGCAATGATCTTAAAATAATTATTTTTTTTACATTTTGTAATTTACTAATAAATGCGAGTTTAGCCCATAGTATACTTTTTTTTTAAAGTTAGACAAAATCTCAAGCTTCTATTGGCATAATTAAGCTTACATAAATAAAAAGAACATTCTATTGAATAGCAAGAATCTTTTCAAAAAATTTTGCAGGACAAATTTTGAAATCATGATATCTAACTTTTTTCTTTCCTGATGAAATAATGAAAATATTATTTAATTTAAATGTCACAATTTTTTTTTAATTTGAGAAGAGTGCCAATTTATTTTTTATTAAAATTTTTTATAACTATTGAAGTTTTTTCTTTCTATAACACTTATAAGAAATATTAGAATAATTGGGGGAAAACAAAACATTGAAATATGGGTTTAAATTAAAATATGTGAATCTGCAAAAACAAATTTCTAACCCCCCACAAATACTGAAAAATGAAAAAAAAGACAACTTTTTAGATGTGCATGAGTAATTATTTGTGGTAATTTTTATTTAAAAAAAAACACGCTTTTAACCAGGGTCTTAACATGTCATTTTGATCATAAACTTCACTTTAATCTTTTAGGATAGTCGAATATAAAATAGAGAAGATAATAAAGACATGTATCATGGTCTGAATTTACTGACCCTCATAAAAAAAAATGAAAGATAAAAGAAAGTGAATATGTTGTTAAAATATAATGAGATGTCAGTTATTTGCTTTATGCTTACAAAGTAACAGAACAACGCATTAGCTTTTTTCACAAAATAATTAAGTTAAAAAAATTCTAAAAGAAAAATTTTTAAGGTAAAATCTTTTGATTTGTAAATACTCTGTTTGGCGCCCTCAAATTCACATTTTCGAAATTAAAATTCATCATGTTACTTCAATAAAATAAAAACTAACATTTACTGTAAATGTGTTGGGCTTCCTTATTACCAATGGTAGTAAGTATTTACCAATTAATTTAAAATAATAATGTAAATATCTTTCTTATGTATGAACATTAGTAATGACTTTGACATGTGCTAGAAAAATAAAAATAATTTAAACTTAAGATGAACAATGTTAACCAATGACAGGGTAGAGCCGTTCAAATCAGAGAAAGCAATATATTAGACAGCTATGAATCTAATTATTCATGGCTAGAGTGATAAATTATTGCTAGTATAATTCAAATGTGCGTTGACCTTAATACCAAACCATTCTTTTCTTTCAGTCCCACCCCACCCCATCCAAGAGCTTACAGGCGAAAATGGCATCAAATAAACTAAGGTTCAAACTTTCTCAAACATGTTCTGGGCATAAAAAAATGCAGAAACAATAAAAGACCCAAAAACATAAATATAATATGATAAATGCACATAAAAATTATCTGAACATGCAAAGGAGATAACCAAAAAAGAGCATTTAAACATAAAAAGCTTAGGTATTTCTTTATTTTCTCTTATTTGAGCATAAAAAAAAACAAGCACACATTGTTTTATCACCTGTCTCTATCACCGATAATAGCTGTCACCATTGTATGGATACTGTTGTGATGGGTGCTGCTGATCTTGATGGGGTAATTGGTTGGGCTGCATCATTGTAGCATGCATATGTTGCTGCTGTTGATTTGACGGTGGTGGTATCATTCCGTAATAGTTGTGAGGTAGCCCCTGTTGCTTTGTGGTGAAAGGAACAATAAGTTTTGATGATTTATGTATGTTTAAGAACCAGATAAAATTCCTTAATAGCCCTTATTTTTTTTAATAATGATTGATTGTGGTAAATAAAAGATAGATGTAACAATAAATTATTAATATTTTATTGTTAAGGGAATACATATGATATACCTTTATATTTAAAAAACAAAACAATGCTGATTACATTTAATTTTTTAAAATAACTTGCTACAATTATTGTTCTTTAAGAATTTTTCAAGATTGAATGTTTTTTGTTCAAGTGAGTCACCTGATACATCTGTGGCATCATGGGTGGGGGTGCCATTATCTGTTGCTGAGGTTGTGGAATAGAATGCCCTGTCTGATTAGACTGATAACCTTGAATATAATTACTCTGTTCTTGAAGAAACTCTTCATAGGCTGCCTCTACCTCATCTCCCATGCCTCCATCATCACCTACTTCATCTCTGTAAAATTGCAAGAGGCTGAACATAACAAAAATATTAAGATTCCTGCTTAAAAAAATTGTGATCACACCAATACCATGATGAAAGCAAAAGTCCATTTACTTTCAGCGTCTGATATTGAAATGTGCAACATGAAACTAAAATGTTAATGATTTCCTACTGGTAAATGTGATTAAATTAACCTGCACTGAGTTGAATAAACCAATGAACAAGAGAAAAGAAAGATCCAAGAATGAGAATTAAAACTTTAAATTAGGCCACATCTTACCATTATAGTTTAACACATTTTAATTTATATTGATACGGACGCCAGGCAGCAGTTTTGAATTACTGCTCAGCAAATTTTGTAAATTAATGCACAAAAAATGGGTGCTGTGCAACTCTGCACAACATGTTGTTTTTTTTACTTTGCACACGGATTAAGGAACCTTAGAGAGAACATTGTATGGCAGGCAATCAAAAACAGGCAAGAAACATCTATTTTTATAAAATTATTTTAGAAATTAGATTTCTCAAAAGGGGTACAACGGCTATAAGAAAGTGTGGATATTAAAATAGTTAACACTGGGTATTGACTGTTGTACTAAAAATTTCATCAACAAAATAATAAAATGAAAATAAATTTCAGTACGCCTGTTAAAATGCATTAAATCCAACACATACAAATGATCAGATCCTTTATTTTTTTTATATAGTTCCAAAACCCAATAAGACAATAAATGATAGGCTTGTTGAAAGAGTCAACAAGCCTAACTAAGGTATATGAACACATTTACAATTCTCATATGAACATATAGCAGAATGATTAGTGCACTCACATCTGGTAAGAATCATATCCAGTATCATTGAAGTAACATTGCCCTTGGTCTGTCAAACCTTCCTGTTCAGCCTGCCACTCGAGAAATGCAATCTCCTCTTCTTCATTCAGTACATATGCACCATCTTCACCTTCCTCCTCTGGTATGCCTGCTTCTGTTCTACTGCATATTGAACCATCATTGTTGTAGAAAACAGGTTCAGGAACCTGAGTAACAGTTCAAATCAGTAACTTGTATGCGTAAATTTGTTAAGCACATCTTTCTTAAAAATATTAAGAGAATAAATTTAAAATGTACAAATAATATCAACCACATCTGCATTTTAGTGTATAAAATGTTAGGGCAAATTAGATTCATTACATTTGTTTAGTTTTTTTAAAGAGATGTCCCTTCATGGGGTGATATCGATCTGCATTTTCTGGGGATAAATTAAGTTTTAATTGCAGTTAATTTGAAAATTAAAAATGTTAAAATTTCAGCTTGGTTTACCTGAAAATTGTTGGGATCTGTTGTAAACTGAAAAGTCTTTTTTGGAGGTGATGAAACACTTCTATTCCATTCATTGTCTTTCAAATTTAGCACACTTCCAACCAAGAATTTAGCATTTCTGATAATAAAAGGTATAGTTTAATCCACTTTAAAAACTTACACTGATTGATATAACTTTTTTAACATTTCTGCTAATCTAGAAAGTGGGTAACACCGAACCAATAAGGTTTTTAAAGTAATATATACAGTCGCACCTCTCTAAGTCAAACTCAAAGGGACCCAGGGATGGAGTTTTTGAGCAAGGGAAAATGGTGTAATAGGCGCAGATTAATTAAGGACAATCTTGATATTGAGAGGGGGTGGGGGAGAAGGCTTGACAGGAACGAGAGGCGGTGTATGTTTCATATGAAAGGAAGCCAACTTGGCTTCGACATACCGACACCACTGAGAAAGCCCCCCCCCCTGCCACACACACACACTTTACTCCCTCCTCAGTGAGATGGGGGGAATAAGTTTTTTTTTAAAAAAGAGTCACAGTATGAAGCAAAGTGATGCGGATTAATTACCCTTCTTCCAGCCACTCCTTTTTCTTGTCTAGGTCATTTTTGGTCTCAAAATAGACGTTTATGTGGCTCTACGTAACACGTGTTTTGAAATGTCACCCCAGAATAATAACCCAAATGCCTTGGAAAAGTCGACTTAGGGAGGTTGGAAGCCACAAAATCGTTGAGTTAAGGAGATCTAAAATACATTGGTCTTATGGAATCAGGCAGGGACCTAACAATTAATTATTTTGATATTGGGAGGTTTTTGACTTAGGGAAGTTCGACTTAACGAGGTCTGACTGTATTAATTTAGAAGCCCTATCAAAATCTCATGACTACCTAGCCAAAAACAATTGTATGTTAAACCAAGGGCTGCAAAAGACATCTCAAAACAAAGATTTCCTTTTGACACTTTGATTGATAATTTATATTTCTTACTTATGCATGAATAGTCTTATCCAATTTACATATCAAGAATGCAAATAAAACAATAACAAATTAAAAATTAAGCACTTGTGTAAGGTGAGAATGCTTACATCTGAAGAGTAAGAAGCAAAAGGTAGTATCCGATTGGTCAACCAGATTCCCATATGGTTGATGTGTTGATTTGTTAATAAAATTAACTACTTCTAGCTTTGACGTCATATTACTTTTTAGCGTTTTCGACCTCTCCCTTTTCCATCTAAAATTTCTAAGCACTTCATCAATAAATATGGTTTGAAAATAATTTCAAACTAAATTTTTAAAGTGGTGTACAAAATTTCTCCTTTAAAATTTGTTTGTGGACCATACGTAGTCTTCAGATTGGAGAGCACTGGTCTAAAGCATCAAGTATTGTTTATAATAGTGATATATGAGTTATTATTTCAGAAAGGGAATCTCATTTGGGGAAAATTAAAAATTAAATCTTTTAGCCATAATAAAACCGATCAAAAAGCAACTAAGCGAGCTTAATCTACTTACATTCGTTCTATTTGGAAGATTGTTGCGTCCAACGATTATCCATTCAAAGCCTACAAAGGACAAACTTTTTAAAAAAAATATTGCCAGTGAATGACTTACTCTGACAATCCAGGATCAGACTTGAGCTTCTGAAGCTTAATAAAAATGTCCTCAAATTTAATGCACTGATCACGTTGTGACTTCACTACATCGTCAATTAACGCACCTGACAACTTAAAGAAAAATTTGCATATAGAATTTAATATTGCTGAAACTATTGATGAATTAAAATTTACAAAGAAATTACAAAAATTAAAACTAAGTAACCTATGGATCATTTTGAGCAACAAAAAAAAAGTAAAGCTCAATTAATGAGGATTGTTAACATCCAAAAATTGTATGAAAATAAACTGTTCTTATTTAGACTTCATAAATATTGTAAATAATTACCTTAAGAAGCTGACATGAACACTTCACATTTAAATCATTAGGCTGAGATAAAAGAGTCTGAACTAACTCTATGAGTATTTTCGGAAGAAAAGCCAGCCGCTCAACTGCTCCATCTTGTTTAACAGTCTAAAACAATGAAAATGTCGTTAAGTTTTTTCAATGAACTTCATTTAAAATAATATCTACCCAAACTTAACATAGAATGTTTAATAATTATAATAAATGTTACATTTTAATCTTACTTAATTGACTAATCTTTTACCTCTACATTCAGAAAGATCTCAGCCATAAACATGGACAACCCCCGTAACCTTTCTTGGTCACCACAATTACCTTGAATTAGTTTGTCATATTCGACTTGACATCTGAATCAATTAATGGATTATATAATAAGAGTTATTTATATTACAATATAATCCTGTCAAAGTTTTAAAGGAAAAAAAATGGAGATTTTTCTTTAAAATTTCCTAGTAAATTAAGGTGCTTAAATTTAAATACTTACACGATAAGATTTCAAATGGTTGTGAGAAGATCATTATTAAGACATCCAACTTTAACTAAGTAATAAACCAAGTGCACTTTGTGCTGAAGTATTTTGCAAAATTTTACAAACCTTTTAATGAAAATTTTGTGAAAGCCAGAAAACAGTGGATTGCTTTTTAAGTTACTAGTTAGAAATTGGCATATTCTTGCCCCTGTGTATCGAAAATTTTGCTCTTGTATACTCTGTAAATATGAAAAATAAATTTTATTGACACTTAAGGTTATTTTACAAAAAAAATCCTAAAAGCTAATAAGCTGAAAATTATTTCAATCTTTTTTTTAATTTAAATTTTTACCTGATTGAATAGACTTTCCACTATTTCATTGACAATTTCAGTACTTCCAGATCGCTCAATCATTTCACAGACCGGACGTAGATAGTCTTCCATATTTCCAGGGTGCATATTAAGTACATAGAGACAATGATTGAACCGATCCAATATTGGGTTACCAGTGCTCTCTCCATGCACACTGTAAGTTGAACTGGGCTCATACTCTTGTAAAGATAGGTCGTTCAGTGCATTCATAACATAAGTTGGATCCTCATATTCGTAGGGTAGTCTCTATACATATGACAATTAAAAAAAAAGAAGGGGAAAATAGACATGAGCAATTTTCATACAATCTGTATTATAATTCAATGAAGGATGAAATGATTTACTATAAAATATGGTTCCAGTATTTATTTGACAATTTCATTTTTTTAAAACAAATTTTAAGACTTAAAAGTTTGTCTAAAAATTTGTAAAATTAAAATGAGTGCTCTTAATAGGGCTCTGAGAATTTTATGGAACTGAGAGAAGCAACACATAAAAGATGTGGCACATAGCTTTGATAGCTGGAACACATACTTGATAATATTGTTCATTGTAAGAGTTATAGTCTTCAGCGCTTCGGGGCACAAATTCAGCAGCACTAACTGACAAGCCATAGGAATCGTCTGATGTGTTGTATTGAGAGTCCTCATTGGAATCAGGCTGGTATACAGTCTAGAAGATGATTAACAATTTTAAGCTTAACATCCAGTTGCTCTCCAGCTATCTTATAGTCTTTACCAAACTCTTTTTACTAAATTTGACAATTATTTTTTTTAAAAAATTTTTTATTATAAATCTCACTCCGAACTGCAACAACTTCCACTGATAACATTTACATACAAGTAGATTAGCCATCTAAGATACTTGAAAGAAGTTAATAGCATAACACTTCATGTTGAGGGTAAGCAAACCCTTATATTGTTATAAATGGTTTGCTAATAAACACACAAAAGTGCCACTGAAGAATTTTGTATTTTTCTGCTGTTATTTTTTAATTAAAAGCTGAACAATGTTCATGCTAATAAAAAATTTTTTTTAAAAACACATTTTTATGACTTGGGCAAAGTATAAGTCAGGCATTAAAAGCTGAACAACATTCCGGCTAATAGTTCTTAAAACACACGTTTTTTCTTTAACTTGGGCAAATTATTAGTCATGCATTAGTGATACCAATTCATAATACCTCTATCTGCTTCCGTGGAACAAATACTTTAGCATCAGCAGAAAGCTGGCTCTTTATTTCTGGAAGTGTGAGTTGATTTTGACTTGGTTGAAAAGAGGACTGAGTCTGAGGGTGATGATTTCCAGAAGGTGGGGGTTGACTATAATCTGAAGAGACGGACCATAAAGAGTATGAAATAATATAGGGGAGCCTCTTAAAATAT
Source organism: Ampullaceana balthica (assembly GCA_944989445.1). NCBI lineage: Eukaryota > Metazoa > Mollusca > Gastropoda > Lymnaeidae > Ampullaceana > Ampullaceana balthica. The sequence continues at coordinate 197,215 of CALYLW010000375.1, read as the reverse complement.
TACGAAATATGGAACACACATCAATCTAAAAAATTTCATCTGCAGGAGACCTAAGCAAACTACTATCTGAATTTAACTTCTCTAACCAATCTATGGCTGGTAATTTTATAATTGTTTATGATATACCATGGTTGGTAGAGGTTCATTTTGTCCTTATTAGAAAATTAGTAATGGGGGTGAGACTGCAATCAGGCTTTTAAAAAGGTAAATGCATAAAATACTGGACTACTTGGATTTCACCGCAGCTAAGTGTTGTTTTTTTTTCTCTATTATTTCGTTTTATTCATTTCATTTGTGTACTATTTGTCCGTTGAAGAAGGCTCTTTGCCGAAACGTTCGCTGTTGTGTTACGTCCTGTCAGGCCTACTAATACCCTGTTTTTATTTTATGCATTTACCTTAGAAAATTAGCTGAGTTAACTTTTATTCTTTAAAATCATATTTCAATTAAAATAAAATCACAGCTATTTGATGTTTGAAAGTTGAAAATAAAAAAACTTTTTATTTCTTTTTTTAATTAAATTTTTTTTTGGAAAATACAATTTTGGCCTGTTGGCTGCCATCCATTAGAGACTGCAATTTCAAGTGCTAATACAAGTGTCTATAACATTTCACTACGGCTTAAACTATTTTAAAATGGTTAACCATTCCTTTAAAATAAGCGATTTTAGCAACCTTGGAATTTAAGCTAGCTTCCTTGCTTCAGGTCAGTCAATGTCTCAAATAAATATTTCAGAACTCAGAAATTGTATCCTTTAACTCTTAATAACTTTATGTAAATATATTTTTTATTTGCAGCAGAGCCTGCCAATGATCCATTTTTAATTTATGAATTAATTTAGTGATAGAGCATGAGTTGAAATATTGGTACCAAAAGTTTTTATGACCTTATTCGAGTCACACAAAAAACTTTGTTTTTAATAGGCCTAGGCCTGATACTAATTGTTATTAACTGTAATTTCTAAGGAAGTGTCTATTGGTACTCCGCTACCAATAGCTTGTATAGAGCTATTGGTAGTTGCGTACCAATAGCTGCAACGAAGCTATTGGTAGTCAGCCAATCAAATGAAACCAACATGGAACTTTTAAAACCTGGCATATAACATAAAAAAATAAAGGTATGTCATGTCATTAAGCTTCTCTGGTCTCATGGTAGTGCATAGGATAGTTGAGCTGTAGGTTTGGGTAGAGTATTAGCTGTGCCTTTTTTTTCTCTCTCTCTTGTCTTTTCTAACTTAATTAGGTAAGGGTGCTGCTCTCAATTACTTTCAATGATCTATAATTTTTAATTATGAGGTTGAGTTCCTTAAGGCATTATTAATTATTAAGTTAGGTAATCAGGCTGGATATTGGTACTCTATACTTTTGCCCTGATTTTCATATGATATTTGTAATAAATAGTAACGCAGATTTTTAGCATGTAACTAAGAGATAAAGGTTCAAAATAAACCAAATAGGCTAGTCCATTGGCTCCTTGCCCATGCTTGGCCTGTACTATAGTATCGGCCTTGCAACTCCCCCTGAACAAAAAGATCATTGAACAAAGGAGTGCCGGTATCCCAATTCACAAAGTATCAGCCTTGTACCGACTCAGGAAGTTGGAGAATTAGTGAGCCTTTATCAGTATGGTATAGATTTTAGCGTCTCTAAGTAAATATTTAGATAATTTGAAACCCTTAAATTTAAATAACAGATAAATATGAGTAATAGTATTAATAGGCTACTACTGAAAATTATACTCCATACATCAATTAATGTGTTGGTGTCATTTGACATGGCTGAGTTAACTGAGTACCAATGCTAGGTACTTCGACAACCTGAGCGCGCCGATCATTTTCGTGGTCCGGAAATCGGCTATTTCCGATCGCCCTGGTCAATTCCGGTAGGTCACAGGGTCAATCGGTAATCTCGTTTCCATTGTCTATATAAGATGGAAACAATAGGTATTCAAGTGCCATTTTCGTTAATTCGAGGACGGCTCCCATTCTGATTGTGCTTTCATAATCGGATTCTTAGCGCTTGTTGCTGAAAAACTCTACTTTGTCACTGGTAAGTAGTAAAAACATTTTTTTCTTAAAAACTATAATGAAGTTCGCGCATGTTATTATATTCTTGCGATTATTATCCAATTAAATAGCTATATTTAAAAAATGAAGTCAATCCGATGGTCGGCTTTTGTTTAAATCATTCCTCTAAAGAAGGTATCCTTTGTGTGTTTTTTTCCCGAGCTGGGAGGCATGACCCGGAAGTGATCTGCGTTGTTGTTTCTTAATGACTTAAAGGGGCTTACTATTAACGCTTTAAGAATGCTTTAGGAATCCAATTTAAATCGATTGTTTTTTAATGCAATCTATCGATTTTGGGTGGGATTTTAGGAACACAATAACTAATAAATGAAAATACACAAACAGCGCCATTTTAAAATTATAAATATAGATTTGCAGACACATTTTATAAGCGATATATCGGTTAATGTCATTATCATTATTAACTGTCATTGGTTGCGTTTGTGTATTACAAAAATAAAATGAATACATTTAATTTTATTTTAATAATGTTATTATTATGGGACAGTTTTAATATTCACCTTGACCCCCATTTTTTTTGTTGTAAAGTTTGTTTGTTCTATATTCTTACTCCACCAAAAGTATTTATTTACTTTTACTTATGCCTATGCCGCTATGCCCATTCTTTCTCTAACTCTGACTAGCTGACTCTTATTATTATTCTTAAACTTACTAATACTAATTCTTTACTATTAAATATTATAACTAGTTAATAAATTAATATAAATTAGATATAGTAACAATGACCAATTAAAGAACAATTCAATTGTGGTAAATTACATAGCATTAATCATAGTTATAATTATAAATATGTTATTTCATTTTTCTCTTTCTTTTTTTCTTTTCAGAGATTATTCTACTTCTTGCTCTAGTCTACAGACCATCAATTTAAATAATTTATATTATATAATTAATTTCATTATTTATTCAAAGTTTAAACTTATCTTTATTGATTTATTTAATTATAATTGACTAGAGATTTGACTTAAACTATTTTTTATCACACATACTTTTTGTATTTATTGTCAATTTTTGCATATACTTGTACTAATTTTCTGCTTAGTAATATTATTTTTTTAGGTAACAGCCATGTCTCCACCACTTATTGAAGCACCTGGCACTTCTGTTGCTGCATCTGTTTCTGCTAAATTTAAGATAGCAGCTTTAGAAATGATTCCATCGCAGGGCACCACTATTGGATCAAAGAAAAACTGGACGACATTCTGAAGACAACTTCTACATTGGAGGACTACTACTGGATACACCATTTAATCATTTATAAGCATCGGTTAGTTATTGATAGATTCAAATTTAATTTACTTACATTTAGGTTGCCCTAATTATTTAAACATTAACATATTACATATCTTTTTTTAAAATATAGCATATTTGTATACCTTGTATTGTAATGTTATTTCTATATTAATTTTATCCTCAGGACATCTTGAGCACAAAAAATCATGCAAACCTTCAGTAACTTCGGCAAAGCAATTTTAACAAATTATTACAATATTTTGAAGTATTTATAACATATGTATAACTGAAAGATCATTTAGTTTTATAATTATATATATTATATATATATAACTTTAATTAATTTAATAATTTTCTAAATTTTTATTATTGGCTTTCCTCGTCGATGAACCTTTTTTTTTCTTTCTTTTCAGATCTCAATTGGTTCACTAACAAATAAACAGCAAGCAGTATCATTACAATTATTAAATTATATCATTAAATAAATGAGGGAATAATCCCTGAAAGATATATGTTAGAAAGTTTGACTTTTATTGCTTTAAATTGATGCATGTTTCAATTTTAAAAAAAGAAATTACTTACCTTCTGCTAAAACAATGTCACCTTAATGCATGAGTCATTGCTATTTTGCTCTTGCAATTAGTTATTCTTAAAGCAAAATGAATCATGCAACTATGCTGAAAATTTGAAGGGTTTATCTCAAACGGTTACAAAGTTATGACATTTTTAGTGACTAAAGTGTCGATTCGCGGTCACAGATTTCGGAACAATTATATAAGGAAAAACTCAGGCACTAAAAATGCCATAACTTTTTAACCAATTGATGTAGAAAAAAAATCTTGGTAGTTCTGAATTGCAATTTGCAAGCTCTTTCTAATGGTATAGGTTTGATTGAGATCAGACAATTTTGAATTTTTTGTCAAAGTACCTACCAATGCCCAATCAATGTCAAAAGACAATAGTCTATAGTAATAGCTTCACTGTGGCTATACTATTGGCATTGGTACGCAATAGCCGCAGCCTATTTCTAACTCAACTACTCTAATGAACATGACTATTGACTTGGGTATCTTGTAGACACTATCGTCTGTAGTGAGTAGTCTGAGTAGTGACTGTGGTCTGTAGTGGAGCTGTAGTATTATTGTAACTGAGTTTGAGGCTAAATAACTTATTACTATTAATCCTTAAGTATTGTATTATAAAACTCTTGCATTCAATTTTGTGTTCAAAAATAAATCCCTCGGGTAATTTTACAAGCTTACCACATTTTCCAGAGGACTGGATTTGTCCATTATTTTCACAATTTTGTCGGACAATATTTAACACTCGACTTTCTGTGACTTCCTTTGGTGGTCTGAGTACGTTAGTGTTGGGTGATCCCTCCCCAGCTGGCGTAGGATGACTCCAGGATTGTGTATAAAAAGGAGTATTAGGAGCTTTTTCGTTTGAAGACATTTTCAAGATGCTACAAGACTAGCAGATGTTGTGAAAGGACCAAGATATTTATGACAGCATGAGTTTACACGTTCCTTACCATAAGCTTGTAGTTGTTAGAGTTGCCACATTTTATACAAACCTCTGACCAAATATGTATTATTGAAATACAATAATTATTGACATTTTGTCATATCACGTGTATTTAAATATATATCTAGTTTTAGAGATATTCCCATTACAATTATTTTTAAAATTAAAATGATTAATTGCTTTAATCTGTTCAGTTTTATCTTATTTCAAAATCTTGAATCTATTGATAATGCTAAACTGCGAAGTTGTTCCGTGTGTTCTTTGAACAATTGTGTCAGAAAAGCTCTCAGCGGCCAAAGTATTTTATTTATTATTTGTCATATTTACTGCGTTGGTGGATCTGAAATTTTCTCGCCAGGGAGAAAAACTTGGCAATATAATATAACGCTAAAGTAATATTTTAATTTTCAAAATGTTTATAGCAAGGGTTCGATTTCAAAGGTTTCCAAGCTATATCTTGACACTGTTTCTGTTATAGTTATAGACTTTAATAATTTTTAGGCGTGAAAATAAACAGGTTCTTGTCGGTTAATGCAGTGGTCCCCAACCCCCGACCAGAATATACCCGGGTATAATCTGGCCTAGGCCAGAATAAACCCGGGTATGATATGGCCTAGGCCAGAATATACCCCTCCAGGCCAGAATATACCCCTTTGGGGCCGTCCATAAATGACGTCACGCACCTAGGGGGGGGGAGGGGGTCACACTTGTGATGATGCGTGACGAGGGGGAGGGATGGGGGTTGAAGAAATGTGACGTCACATCATGAGGGTAACTTTAAATAAAAGTTCCACTGAAATATTTGGTCCCTTACAATTTATTTAATGACTTTTTTTTCTTTTTAAAAAAAAATCAGTGCTTCTTAATGTGCCGGTCGGTAGGCCATCAGACGCTGGTTGGCGTAAGCTATCAAGACACGAAAATTAAATCTAATTATAATCCTTAAGTTTGAGAATCCACAAGATTACATATGAAATTGTTACACTGCGTCGTTTGATGTTGACATCAAAGCATTTGTGATGTAACCGCAGCTCCGTTTGGTTCTCTCGTGGCAGGAGTCGTCCAAATTTTTTGCCCGTTACCCCAAAATATACAAGTTTATGTGTGCGTTACCCCCCCCCAACCCTCAGACTCTAGGTCCTGCACACATGACTCGGGGATTTGGGGAGCGTCGTTAGCCCCCCCCCCTCCGAAAATGCTAATGGTGAGTTTTACAAGCATGACAAGTGTCTAAACATGATCTGAATAGGATTATGTGTAGATATTTTAAGTCAAAAAGACACGGAATATCTTTTTTTCTTTAAAAGGGGAGGGAGGGGTGGAATCTATTTGATAGAATTAAAAACGTTTTAAGTTTGATATAATTGTTCGAGGGTTTTTGGTCAAACGCCCCTGGCCATTCTAGTCTTCTAGATCAGTGCTTCTCAAAGTGGTGGTCCGCGGACCGGTGCCGGTCCGTGGGCCATCCGCTGCCGGTCCACAGATGTTCTCAAAAAAAGGACAGACAAAATTGTCAGTGCAGGGAAAAATTCCTGCCGGTCCGCCATACTAAAAAGTTTGAGAAGCACTGTTCTAGATATAATGGTAAATGAGCCCATTTAAAATTAGTCAAGTATTCATTAACTTTATTGAATGCATCAAATTCTTGACATTGCAATTCGAGAGGAGCACAAAACAACTTTTCTTCTTAGCTCAGTTTTTAAGGCATTAATTTTAAATATCACAGAAAGGATAAGCGATACAGAAAGACATGTGGATTAAGATTATTGTCACTCGTGTCAATATAAATGAAAGTAGGGTAGATTTAGGTGTCTTCGTATAATACGTAGGTAAGAAATCTACATAGTTGTCAAATTTAAAAAAAATGCATTTTCTGGAAGGAACCGGTTCAATAATGGGCATGTGTTCCAAGCGTACACGTACACATGACGTATTTTAATATATCTAGTGGATTGTAGTGGATGTTATATGTCCTAAATGAGTCTGCATTACACCCAAGAATTCCCCTTTTGACCCCAGATGAGGTTATTTACCTCTGTTCGTCGACCTCTTTCATACAGGATGCCCGTCAGTCAATTGAGTTTTTTTTTAAATACATTTTTAAAATGTTATTGTTAAATATTTTTTTTTCTAAACAAAGACGTTAACCGTGATGATTAATAGTCAATGTTTAATTTGTATTCATTAAAATAAAATATAAGCTAAGGATGTTAACACAGTTCGTTTTCTGCAGGCCGGTTAAACGTTTTTTTAAAAATGTTCCCGCGGGTTACGATATTACAATTTAGATCTTCACTAAATAAATAATAAATACTTAAATGACAATAAAAGTGATTTGAAACATACTTATTTTCAAATAGAAAATAAAGTGGTTTTTTTTTGTTGTTTCTTTTTAGGGGGGGGGGTCAAAGATTTGTGACGTATTTTTAGATTGGGGGGGGGGTCTAAATTTTTGTGACGACGCGTGACGAGGGGGGGGGAGGGGGTCAAAAATCGGCAAAAATCGCGTGAAGTCATTTATGAACGGCCCCTTTGACAACATGAGGATATATAGTAAAAAAATGAATGAATGACTATTTAGACTTTCTATTGGAGTTTTAGCTTTGTCAGAGAAGTTAAACTCATTTCGTTAGTAGGAAGAATGTTTTATTTACAATAAAATAATAATCATACAATAATATCTTTTATTACGATGTCTGATAGGACGGTCACTTTTTATCTTAAGTTACACTCTACACAAGTATATATGGAATCAGCGGGTTTTATTTTTTATTTTTATTTTAAAGTTGACTAATTCAAGCAATACACGAATTGATTATTTTTTTCAAAAATAATTTAAGCGTGATAGGGACTATAATTGTAGCTTTTCAAACACTTGCGAACATTTATTTCGTATATCTCGCATATTAATCAAATCATTATGTTTAATTATTTTGAGTATGGCAATAAAGATAAATAATGCATGAATGTTTTGTTTTGTTTTTTTGTTTTTTTTTCTTGTTTTTCTCTCCTCGCATACATTTTAAATGTTACTGGCAACAACAGTTTAGGCCTACTTTCATTTTGTTTTTGAAATAAACATGTTACACCTTTCCCTTTTTTTGTGTGGATCTATCTGAATATACGCTGACATGCAAAATAATTTCAAAGAATAGGACAAGACTAAAAGTGTGGTAAACATCGTTTGACTTCCCTAATGTTGCTTGTCGTATTTCCGAACTTTTATCTGTAGCTCGGTTTGCCTTTGCAGCGTCTTAAGACATTCAAAAGAAACCTTTGTTCCAGTAGTGCAAATTATTTTTATTTTTTAAATCAGCGCAATTCATTTTTACATGTCTTACTCTTAAAACAGTACGGTCATCATTGTTGGATTTGGCCGATGTTGGATTGTCTGCTTTCCATGCATTCATCTATTGTTATGAAGCATGGGTTGTGTTCCGTTTAATCTACATTCAAAAGAACATTGACATCGTGGCGCCCTATTATTTTATTTTAAACCAGCCGTATTTCTTTTGAAAGGCGTAAACTATAAATGAGTAGCACAAAGTTGCGAATAGTGACAACCTTATTCATTGGAATAGGCCAATCTTTAGAGACTTGACGCATCGGATTTCGCAACTTTAATAATATGAACCAAAAAAAAACACTTTTTAAAAAAAAAGATGAGGCCCAGCTGCAGTGAGGAATGTAGTATTTCGCATGAAAAAGCAGAAAATAATTTTTTAGTCACAAACTAAGTTGTCACACAGGGGGACTCAGAACTCTATATTTTATTGATATTTATTGCGATCGATTGTGGGATTTGATGTGAGATATAAAATTTGATCAACTAAAACAAACATTTCTGGGTCCCCCAATGATAAGCTTAGAACGCAATAATCTTCTGTATAAAAAGAGCGTCTTTAAATGATAAGATAAGAAAATGGTAAGGAATCCAAAGTGTTCACACGCGTTTGAAAAGCAACAACTATAGGACCTAACCACTCTTAAGTTATTGTTTTAAAATAATCATGTAGTGCTTGATTAAGTTAATGTTAAATGAAAAAAAAGAAAGAAAAATGCTGATTCCATATATATTTGCATAGACTGTAACTTTTGATTTTGAATCGTCAAAATTATATAAGATTTCATATTTAAAAAACGAGACAACGACATCATCATTTTCAAATAAAATGTAATGCTCCTTTCATTCATCGTAAAATATTTTGTAATTATTATTTTATTTTAATAAAAATAATTTTGCTAATTAAGAAAGGAGTTTAATTTCTCTGACAGAGCTTAAACATGAATAGAAAGTCTAAAAAGGCATTCATCAACTTTTTACTATATATCCTCATGTTGTCAAAGGGGTATATTCTGGCCTTAGGATGTATATTCTGGCCTAAATCGGTTTAACCCCGGGGGTATATTCTGATCAGGGGTTTAATCTGGCCTGTTACACCGGGCCGTCAAAGGAACATTAAATTATTTACATTTTATTTACAGTGGTGTATTTGTCTAGGGAAAGCGCGTCCTTCCATTCACAAGAGGCAAAAACTTGTAACTCTTTTTGGCGGAACACTAGTAAAAGAACGTTAATGACACATTAGCGCAGATCGGAACAACCGTCTACTGTCCCTTTTTGCGCTCCGATTTCGACGCTCTCTTGTCAGCGCTGTTATGTCGATGCTCTTTTCTCTTGCGCGCTTTGATGGGTCGTCCGTGTTTGCAAGCTGATCTACTTCTATTTCCGTTTTCTTTTTCTTTCTGTTTCGTTGTTGTTTTCGGAAATTTCATTGATACCTCATCAATGACGTAATTGGAAAAAAGTACATTAGAGAAACAACTCTTCCAGTCTTCGACGCGGTGTTCGAGTGACAGTGCGCTCGACTGGCGTACCGATGGTCACGGGTTCGAATCCATGTGACGGCAAGGATTTGTTTCCGGGGCCTAGGGCGTCCCTGAGTCACCCAGCTCCGAATGGGTACCTAACACTAGTTAGGTGGCTGGGTTATGCGTGGAACCCACAAAGCCGTGGCCTGTGAACGCTGCATCATTTGCCAATAGATAATCTATCATGGTCTGTGGACGCAATTATCTTCTGCATAGAAGGAGCGTCTGTATAGATAAGATAAGATAAGATAAGATAAGATAAGAAGAAATTAAAGTTATGGTGGAATATTCTGAGATTGCAACCATAACTGCCATTCCCGACATGCTATATATTTGAAGCGGGGTTTCGTGCAGTGACTAGTGACAGCAACAAAAACAGAACAACGGAATAATTTGAATATGAGCAGCACACTTCTGGTATTTTTGTCTGCTATGACCCACCAGGTGGAACCGTCTCTTTACAGAGAAATAAGCACAGAGTTCTCATTGCTTTAACGAGCTAGTAAGTTAAAATATTGAATCAATTTTAATTCATTTTTTGTGTAATTGTATTTTTATTTTGAAGACTTGTTTACATACACATAAATTAAAATTTTACAATCTCAAATATATGTCTGAACAATAAACGCCGTCGCCCACCCCACCCCCCCCCCTTCAAATCAGCGGGCCGCGGTAAAATTATCAAACTTTGACCGGTCCGCGGAGATAAAAGGGTTGGGGACCACTGGGTTAATGAACCGGAATAAAACTTTAAATGGAACTAAGTCGGCGTCGGTTCATTCAAATGAAAGAAACTTTACACCGTTTACACGCACGCACACACACACACACACACACACACACACACACACACACACACACACACACACACACACACACACACACACATACACACACACACACACACACAGGTAATTTTTTTGTTGACTAGAATATATTAATGTGAATGGGAGCTTGGCAATGGAAAGGATGCTGTCTGCTGTCATAGCTTGGAATTATCACCTTCGTGAGTTGTGTGCAAAAATACTCTTAGACTTAGGGGCCGTCCATATAGTACGTCACGCTCCAAAGGGGGAGGAAGGGGGTGTAAGAAAGTGTGAGAGTTTGTGACAGGTGGAGGGGGTTCGGCCATGTGTGATTTCACACATTTATTTTTATACTATTTTTTTTTCTAATTTATTTTATTTTTTATTTTTAAGTAGAATTTAAATAGCTTTAAAAATATTTTTTCAAAAATTTTGAGTAACATTTGAATTAGTTTTATGTCAAAGTACCACGAAATGCATATCTCCTGAAAGTGTAGTTCATAAATCTGAATAAATCCATAAAGTACGTCACGATATTTTTGACCATTTTAAACTCCCCCCTCCCCCTGTCACAAACTGTCACAGATCTTGCACACCCCCCCTAAAGTACGTCACACTTTCAAATATTTTTTATTAACAAAATAATTAAAATTAAATATAAAACACCGTGACGTCACACTTTGCCGGACCCCCCCTCCCCCTGTAGCAAAGTGTCACACTTTCTTACATCCCCTCCCTCCTCTGGAGCGTGATGTACGTATGGACGGCCCCATTGGAGGGAGCAGGACTGATATCGAAGGTTCAGGAATGGTTTTACAGCCATGTTCGTACCAGTCAATATTTCACTCAAATTTTGAAATATCAGGACATAAAATGTTGCGACAAAGTACGAAGCTCATATTTCAACGTTTTAACTTCGAGATTCTTTCCTCCTCTAATCACAATTAACCAAACAAGTGATGGACTTAGAGATTCAGAAAGAGCAGATGCAGATTCTCATAAGTTTCCTTCCTTGTTTGTGGCACAAACTCTCAAATTTGATGACATTATGCCGAGATCAACAAACGTTTTCAAAGTACGGCCATGTGATCTTTATTGTCCATCTTTGCAGACCAGCTTACTTGATCGAATTTGCAAAGTATATCAGAAGCTGTTGAGTGGCTAGAATATCCTACACGTGGAAGAAAATCAGCAGCCCCGAGCCTGTGCTCTTTATTGGGCTTCTCGAAAGATCCCCTCAGCTGTCTGGCCCTCTAGGGGACGTAACAGCTGAGAACCCCCCCCCTCACCCCGGAGCGGTCGCTTCTGAAGCGGCCACCTGGGCATCCAGGACATAGAATCGAAAATGCCTTCCCACTAAATTGGCCTCACAAGGAGGGGTGGAATTCCCTACTACGCCCCACTACCACTTAGGCGCCACCCCGGCAAATCATACGAGTCTCCATGAATTACTAAGCGGTGGATCATCAAAGACCTACCTAGGGTGTAACCCCACTGGAAGGTTTCCTCAGAGCTGGCGTCCGCTGCGTTCTTCGCGGTACCCTTTGCTAATCCGTACTGGCGCTCCTGGCCCTAAACCGGCACCGCTCAATAGCGTTGCTAGTAATTTGAGGGGCGAAACGGTCTCTTCGGAGTAACCCGACATTCAACGGGTACTTTGGTTTTCATCATCGGCATTGCATCTAGATGCTTTGCCTAAGATCCGTACAGCGACTGTAATCATATGTGACGAGCACCTAACACCTAACATATCGGACTTCGGCATTGCTTGCCAGGAGTTGTCGGTTTGTGACAGGGAGAGGCGGGGGGGGGAGGGTCAAAAATAGCGTGACGAACTTTATGGCCGGCCCCTTAGACTCTTAGCCTATCCTGTTATTCTTGGCGACGGCGGACAAAATACAACTGTAGAAGCAGAGGCGTAACTAGGTTTTTGGCGCCCTTCGCTAATTTATTTTTGGCGCCCTTGATAATTGAAAAGTTTCAGCTTTGCGATTTTTTTCATTTGTTAGAAAAATAATTGAATTTCTCTTATTTTATTAATGACAATAATTACGTAGTCTGACAGTGACAGTCATTCAACGTGAATATAAAAAATGTATAAGACAAGAACAATACTAATTTGCACTTTATTATTTATTAAATAATACCAAATAAATTGGTGGATAAAACGGGATATTGTTGCGTTAATACAGAATACTGCAAAACTTGAAGTAACGTGTATTATAAATAAAAACAATAGTGTCAATGTGTCATACTCATGTGTCATCTCATAGTACTCATACATAACGATAGAAATTCACAATTAAAAGTAAATTTAAAGTAAAACTGCACCGACTACAGCTCAGCTGGCATATTGGCGTGTTGCTAATACAGTCGGACCTCTCTAAGTCGAAATTAAGGGGGGGGGGAATTCGACTGGCGTAATAAGCGCAGATTAATCAAGGACAATGTTGGCATTGATAAAAAGGAGAAACAGCCACCTTGGCTAGAAGGTCTGACAGGAAAGAGGGGTGGTGATGTTTCATATGAAAGGAGCCAAACTTGTCTTGAAATACCGACACAAGCCCGTGAGAGGAGACACCTTCCCTCCCCCACTTTACTCCCTCGACAGTGGGATTAGGATAGTAAGATTGTTTTTTAAAGAAAGACTGTAAAATCATATTGGCATTTGTATGTTAAGAAGCCCCGCAAAGGCCACAGACATAATACAAATATTGTAATGGTTTAAATGAAATATATTGAAATATAATTAATTATACACTTTTTTGTTATTCGAGGATCAAATTGAAATGCAGTCGGACCTCACTAAGTCGAACTTCCCTTAGTCGAAAACCTCCCTGTATTTAATTAATCGTTAGGTCCCGGCCAAATTCCGTAAGATTAATGTATTTTAGATCTCCTTAACTCCAAGATTTTTGGCTTTCAACCTCTCACATTCGAATTGTCCAAGGCTTGGGGGTTATTATTCTGGAGTGACATTTCAGAACACGTGTTCCGTAGAGCCATGTAATCTTATCTTAGTGCATTCCACGAGGGATTAAGCGACCCTTGCAAGTACAAAAAATGACAAAGACAAGAAAAAGAATGGTAACTAATTCGCGTCCCTTTGCTGCATGCTGCGACTCTTTTAAAAGAAAAATCTTACCCCCCCCCCAATCCCACTGTGGAGGGAGTAAAGTGGGGGAGGGGAGGTAAGGTGTCTCCTCTCACGGGCTTGTGTCGGTATGTCAAAGCAAGTTGGCTTCCTTTCATATGAAACATAGACGAACAAGCCTACTAGCCGGTATGGATGTTCCCCCCACCGCTCAATATCTACATTGTCCTTGATTAATTGGCACCTATTACGCCATTTTCCCTAACTCAAAAACTCCGCAAGTCGATTTTTATCGGGTCCTTTTGAGTTCGTCTTAGAGAGGTCCGACTGTATTTATTTAAAAATTAGAGATTTAGTGGCGTCCTTTTCAACTGGTGCCCTTGGTAACTGCCCCGATGCCAACCCGTTGTTACGCCACCGGTCCCAACAAAGAAGCCACTTCCTCTAGGTGATTCAAAGTAGCTGTACAAAATCTACCATCAATGTGTTTTGAGTGTAAATCATTATGTGCTCGAATTAACTTCACTGGTACAGCTGTTACATGGATGGCGTTTGCCTTCCGAGTTTAAACTTTGTTTTGGCAAGAGCCGAGTATAAACAGCACTTCTACGTATTTGAAAACTTTAAATGTTTAATTGTTCTGTCAAATCATCGATATTTCTAACACTACGATGAATATCACTCTGTCTTTTGTCGTGAGCAGCAGGCCCATACAATGCAATGTCAACAATGGTTTTTAAAAGGAGCGGATGATCTTCAACTGTTGGCCGACCATCTTTCTGTCGGATCTTCAATTTACTGATGACATCAGGATTTTCAGCACAAATTTGAGCTAAAGTTGTGTTTTTTTTTGGTACATCTTCTGCTGTTCTTGTTCATATTTCTTTCTTTTCAGTTTCTTTTCTAGCTCATTAACCTTATTATTTTTCCTTTTAGTTCCTTTTCCTGATCCGAACTTAAAACACCACTTTCTTTTCGTTTATACAAGCCAAACAAATCGCTCTTGAAGATGCTTATCAGACTCCATTAGTTAAATCATTAAACCTTGAAACACTAGAGGATAGAAGAACCAAGAGCAAAGTAGTAATCATACATAAAGCAATTAATTCCAATTTAGAAATACAACACAAAGATAACTTAATACAACCCTCAGATAGACATAAGGATAAAAACACCTTTCTTATTCCGTATGCAAGAACAAACACATACAAGTTTTCCTTCTTCCCGTCCGGAATTCGGGCGTGGAATGGGTTGCCTGAAGAACCCAGGAAAATCAACACGTTATCAACATTTAAATCTCTAATAAAAATACAGGACTAAACACAAACCATAGATAAGCGTAGGACGCAATAATCTTCTGTTATAGAAGGAGCGTCTGTAAACAGATAAGATAAGATAAGATAAGACTCTGTAATTCTACTTGTACTTTTGCTTTGTATTTTACAGATTTTTCATCACAAGTAGTACTGGTTGGACCAGCTTGTAAATCAATTTGTAAGTGGTCTTGTTGAATGGTTTGTTTTTGATGTTTCACAACTTCTTTTTCAATTTTTACATTTGTGGCTGCTTTTTTGGGGGAAGGACAACTACTCTTCATGGACTGATCTGCCAAGAAGCTCATTAATGTTGTCTTATTAAATCCCTTATATTAACTTCGAAATCTTGTCTCTCTGTCGTCATCTCTCTCTGTCGTTCGTCGACGGATGGGGGAAAAACAAAAGTTAAAAATGACACACTTCCCGTGATGCAATCGAGCTGAAATGTTGCACATAGACGCGTGTCACCTAACAATGCTTTGTATCAAAATGTCATATCGATCGAATGTACCGTAACTAAATTATTGCATTTTAGTTTATCTCTGTATAAGCACTCTACCTGTCTGCTTTGTTGACATCCACGAGTTCACTCCGTGACCACACCACCGTGTTATTAAAACGTTGGGTGGGCGCTTATGAGGTGTTTGGTATTTTTAAAAAATGGAGGTAAAAAAGATGTAAAAAAACAAGTTTTTTTATAATTTGACTAAAAAGAATAAAATAAATAGAGGTATGTACCGTAATTAAATTAATGTATTTTAGTTTATCTCTATATAACTCAATGTAGCGTCTGTTGTTGTTTGCAATCACGTGTCACTTGCTTGATTTCACGTTAGCCATCGAATACCACACCCCTTCCCCCCTCCCATGGTTTTACTGCAAGGGGAGATCGGTAGGTTTCAGTCTGTAAATGTTTGTCGCGTTTGAACATAATCAATACTTTTAGTTATGTTTTAAGGGATTTATAGTAAAAAAATTTGTTTTTACAGGGTTGTTTAATTAAATCCCTTATAATAACTTCGAAATCTTGTCTCTCTGACGTCATCTCTCTCTCTCTCTCTCTCTCTCTCTCTCTCTCTCTCTCTCTCTGTCGTTAATTAATTAATGCATTTTTAGTATATCTCTATACAAAGTCAATTTTTCGTCTGTTGTTTGAATTCACATGTCCCTAGTTTGAGTTCACGCCACCCATCGATGTTCACACCCCCTCCCCTCTTCCCCCTTTTTTAAAGCCAGGGGAGATCAGTCGGTTTCAGTCTGTAAATGTTTGTCTCGTGTTGCGTATTATATTGAACATATCAATACTTTGAGTTCTGTCTCAAATATAAGGGATTTATAGTCAAAAACTTTGTTTTTACGGGATTGTTTAGTTAAATCCCTTATATTAGCTTCGAAATCTTGTCTGTCGGGGTCTCAGGCGGAACAACAAAAGTGAAAAATGACACACTCTCCGTGATGCTATCGAGCTCAAAATTTGCACATAGACTCGTGGCACCTAACAATTTATCGTATCAAAATTTCAGATCGATCGAATGTACCATAATTAAATTAAAAGCATTTTTAATTTTCTCTATATAACTATATGTAGCGGCCTTCTTTTGTTTACATTCACGTGAGTTCAGTCCAACAGTCCAGCCATACGTGACCACACCCCCGGCCCCCGTTTTACAGCAAAGGGGGTTAAGTCAGTTTCAGTCTGTAAATGTTTGTCGCGTTTGAACATAATCAATATATTTAGTTATGTCTCATATATAAGGGATTTATAGTCAAAAACTTTGTTTTTACGGGGCTATTTAATTTTCAATGTATTCCAAATTTCAGTTACCTCTCTTTGAAAGTCTTGCTTACGCTTTTTGGGAAATGCTTTTACATATGAAGAGCTCAAGGGAAGAAACGGCTATGTCACATTTTTGTACTTTTGAGATATTCAAGCTTTAAAGTTCGAAATTATAGAGATTTCTTATAAATTACCTAAATAGATTTGAATTTTTAATAGGGTCAGAGAAATAATGTTTTCATAAAATTTCATCCAGAGAATGATATTTTTGTTCATCTATCAGATACAAGGCATAACTAAAAAAATTAGAAAATGTCACTTAGTCGTTTCTTCCCTTGAGGTCTTCATATGCTTCATTCAACAACTTGTAATGGTTTCTCCATTGTAAATATAAAAAAAAATTAAAATTGTTTTAATTCAATTGTTAATAAAAAATTATTTTAAAAAATAATTAAAAAACAAAAACAATTAGGCTTAGTCCTATTTAACAATATTTCATAATTCTGAACATTTAAGTCATGTAATGTATTTGTAAGATTTCAAACAAGTCCAAGATAATGTTAAATATTTATCATAATTTAAGTACAGTGCAGAGTCATGTCAATGTGACTGTCTTTTTACTTATTAATATATAACTCTCTTGTAGGCGTTCTCTCAATACAGAATCGTGTACACAATAATCCACTGAAGAACTTGTTTCAATAAAACAACTTTAATATTTATACTTTGTACAATAAATATCTTTTGAGGTTATACAACGTGGAAATCTTGAGGCACACACATCTCGTCCTTCCATCACGGAAGTTCACTGACAACTGATCGCCCAACCTTCTCAGCCAATGGGAAGGCTTCTTTCTTCCCGCGTTTATTACTCACGTGACCTCTCCGTCATCCGATCATTCAATACACACATGATACACTGGTGATTCACTCATGATGCACATGTGACAAGTCAGATCCGTGAATGTGCCAATCCGCCTCACTTTTTCTTCAGACCTAATCCAATTTCACAGTGAACGCCATTTTTTTCTGATAGAGTATATTATATCCAATAATGCATTTTATAATTTATATATTCATTTAAATAATATAATGTCGACTGTGCACTTACATAAATCTTTATTTGCACAGTAGACCAACAAACAACAGCTTTGTAAGCGGATGATAGTGTCACGGGTAAACATCTCGTGTGTGCTTATTTAGTTCTGTGTGGGGTAGCACAGCACGGTTTTAAAAAGTAGGAATATAGTTAGTTAAATTAAAATACTAAAGGTTGGGCGAGTGTGTAACGCTGCCCAAGGGCGAGTGTGTAACGCTGCCCAATTGTCCTCTGTTAAGAAATTAAATTTATTAAAGTAACATTGTTGTAACTTTTCTTGACCCCCCTCCCCTTTGTTAAAATTTGTCAAAAAATTTTCCCCTTTTTTGTGTGGACATAATTAATGGAAAGTCCCAAAAACACATCTTTACTATCTTTACTTTCACAATTAATTAAACAACAATCACATATTTCTTTAAATGATAATCGTATAGCTTATGTGCACCGTACCGTAATTTCGTTTTATGTTTTTAGGATATGAATATTTTACATTAAATGCATTGATAATTATATGCGTGTTACTATTTTTATGTGAAGCTCCGTGAACCCAATTGCTTGCAGGGGTACTGCGCTATATAAATTATCAAATTATCATTACTATTACAAGTAACGTAAAAAAACACACGCTATATAATCAACAAAAGCTGGATTCATACATGTGTGAGTGTAGGTATCAAAGTGCATCAGTTGAAAACCATCCTGGAAAAAGCATTGTATTCTGTTTTGTTTTGACAATCAGTTTAAATTAAGTAAATGGTTGTACATTGCTTTTGACCTAATTCAATTTTTATTTGTTAAATTTTAATGTTTGAGCTTTGCTAAATAGTATTTTCAAATGTTCAGGTAAATAAAACTTCACGGGTAAAAAGCCATGCCCTGCTTTATCGTTTTGTACGTTTAAAATTT
Organism: Ampullaceana balthica; assembly: GCA_944989445.1. Classification (NCBI taxonomy): domain Eukaryota; kingdom Metazoa; phylum Mollusca; class Gastropoda; family Lymnaeidae; genus Ampullaceana; species Ampullaceana balthica. The sequence goes on along the minus strand of CALYLW010000375.1, from coordinate 178,499 downwards.
TTTTTATTAAATCCGTTACATTAACTCGTGACGTCTGATTATCTCTATTTATCTCTATGTAGCATGTTATTTTTTGTGCAAGAGTGTCGCGGTGCGTATAATATTGAATGACAAATTTTAATACTTTCCTGTTGCACTGTGCGGTGAGTATTATATTGACGATACTTTTTAAAAATATATTACCGATCTGTAAATGTGAATGCTAGTAATTCCTAATCTGTCTCGCTGTGTGCACTATGTTAAACATGTTTTTATAACCCTTTTACCGTGATCAAATCGAGCTGAAATTTAGCAGGCAGACTGTAGAAATTGTTTGTTTAGACTATAAATCCTTTATATATTTGAGGCATAACTAAAATTTTGGATTTTTGGATTGTCGTGCGATGCGTATTATAATGAACATTCTTTTAGTTATGTCTCGCATATAAAGGATCTATAGTAAAAAAAAATGTTACGCGTTTAAAAAAAATCCTTTATACTAACTCGTTGCGTCTGCTTGGCGCCTTGCTTGCTTGAATGCCGAAAAAACTTTGGATTGATTTTTTAGCCACTTCCTTGTAACCTAGCAAGCTGAAATTTTGCAGGCAGACTCGTGCCGATGATAAAAATGATGTTTCAAAATTTCAGATCGATCGAATGTACCGTAATAAAATTAATGAATTTTTAGATTATCTCTATTTATATCTATGTATCATGTTATTTTTTTGTGCAGGAGTATCGCGGTGCGTATTATATTGAACGACCTTTTTAAAACTTTCCTGTTGCGCTGTGCGGTGCGTAATATATTGAGGATACTTTTTTAAAATATGTTCCCGATCACATGTTTTTAAATCCTTTATATTAACTCGTGGTGTCTGGTTGCGCCCTTGTCGCCAAAACTTTGGATCGATTTTTAACCCGCTTCCTCGTAAGCTAGCGAGGTGAAATTTTGCAGGCAGTTTTGCGCCAATGATAAAAACTGCAGAGATAAAGCGTCGCGGTGCGTATTATATTGAACAACCTTTCTGTCGCGCAATAAGGTGCGCATTTTATTTACAACACTTTTTATAAACATATTCCTGATCGGTGCGCATTATATTAAACCTGTTTTACGACACAACTACAATTTTGTATTTTTCGGATGGTCTTGCGCTGCGTATTATAATGAACATTCTTTTAGTTATGTCTCGCATATAAAGGATCTATAGTAAAAAAAAATGTTACGCGTTTAAAAAAAATCCTTTATACTAACTCGTTGCGTCTGCTTGGCGCCTTGCTTGCTTGAATGCCGAAAAAACTTTGGATTGATTTTTAAGCCACTTCCTTGTAACCTAGCAAGCTGAAATTTTGCAGGCAGACTCGTGCCGATGATAAAAATGATGTTTCAAAATTTCAGATCGATCGAATGTACCGTAATAAAATTAATGAATTTTTAGATTATCTCTATTTATATCTATGTATCATGTTATTTTTTTGTGCAGGAGTATCGCGGTGCGTATTATATTGAACGACCTTTTTAAAACTTTCCTGTTGCGCTGTGCGGTGCGTAATATATTGAGGATACTTTTTTAAAATATGTTCCCGATCACATGTTTTTAAATCCTTTATATTAACTCGTGGTGTCTGGTTGCGCCCTTGTCGCCAAAACTTTGGATCGATTTTTAACCCGCTTCCTCGTAAGCTAGCGAGGTGAAATTTTGCAGGCAGTTTTGCGCCAATGATAAAAACTGCAGAGATAAAGCGTCGCGGTGCGTATTATATTGAACAACCTTTCTGTCGCGCAATAAGGTGCGCATTTTATTTACAACACTTTTTATAAACATATTCCTGATCGGTGCGCATTATATTAAACCTGTTTTACGACACAACTACAATTTTGTATTTTTCGGATGGTCTTGCGCTGCGTATTATAATGAACATTCTTTTATTTACGTCTCGTACATAAAGGATTTAGTAAAAAAAACTTGGTTTTTTACGTTTTTTAAATTTTTTTAACCCTTTTACCTTGATCAAATCGAGCTGAAATTTAACATGCAGACTGTAGAAGCTTTTTATTTTTACTACAAATCCTTTATATAGATCCCGTTAAGTTGCTATTCCTTATTTTGTTAAATCGGATAAGTCGCGGTAATTCCATGCCTCCCAAATTTTGTGACGTAACACAGCAAAATCGTGCTGCTATGCAAGAAATAACCTTTTTGTTTACGTATACACGTCTACAATAAATAATAATAATACGAGGGGAAAGTATGTAAGTAACAAAAAATATAAATTATTAATAAATTGGAAACAAAACTATTAGAAATATTTTCTTAAATTTTAATCGAATTTTAATCGATCAAATATATTTGTTTTACTCGCAAAACATCAGGCTTGAACTTTATTCAGTTCATTGGGGAACGACTTAGGACATCCACTATCATGAGATGATTTGGGGTAAATAATTTATACTAATTATGAAGAGTGTTATTTAAATAAAAACCCAACTTTCTTTTACCTTAATAATAAACGACGAGGAATGTGTCCCCCCTAACAAAGTACCGCCCAAGTCATTTGGCCTCTTGCCCCCTCGCTACGCCGCTGCAGTCCCTTGCTCTAATAGCAGAAAATTTCCAAATTCTTTTTACATTTCTATCACCATCCCCATATCACATTCTAAAACCAAGTTAAGTCTAACGACAGACTGACACATTGTTTTAAAATCCAGCAGTATTTATTATGTCTTTAAAAAAAAATTAATATATTTTTTTAAAAATAAGTGACATTTTTTTTAAAAGCAAAAAATGGATTTTATTTTGTATTAAATGAAAGATAATTTTGTACTCATGAAAAACCTAAATTTAGCAACAAAAGAAAGAATAATAATTTTAAAAAATAAAAATATATAAATTTATTTAAAACTGAAAACTCACTCACGAAGATCAATACATTTTGAAGTTTCAAATAAAACATCTTCTAAAAAAACCTACATACCTGAAAACCTAATGCGAATTATATATTTCTTTCTTCCTTTTCTTTTCATTTTTTAGCCTACAAAGTAGGACTTTAAAACGGGCACTTTTTTTTCCTGTGAATAATGCACAATACGATAAATCAGGTAATACATAAATTGCGATATAAATAATATAAAAGCCCAAGTGGCTCACTCATTGGATGTGGAACGCTGATGATGTACAACAGTCTATAGCAGTTTTAAAAAATCGTGTGGTGATTAGCGCTGTAAAAATATTTAATATGACGTCATTGGTTGATCTTATATTTAACACAAGGTGTGCATCAAAAGGTGTGCAAATTAATTACAAATTAAAGACGCGCTGTAAAAAATATATTATATGACGTCATTGCTTTAGCTTATATCTTAATTTTGGAAAAAGGGAACGATGTAAAAATAGGATTTGATGATTTATAATTATAAAATACTTTGTGTACATTTCAGGAAGTTTAATATTTCGTATTTATCAAACAAGGATAAGTTACTTGGGGTTTTGACAAAAAAAGTGGCGTACTTTATGGACGGCCCCTATAAAAATACTTTGTGAACATTTCAGCAAGTTTAATTTTTGCTTATGAATAAGGTGGGCGCCGTAGGCGCCCTAAAAGAAGTGGGCGCCGAAGGCGCCACGGCGCCCCGGAACAATCTAGTTTTACATAATACGATAATGTTCACAATACAATTTTTAAGCACAAAAGCCAAGCAGCCTAAGGAGAAAAATTACTTTAAGCGTAAATGCTCCATAAAGTTAAACAGTTCTGTAAAAAATGTTAAGCGTGATCGAATTACACATTGTGTAATGAACAATGTTGTTCGGCTATGATCTCTTAGCTTGAATTCTCGTGGTGGGTAGGGATGCTTGCATGTCTGCATATATGGCTGCACCTATCCCTTTCTGTTATATCGTGAAAGATAAATAATTACAATCCCCCAAATGTGCTCTAATCATCATTTATATTGGTGCTGAATAGTGACACAAGGATAAATTCTTATTTCAAAATGGGCTTCTTAAATAGTAGTAGTTTTTTAAAGACAAGATTTTTTTTAAAAATGAATTTGATTCAATAGATCTCGAGGAAAAAATTAGTATAATGTTATAAAAGTAGAAATGCATTTAATTTTTTAGAATTTCTATAAGTTTGCACTCATTGTGGTTTCCATGAAGTTGGTTACTTGAGAACATGTTTTGTCAAGTAACTCGTACTACATGTATATTAAACATTAACTTATTGACGCCACCACAGTTTGAAGGATCATGTCCACATTGTAAGCAGTAGTTTATACTTAGACGAGTTCCGATGGTGTGCCAAGACACGGGCGTCCCTTGGAGGGTAGCGCAAAGATATCTGAGTTTTTTCTTTTCTGTTTTTTTTAAAAATATATTTTACTTGTGATGCATTGATTAATTAGCTCGCGAAATTGATAGGAGTAAGGGCCATGTCCCAGAATTCCCCTAATTTCTTTTAAAAAAAGTATTGATTACTTTAGCTCTTTAAGAAAATTATAGCGGTACGTTGTTTGTAGGCAGGACTAAAATTCTGGAAAGGGGTGACTTTTTTTAAATTGTCGTGGGAAGTCATCGCTACGTTCCTGTTTACACTGGGCTTCTGCTTGTGCATCAAAACACTTGAAGTCTTGGAACTATTTTCAAGCGCATGAATTGCCTGTCTATTAGAGGTCGCCACCGTCTCTGCAAGAGGCGACACACCTCGTCTGTACACTCGTCGTAATTCAGCGAGGCCTTCTTCAGACGGGCGTAGAAGTCTTTGGACATTTCACCACAACGCAGCCAATCACAACGTTTTATAAGTCCATATTTCCTAACGAGAAGTGTTGATAGGCGCTTGCCTTCGTTTGCGACAAGAATCAAGGTGGCCGTGCTGATCCGCTCTCGGATGATTAGCGTGTGCAAGGACCGGCAGCGCCGAGCCAGAAACAAAAGGGACGAATCACATCTGAGGTTGAACCCACGCGGACCGTGAACCCTGGGAAGACGTTCTTGCACGAAATAGCGCAGCGTTTTGCTGTAGTGCTCGACCAACGACATGACAAGATCGTGTGTCAGTCGAGTGTAAGGGCTGCGTAGGAATACACCATGGACGGGGGCTCGGGGTTGAATCAACACCTTCGATTTAGCTCGACCTGAAACCTCCAGATAGACGTGCAACCAGGGCGCCATTTCACGCATCAGCTTCCATGCCTCGCCTGACACCGCCTCGCAATCGCACGTGTAGGGGTCTTGGACAAGGAACAGCTGCATGATATTCAGGCCGGCCAGCATGAGCAGAACCTCGTCATTCAGATGCTGAGGGCTGATGGACAGCTTGATGAGGTTCCTGAACCTGGCCAGCTCCGGCAGGGCCAGTGGAACTTTGGAGACGTTCAACATCTCAAGGGAGCTCAAGCTCAATCCAAAGCAGCTGGTGATTGCGTCAAAGAGCGGCTGGACGTCCATGACGTCAATGAGGAGCTGGTTGAGCTTTAGGTGCTTGAGGTTGCTCATGCGCACCAGGAGTTGTTTTATCATCTCTAGAATCTGCCCACCGGTGCCGTGCACCATCTCGACACCTTCGCTGCGGCTGGCGCAGGCAAATGTGAAATCAAAGGTGTGCAGAAGTGGCATTGCTATCTGGCCGTGGTCTTCCTGGAACTGAAGGAATGCTGCTAGAATGCGAAGGAACTCGTACAAGTTAAAGTAGTCCGTAATGGGTGTGACAACAATCCGCTTAAAAAAAGAACCTACTCTTCGGAAGCATAACTGTGGATAAACAAAGACCGAAAAAAAAATCAATTTATATGAATTTTAAATATGATTTTAAAATTCCTTTTGAAATATTTAAATAAATTCACCTTTAAATTAATAAAACTAGATTTATATTATTACCCATTCATTTATTTTTTAACAACAAAAAATGTGATTTCGAACAATTGATAAATATCAATACTCGCCCTCCCCAAAAATAGCTTAGTATTTTTATCTTCAGAAATGTTCGTAGGTAACTGTAAATCAAGTTCTTCATCTTCTGCACTGCTGATACATAAACATTTGTGTAGTTCCTTTATCGACAAATCAAGGTATTTTATTTTGTATCTATATGAGAAAGTATTTGAATAAATCTATTTTAGTTATGCCCAACATTTCAAACAATTTGTGCGTGTCCACCTTCATATTTATTAATGCAAAAGAGGAAATTCAAATAACTATGTTTGTAAGGTAACAATGTTGACTTTTAGGCGGCAATCAACACGTGTATGTTTTGATGCCCAAATACACATTTGTATACGAGTGTTGATGTTAAGACCTAGTTGTTACCCGTGTATAAGAGTGTTGATGTTGAGACCTTGTTCTTACCTGTATGTATAAGAGTGCGTTGATGTTAATGCCTCAATGTTTACCAGTGTACCTGATGTTCAGGTGTACATTTTTAGTGTATATTGGAGTGGGTAAGACAAAGTCTTATTATTATCTGTTCAGGGGGGTTGATGCTAGCCCTAAATCTTTTGGCTAAGTATTGGTGCTAAGTCTTGGTGCTAGGACCTCTTTTTTACCTGTTTGGAAGTGTGTGGGTGATAAGACCTCTTTGTTACCTGTGTAGAAGTGTGTTGGTGCCAAAACCTCATTTTTACCTGTGTAGAAGTGTGTTGGTGCTAAGACCTCTTTGTTACCTGTGTAGAAGTGTGTTGGTGCCAAAACCTCAGTTTTACCTGTGTAGAAGTGTGGTGGTGCCAAAACCTCATTTTTACCTGTGTAGAAGTGTGTTGGTGCTAAGACCTCTTTGTTACCTGTGTATATGTGTCGATGCTGAGCTCTAAGTATTGAGGTTAAGACCTAAATTTTACCTGTGTTTTCCCAGGACAAAGTTCCCGTTGATATCCCTTGTACAGGTTAAATCGCTTCTTCGTCAGAGTTCTCTCAAGCAGAATAAACGTCTCCCACACTCGGGGTGAGTAGAACAGATCATACCACTGGCGGCACACTTGGGATGCCTGGTGGCGCTCTTTTGGCGTGAGTAGCGTGAAGATGTCCTCAATGAGAATAACCGGTAGATACGCCCACGAGTCTAACTCGCACTCCTCTTTGTCATCATCATCCTCTGTCTTGACGTCACTCTCAATACCTTTTGTGAAAGGACACGACGATGAGTACGGCCATTCGGCCTTGACCCGTGAGTCGTCAGGTCGATCTTGTGAGGGAAGTGACGATGACCGCTTGTTGTCTCGCGAGATCCCGTACTCTGCCTCCTTGTTGCAGTCGTCCACCTTTTCCCGCAGGTCATCAACTTGCTTCTGCAGCTCGGCCATGTCTCCCTCACTCAAATGCTTCAAAGAGATTTTGACCAGCTCCATGCTGGGCGGTCGACCATCGGCCATCGCTTCCTCCTCGGCGACAAGCCGTTCAATTATGGTCTCAATGTCTTCTATGTCGACCTTGTCATCTCCGATTGGCTCGCTGATGCCACTGGCGCCATCCTCTAAACCAGAGTTATCAGAAAACGAATCAGAACGTTCTTTACAATCATCATCAGCGGGACTTATGCGTTCATCGTTCTTCGCCCCGTTTACTTCGTTCGGTATTGTTATGGGTCCGGTTGTTGTGACTTGCATGAAAACTTGGGAGCCGTTGGAATTTTCAGCACTCCAGCCATAAACATTTTGCTCTCCAAATAGACTTCCACTTTGACCTTCTTCATCCTTATAATTTCTAACCAGTTCTTCCGGAATGGTTTCAGCTGTACTGGAACATTGTTTCGGAATTGCGCCTTCGGGATAACTTGGCTCGTGCTTAGAGTAAGTCTGGGGTTCTCTTGACTGTTGGGGGTTGCACCCCCCAACGGCACCTTCATCGTGTCCGTGATCAGGTATAGTGTTGTCTGTCGTCACCTTGGGTGCCTGTTTATTTACAGACGGCGTGGGTTCCGGGGAAGACTCAACGGCGGAGGCTACCTCCTCCTGACTTCTTGAGTAGTCGGCATATTTTGATAGGGATAATCGTAGCTTGAGATGGCCCTCGGATTTCGTCCGCGAATATCGCTCACGGCGCTCTCTGTGCGATTCTGGTGAACCGACTCCGTATCGGTGGCTCCGCTCCGCAACGACTTCAGCTGCCGATCTGCCGCCAGTTCCCGTTTCCGCGTCGCAGTTTTCCTTTTCGCTGTCATCCATCATTAAACTGTGCACACGCATGCGCCATTCAAAGCGAGGCTGTGGTTTTTCAGGCTCTGAGAATCGACGCCTGGCACTCGTGTAGCTTGACATTTTTGACATCTTGTCAAGAATAAAATATCTGAGTATTTTTTAAAAATATTATTGAACGAAAATAGGCTCTTTTATAGTTTCACATATTCTGCACTCCGCCGTTTGGAATAAAACTTATTTCTGAGGATGAAAAACAAAGTCAAAATAAAATGGGTAATAGACCAATAGCCTATAATTTGAGTAAAATGTTATTCCATTTCTTAGCATTGTGTTTGTTCGATTCGACTGGAATCCAAAGAATGTGAAATTGCATCCAACCCTTTTTAAGGGCACATTTTCTGTCTATGAAGGGGTGATGGAATGTGTTGTTGTGGGGGTCGGTCCACCATGAATGACCTTTTTTTAAAAAATATGGTGGGGGGGGGACTTTTTCGGCCAACTGCAGTTTTTTTTTACTTTCAATGAAAGGCGAAATCATGGCCTGTCGTGGAGCAACAATTACCCGATCACTGTAGAAACGTATAGCCACACTGCAATGTTTATGTTTCTATACATTATAAACATAACTTTATTCTGTTGTTATTAACCTTTAAATAGTAACACCATGTAATAGATTAAGATTAACTTCAATGCATCTGCTCGATGACCTAATATAATAATATCAAGGAATAGAATTATTTTTTTTATATTCTAATAAATTAATTTATTCATTAAAGTTTTTAGCCTCTATAACTACAACATTTGTTCTATGCAAATTTCATTGGGAATAAACTTCAGTTGTTGCCCCTGTTACAACTTACCGGAAAGCACGCAAAATCAATTTTTATTTTTAAAAGTGACATATGTTATATTTTAGTTACAGTTTAATAAAATACTTAACATTTCATATGTGAACTCATCCTAAACAACAAACATGTTTTCAAACAGTAATTTTCTGTTTACACAAACAATATTGATTAACGAATGCGTAGCCTATACTATACATAAACGCAATGTACGTAAATAAACCACTTATAAATAATCAAAACTAATGGACGAAACTTCATTTTGGAAACGTTAAGTTATTAGTGTGTGTGAAAATTGTGATAAGTGAAAAGTTATATCTCAATTTCATAAAACTTTTTTTTTCTCTTCCCTGAAGCATATGGGATTTGATTGATCCCCCCCCCCACACACACACCCATCATGGTTGTTGTTTTTTTTAGCCTTGAACCCGTTTTCAAAACAACACGACTTATGTAATAAAGGCAGCATTACGTAACTCTGCTCATTGTCTTTGTCTGTAAACGTGTGTATCTGACTCACAGCAATAGGCAGAGTAAACCTTGAGAAATTGGGGCGCAGTGTTTTGTTCTTATTCACTCATCTGTGGTAAAATAAGCGGGTAGAGAGAGGAGCAGTACGGTGTGAAGCCGTGGGTCAGTCGTTGGTTAGACACACTCAGTAGTATCGTGGGTTCACCGACAAAACGGCCCTGGACTAATAGATGGACTAATAGTAAAATGTCCAATCAAATATTAAAGTCGTATTTTTACTCACCTATTCAGTGTAAGGTTTTGCTAATAATAATCAAAAATAATGATATCACAATAGTAAATTTAATAGCCTTTACGCGAAACGGTACCAATCGCGGCTGTTTATTGACAAGAAACAATATAATAACATCACAAGATATAATTTTACAATTTTACCACTGTATTTTAAGGGTGAAAAAGTTAACGAAAAGCTTAAAATGAAGAAAAAAAAGAAGTTTTTGTTGAAAAATGTTAACAATTTGTCTGGGCCGTTTTGACCAGGGCCGTTATGTCGGGGCCGTTTTGTCCGGGGCCGTCATGATATGTGAAAGTTGTTTGTTCAGGTAGTGGTCCTAGTGGTGGGCTGACTTGTGTAACACACACCTGTCTCATCGCATTGTGTGTAGTTGTTTGTTCAGGTAGTGGTCCTAGTGGTGGGCTGACTTGTGTAACACACACCTGTCTCATCGCATTGTGTGTAGTTGTTTGTTCAGGTAGTGGTCCTAGTGGTGGGCTGACTTGTGTAACACACACCTGTCTCATCGCATTGTGTGTAGTTGTTTGTTCAGGTAGTGGTCCTAGTGGTGGGCTGACTTGTGGTTAACACACACCTGTCTCCTCGCATTGTGTGTAGTTGTTTGTTCAGGTAGTGGTCCTAGTGGTGGGCTGACTTGTGTAACACACACCTGTCTCATCGCATTGTGTGTAGTTGTTTGTTCAGGTAGTGGTCCTAGTGGTGGGCTGACTTGTGGTTAACACACACCTGACTCCTCGCATTGTGTGTAGTTGTTTGTTCAGGTAGTGGTCCTAGTGGTGGGCTGACTTGTGGTTAACACACACCTGTCTCATCGCATTGTGTGTAGTTGTTTGTTCAGGTAGTGGTGGGCTGACTTGTGTAACACACACCTGTCTCATCGCATTGTGTGTAGTTGTTTGTTCAGGTAGTGGTGGGCTGACTTGTGGTTAACACACACCTGTCTCATCGCATTGTGTGAAAGTTGTGAGCGATTGAGTACTTTAATTAAAGAGATATTGAGTAGGTTTTTTTGTGTGTGGAACTCTTGCGTGTGGACTGTGATGGGGTCTTTATGTGTGTGTGTGATGGTAAAGTGATACTTGTGTGTGTGTGTGTGTGATGGTTAAGTGATGCATGTGTGGGTGTGATGGTAAAGTGATGCATGTGTGGGTGTGTTTGTAAAGTGATGCATGTGTGGTTGTGATGGTAAAGTGATGCATGTGTGGTTGTGATGGTAAAGTGATGCATGTGTGGGTGTGTTTGTAAAGTGATGCATGTGTGGGTGTGATGGTAAAGTGATGCATTTGTGGGTGTGATGAGGAAAGACGTCCTGTGTAAGTGTGATGGCGGGTGTCGTATGTATTACGTGTGGCGCGAAGTACTGGAGGAAACAATTACTGCTACATGCCTACTCTTGGAACAGTTGGAAATTGCAGGGTGATGTGTGTAACATGCGAGTGCAATAAGTAGGGATTTATTCGAAATATGTTAAAGTTCTCTTAAAAACTACTACCATTGTGTCTTCGTGTTTACATTCGGCGCAAATTCTTCACTAAACCTACGTAACCACGTCGCAATTACATGGTTGCTTTTTTAAAAAAATACATGCAGTAAAACGCACAACACAACTTGAGAACGCATTTACTAACAACTCACAGTAAACCTACCTAATTTCTCTGTTCACCGGCAACTACATTCAGATAACTGTGAAATGCTTCAGCAATACTCTAAGAATATAATTATCCATACTCCAGAATGGCGTGTGTGTTGTCTGATGCAAAGACGCAGAAGAATGTTGAGCTTCAAGACAGAGTTTACGAAAGCTGCCGTGTTACCTTGAGCACAAGACAGCATCTATTTACCTGGACCAGTTAAAATGATGCCACGCAGTAGAACGCTTGTACGATCTAATTTTAGACTATAGCATGGTGCGCAGAGCAGATGTTTTTACAAACTTATGTATTGCAGTCATACATTGCCAAGCGTAGTAGCGAAAAACAGGCAATTACTCGAACGTGTAATATTTATTTATGGGTTCACCAATGAGAGTTGAAATAGTACGTGTCAAAAGTAAAACATTGGACCCAACACAATTCTGCATAAGAAAATAGAATTAATACATGCATACATTAAACACAATTTAATTTTTATGTGAACTTCCCAGCGTTTTATTTTCCGGTGATCCCTTAAAAACATGACTTCACATGTTAAAACCTCTAGCTTTCATTTGGTGAACTCTTCTTTGATTAGACTCAGCTTCTAAAAATAGATATGCTTTTCGTTAATACAAATTGAAGTCTCAATCGTCCTACCCGCGACTATATCGGTGCTTATTTTTTTAAAGTTTCTATTAACGCTATAAATTCATCATATAATTTTTAAAAAATGTATTTACTTAAACAAATAACCTAGCTCTATTCAAAGTTCAATAAGAGACTGTATTATCTTAGCAAAATAAATTGTATTCATGGAGCTTAAATTCAATAATTATACTATATTTCATTGTTGTGTGTCTTTTTACAAAATATATCTGCAGACGTCAGTTTTTTATAGTTTTTAAAAATATTATTATTATTTTGTCTTTTCTCAAGTTTCCCTTAACATTGCGCGTTTTATAAATTTTAATAATTACCGTATATACTCGAGAATAAGTATAAGTCGAGATTTTTTTATCTCAAAATTTCGAGGCCAAAATCAGGGGGTCGACTTATACTCGCATACAGGGCCGGTTTTAGGTCACTGCAACCTATGCGGCCGCAGTGGGCCCCACACTTTCATATGCCCCGCCTATCTTTATTTTCTATTATCCTTATTAATTCCTTATCCCTACCCAGACTGGGCCCCGCGGCGCAATCCGTTTCGCATACTAAGAGGCATAGGGCCCCGCAATTGCTAAGACCGGCCCTGCTTGCATAATTCATTTTTTAAAATTTCAGTAACACGATAAATGTCATATTTTCGCTCAAAATAGGTTTCCGTAGTTTGGATGAACATTTCAAATGTATAATACAGTGATACCTCGAGATACGAGTTTAATTCTATGATATTTCTATGCGTATCCTTGAGCACATGTCAATTTGCTCGTATCTCAAAGCAATTTTCCCCATTGAAATTAATTGAACTGCCATTAATCCGTTCCAGCCCAAAAATTTGCTACCCCGAATTGTTTTTGTTACGTGTTTTTGAATAAGAAAATTTATTTATAAATGACAAATATGGTACAAAAACATAATAAAAGAGAATGTAAAGCAAAAAAAACAAACAAAAAAAACAACTGGTTTTATAAAAGGGCCGTCCATAAATGACGTCACGTGATTTTGGCCGATTTTACCCCCCTCCCCCCTCGTCACACAAACTGCGAATGCAGTTACATCCACACGGCTGACAAGTCATGAGTTTACCGTAGCTATCATCGAAGAAATCTTAAAATTCCACTTTTCAAGTCTCAAAGTGGGGGGTTGTCTTATCCTCGAGATCGACTTATACTAGAGTATATACGGTACTTAAAACCTTTGTTCATATCTGCCCTGCATTCATGACGAGTGCCGACTTTGGAAATCCAACACTTTATCAACATTTAAAACTCTAATAAATGCAGGACTAAACACAAACCATAGAAAAGCGTAGGACGCAATAATCTTCTGTATAGATGGGTGCGTCTGTAACAGATAAGATAAGATTTTAAATACAAATGCTTGCGTAGGACGCAATAATCTTCTGTATAGATGGGTGCGTCTGTAACAGATAAGATAAGATTTTAAATACAAATGCTTGCGTAGGACGCAATAATCTTCTGTATAGATGGGTGCGTCTGTAACAGATAAGATAAGATTTTAAATACAAATGCTTGTGATTGTATGTCTCATTAATGTCATTATGATTTAAATAATTTAATATTATGTTCACTATTTTGACATCATTCTGCTATATTTCCTAAGACTTTAGGCTTCCACTGTTGACCAAGGAAGGAACTTTCACGCTCCCTGCCGAGTGGTTTACAGTTACAGTCTCCACCTGTTATAAATTTAAGTACATGTGTATAATTTTTCATCATGATTATGATTACTTGACCTAATATTCTTTTCTCTCAAATTCTGCACAAAATTATTTCAATCTAAGTAACAATTGGGTAGCTATTTCTTTATGACAGATAAACACTATTGAAACTCTACAAAATATAGTTTTATTCAATTAGAAATCATCTTTTCAAACAACCAAACAATTCAAGTCTTATAACCAAAAACAAAAACATAATTAAAATAAAATAATAATTCAAAAGCAATTATTGGAAGTAGTTGAAGAAGTAAAAAAAAACACAATCAATCATTTCAGCTTAAGACACTATCAGAACAGGTCCACAACTGTTCACGTGAAATACTTCTACACAAGACAAGTTGCTTTATTAACTCCCTGTTAGATCTTGTCCTGATAGATCCGTGGCCAAAATATTGATGCCATTTATTGGAGATTACAAACTTAACTCTATGCTAATGAGATGTGAAGGCAAGAAATGATGGAATGTGAGGATGATGGCAGAATAATATTAACATTATAAAAGTTTATCTTAAGCATTAGACAAGTTTAGTAAAATGATCAGTTTTTTTATATGATATTATAATCATAAAAGGTTAAATGATTTGAACATTATTAAGTTGAGCTTATGATATCCAAAACAAAGTAGAAAAGTTATAAATGTTTTTGTGCTAATGGCAAAAAAAAATAAGTGCAGATTTTAGTGGCAGATGGACAAGTTATCACATGAAATTAGTCAGCATTTATATAATCTTAAAACTTAAATATAGTGCCATTGGACAACCCATTTGCACACATATCTACATGTATTTATATTGATATCACATTACAAACTTAACATTTGAAAATTTAATTTCTTTCAAATTATGTATTATTAAACATAAAAATCATATTAATGTCATATAATACTAGTGCATCCCGCCTAACAATGATGTCAGCCATATGTGAACTTATCATCTATTTAGAGTTATTGGACAAAACATGTATTCAAGTGTTGACTTTCGTGTCAGTAATTGTTTCAATGCCCCTGCATAAAATTTCTAATGTCACAACCTCTTTTTCATTCAAGATGTATTGCATCATATTGCATTGGGACTATTGCCATCGAACAATTTATAAAAACAAAAGATATATTATCCACCTAAAGAACTTTAAATTTCTTTAAAAATATTATCATCACAGTTTAAAAAAAAATAATTTTTTTGCAGCCATGGAACTCGTCATTAAACCATACTTCTTTTATACCTAGATACTTGTATGTTTATATTCAAATACATGTATTTGTAAAACAGTGCAACTTGGCCATTTTGACATCAAATTGAATCATTCACTTGAAAATTTTTTAATGTTTCTTTAAATAATTAAAATAAAGTTTATAAATCTGAATAATTTATTTCCTCTTACTTAATTGTATAGTTATCCTGCCTAAGCTTAATGACCCAAATCAAAACCACAAAAGATATGAAGGCAGATTGATATGCACTATTTTATACTCATCATCATCATCGCCTGTCATCCCATCTAGGGCATAGGCCACAAAAAAAAGGCTCTCCAGTCATCTCAGTCCTGCACTAGTCTCTCCAACTGTCCCCAGCTGTTACCACTCTTTTTATTTCGACAGCAAATTGGGAAATTTTTAAAGCTTCGAACATAGACCTTACGTTACATGTTCCTAAACTGGTGGTGGTCCTAGTGGAGAGGATGGTTGTCTGCCGGGTGGTTTCCAGTTTGCTTTGGCCAGCCAGCTTCATTAGTCAATACAAAACGCACACAAAAATGTGTCTTTGAAATTGATTACTGTTGTCAGATCACCTTATAGCTCCTTATACTTATAGCTGTCTCTGCCTCTATGTGAGAAAAGCTAAAAGTTATGTGTTCCAAAATTTGTCATTTGAAATACAGCTTTGTAAAAAAAAACACACACACACAAGTTAAAGGTATTTAAAAAAACATTTGGATAGTCAAATTAAAATATCCAGATCATCACAAATTTTTTAAATAAAAAACAAATGAGAAAAAATGATCATAATCATACATTTTGAAGTTCCATAAATCAATTTGCACGGTTGAAAAATAGAAAAATAATTTATAGAGTGGAAGAAATTAAAACATAATGCATTGTGTAAACTTTACCGGATAAGAGATATGATTACAAATGTACAGTTTTGTTAGAGGTTAATTTTATAAAGTAAAATATTGGAAGTAGAATCCCTGAAATAAATAAATCAATGCTCTAATTCTAATAAATAGTACTAATAACATTATCCCATGTAATAGATGATCTCTTCATACCAATTAGAACATGATATTTTCAATAAAATAAAATTTGTTTTCATGATTCCAAATTTAATATAGTGTCTGTGTTTTTATGATAAATTTAAAATGGTGACATCATCCAAGGGTAACTTGATATCATGGCCATGATGCTAAGTAGAACATAATACCTTGATCCAAATTAAGTTTGGTGGCTCAATGCATAGTCTTAAAAAAAGGGGTTAATTTTCAAATCTTATTAAGTTATATTAATTTATACAGGATCAATTAGTTAAAAATTGAACGTTATATGCGTTAAATGCATTATATGCGATCAGAAATTATGTTTGTTTTGTAGAGATCATAAATATGAAAGTGATATAAAACAGATTAAAAACATTTACAAGAACATTTAAACTTCAGTTGCAATTTTCAATTTACATTGAAACACTTGAGAAGATAAAATTTTCAACAAAAAAGAATGTGTAACTTCAGTATATATATTACATATTTTGAAAGATTACAAAACTCAATAACTCAATGAAAAAATATATACTTTCATTGACAAAGCTAAACGATAGATTTTAAAAAGTACATAAAATATATAATATATATGCATTTAAATATTACATATCCAAGTATATAAAACAAAAATTATATTAATCATAAAGAGTTCCAAGTATGCATTTTGAAATTAACATATTCTATAAATAGCAGAGTCAGTTCAATGGATCAGTCAATTTAAGATCTACTAAAAAATTATATATAAAACATATTTGGTTTCTATTTTACGTCTGTGTAATATATAAAAATTATTAAAGGTATATATGTATTTATTTCTAACTGTTTGGATAGTTATTATAAGTCAGTGGTTTGAACATTATAAACTATTTTTTGTTTAAAATCTGGTATACTAGTATTTAATAAATTGTGATAACTTGTATACAACATATTTAGCTGTGAATTAGAAAATTAAAAAATCACAAAATAGTGAACATTTGGGCTTTAATTTTGTCAAAAGTGAAAATTACTAACTAGAATATTGAAGGGTTATCAAACTTTGATTTAGTCTAATAAGGTTTTTATGAAATTAATGAATATATTAGGTTCTTGTTAAATTTAGCTTGACTTAATTGGGTAATAACAGCGACAGAAAGTTACAATTTTGAATTATTTAGTGGTTTTAATGATTATTATTTTATTTACATAGTTCAAAATTACACATTTAATCCTAATCAAATTCAAAGCTCTGAGGGCACATAACAAGAACCCAAAAATGCATTTCAACCTTTTTACAAATTTCAACTTAGTTTATTATTAGCCTTTATAAGATTGTAATGGTATGAAGATCTGAACATTTACAATTACTTTGTCTTGGAGCAAATGATTTCAAGAATCAAAATAAACAATATTGAATCTAATAATATTTAACATTAACAATTTTTTTGTTATTTGCTTGTACAAATATTTTGTAAATTTATTATTTCCATTAACATATTTTATTGATACAAAAGGCACATTTGACCTATAATATTAAATAAGTCTCTAAGACTTTGCTTGGATTTATTTATAAATATAAAAAAAACAGAATTAGAGATTCACTGCAATGACAGATGTGGTTTTAAAAAGTTTTTACTTAAAAATATGAAATAAAGTACACCATCATAAGAAAAAAGTAAATACAAAATTTTGAGAGGATGAAAAAAGCACCTTAGATAGCATTCTTTTATTAAATCTTCAAAAACAATTTAATTGGTGTAATCAACAGAAATCAAACGACTGACCAAAAAATATTTAGCCTCATGGGACTTTAAAGATGGCCTTCTCTCTTCCAGGTTTAAAATCAAATTTCTCAATAATTTCATGCTTTTACACACTATTAATAATAGCATTTTCGGAGGCTACATGCATTTAAATGTATAAAAGTAAAATGCTAATATTTTTGCTTTTATATGTCAAGTGAAATGCAAGATTTAAATAATATGAAAAGAAATTATATTAACCTCAGAGGTATGGTTATAGTTTAAGTCTGGAAGTACTTGAGCAGAGGATAGTATAAACAAAGATACTAAGTTATGAGAATGTAGTTAGTTGAGGTAAGTTTATTTTATAAAGTGTCTATGCTTTTGTGTTTGTAAAGAACTTTGAAAACAAAAGAAATAATGAAACAACTTCACAAAAATTCAATTAAAGAAAATATAAAAGCATAAGGACGAGCTCATTTATTTCATAGTCTACTCAAGCATTTAATTTATAGTTATTATATTATTTGATGGAATAAACAAATAGTTAAGGAATGCAATGTGTATGCTGAACTAAGATCAAATAATTCAGAATTAACCAATGGTTTTGCTTAGTGGTAATAAATTATACGTCACACAACAAAGCAATTTATTTCTATTAAAATAAATTACGGTTTACGCTACGATATTTTTGACAGTAATTAGGAACTGTATATTTTACTTCCAAAACTTTTTTTAAAAAGTTTTTAATATTACAAATTGTTACCTTGAAATTAATTTACATTTTAATATAAAATTATTTGAAAAATTCAATGCAAATATGTTTCAACAAAAAAAAATTAATGAATATGCATATCGCTATCTAGTATCATATAAACAAATATAGACGTGCACTGTCATTTATTAAAACACGCATTCACTCCCTTTGAAAAATGAAATAAAAAAACATACACCCCCTTTTTTAAAAAGGCTTTAACTTACAGACTCATCAAGGGAAATTATTTTTTGTCAAACAAGACTGACAATGTTAAAAACTAGAATTCCTTTTTAATTTTATGAATGCTTTTTATTGTCAGAGCCTTGAGCTTTGGATGGGATCACTTGAGCTTTGCTAGTTGTAATACTTTCTTGGACTCTGCTAGATTTAACTCCATTTTGACTATTTGCCTTGTAGGACTTGAGGTAGAAATTCAAAAACAGGATCAGCAGTGAGGAGGAGTAAAATAATGCAACTACATTCATCCACATGGGATACTCACAGGGTCCATTAAAAAATGTTCCTATTGATCGCAGATTTACTAAAACAAACTGGATCTGCAAGTGAACATTGAAATTGTATAAATGATTATTTTTAAATCTGATTAAGTTTTTGGGTAAGGTAGGTTAAGAAAGACTAACTAAAATTTATGGTAGTAAGACATTTTGTGTCATTAAACATTTGTAATGAAATGGTAGACAGGAATTAAAGTGAAAATGCAAAATATAGATAATTGAAGAGAGTGTTAAATCTTTATTGGAAATGGTCTTACAACATTCTTACAATCTATTTTTACTTAAGTTAGTAATTAGTTGTAAAATATTGTCATCTTAAAATTAATCATAGGAAAATAATTTGTTATTAGCAAAATATTTTTTTATAATTATTATTATTAAAAATAATGATTATTTAAATAATCTAAACTTGTTTAAAATTACTTCACTTGATTTTTTAAAAATTCTTTCATCAACTTGACAAACATTATAACATAAATTGAGCATTCACTGCCAAAATTGTGTGAAAAGACATTTCTAGGCCCAATCCTTAAGCATTATTTAAATGAGTATCTTTCTTTTTATTGATTGTTTTAGATCTTGTTAATACCATCAGAGTTTGAGATATTAATTAACACAAATTACCAGTTGAAATTCTGTAAGATAACGTTTCCACCATAAATATTTCTGCATTTCAGGCCCCATAGCTGCCAGGCCATAATATGTGTACATAAAAACATGGATCAAACTGTTGAATCCACCATTGTAAAACTCTGAAAAGTAAATAAACAAAATATGTTAAAAGTGTTGCTTTGTTTTGTTTTTAAATCCTTTATATTAACTCGTGGCCTCTGGCTACTTGATGCCTTGTTTGCCGAAAAAAATTTGGATTGATTTTTAAGCCACTTCCTTGTAAGCTAGCGAGCTGAAATTTTGCAGGCAGACTCGTGCCGATGATAAAAATGATCTATCAAAATTTCAGATCGATCGAATGTACTGTAATTAAATTAATTAATTTTTAAATTATCTCTATTTATCTCTATGAAGCATGTTAATTTTTGTGCTAGAGTGTTGCGGTGCGTATTATATTGAATGATATTTTTAATACTTTCCTGTTGCGCTGATAAAATTCAACTTACTTTCACCTCCAGGTACATATTTGGCCACATACCAACATATAACGGCCATTGTGCTGTGATGGTAAACATGAAGAAATGTAATCTGGTTGCCTTTTTTGCGCAAAATAAAAAATACCTGTAAAAAAATAATGCATTATTCTTAACTAGAAAAATTATCATGAACAAAAATGCATCTCTCTTTTAAAATATATTTTTTTAAAATTAATTAATTGGGATTTTATTGTGGTGTTTGGGCTTCTATATTATGTAATGGGTTTTCCATTGATGAAGTCCAAATGGTATTTTTGTTAGTGAGTTGACCTTACACTGTAATAAGTATAGAATCTTGACAATTTTAAGCAGATAGTTTTTATTTATAAGGCTCAATAATGTATTTGATGCCATTTAACTGACGTCATCATATAACAGTAGAGATCAGCCACAAAACATAATATAGAAGACCTGACATAAGCGGGAGTTGCCTATTAAAATACTCACAGAGCTTTCTCTAGAAAAAAAACTTCTATATATTTATGTCAAAAAAATGAATTTAAATTAAAATATTTTTATAGATTTGAAGTAGACTACAAGCCATTACTTCAGGAAATTCATAGTTCCTAAAAAAAAACCCAACTCACTGTGTCTAAAAGCTCAATTATTTTTGACATAAAATACCACCATGAAACACTGGCTTCCTGAAAGGAAAAATATAAGTTTTAAGTTAATCATGTTTTTATTTTGAGATGAAGCTTTTAATTTTAGTTTCACTCACTGAATCAGAAAAAAATCTACATTCAGTATTAACTAAGTAAAACAGTTTAAATAAAATTGTATTTTAATGATCTAGTTCATATGTTAACAAACATTATACAATTTTTTAAAACAATTTTAAAGTAAATAATGCTTATTATTTGAACTGCATGAATTTTTTTTAAAATTATATACACTGGTCAATACACATTTCAAGAGAACAAGTCAAACATAATTTCAACTATTATCTTTTAAAATTTTATAGCAGTGTGTATGTTATTCAAGAAATGCCCTTCTCTCTTTAAGGAATCTGTCAGAACTAAGCCATATGGATTCTTTACCCTTATTCCTATTTCAGTAGGTTCATAGTTGACTGGTTGACATAAAAGACTGTAGCCCTGGATGATTGCACAGCTGAGCATCTGAAAAAAAGAATTGAAATAATAAATAAGTAGTGGTTTAAACTAGAAGGGATAAAATGAGTCATATAATAAATATTATAACGGTTCATTGAAAATAGATGTAGCCAGTGAAAAAATTCTAGCTCAATGCTAATATATGGTACTGGTGTTGAGCAATGTTCTGTTTCATTACAACTAATGATATCATTGAAAACTATTTATACAGATTTTCAAAATATGCATCGTGAAACATATTTTAGAGTTGCTCATTTCTCTATTTATAAAAAGAAACTGCAGTGCAAAGAAGATATAATTAGTTTTATAAGTGTATTTGTTAGACAAAATAAAATACATATTTGTACCAATACAATAGAAATATAACTGGTATAAGTAATATAAACTCATACCTACATAAAATACTTTTTCTTAACATTTCATTTTTACATGCACTTTACTTTCAAAACATAATCATTTGCAATATTACTTTTTTTTTAAAAATTCCACAAAGTAAGATTTGCATTTTTCTCATTTTATTTCACAGGTTTTATTTCACAGGTTTTATTTAACCGTTTCAGTTTTTAAATGACTCAGATATAAATATCAGAATGATTTCTTTTTTTTATATTACAACATATGAAAACATCAAAACTATTCACTGTATGTCAAGGATTGCAATATTTTTGGGCTCTAAAATTAAGTGATTTTAACTAGAGAACTGGTTTGAGCAGACTCTGAACAATAATTGATTTCTTTTCCTGTTTGTCACTAGCATAAGTTCTGGAAGAGTGCTAAATGGCTATTCTCTGAAATTTATTTCATTAATAAGAACAAAATAGGGCAGGGGTTGGGAAACCATGGCTCACGAGCCAGATGTGGCTCTATTGATGGCTGTGTCTGGCTCTCAGACAAATGTTCGATTATTTATTTTAAAAAAACACGTTTGTTTAGACTCCTTTGATATATATATTAATTGCATATAAAAAAAACAGCATAACAATTTTATTAAAAAGAGTGCAGAGACATAATTATTTGTACTTTTAGTGTTGAAATTACACAAAATGCACACATTTACTAAAATTTTTAGTTTTAAACATAATGTATGGTTCTCACAGAATTGCTTCTCAAATTATGTGGAGTTTATGGTTCTCTCAGACCAAAAGTTTCCCGACCCCTGCAATAGGGCATCTAGATTTGCTTTGTTTTTCCCAATGTACCTCTATGACAATGTATGCAGACAATATAACCAAGGCGAAGTTATATACAACCAGCAGCGGTGTCAGGGAAAAAGCTGGTCTGTGTTCCATAAAGGCTGGTCCATGCTTGACGATGAGCAGGTACAAAATAATGATGGTGAGGAAACTGGCCAGGTTGTTCATAAAAGGCCAATCAGCAACTCGCGGGTCTGTGGATGAACAGATCAGTTCATGTTTATGAAGTGTTTCAGTAACTACTAGATTTTACATTTTTTTTTCAAATAATATTTATTCAAGACTTTGGTTTTATTTCTTTTCTAAACATTAAACTAGACATGAAATTGGTAAATATTCTATTAATTAGAATCTTATTTTAAAATAAACACTTTATCTTAATAAATAATATTTTTAAACTTTATTAAAAAATTTTTAAACATACCTCCCTCAAAAACTTCCTTGTTGGTCAAGTTGTACTTTTCATTGACTGCTGCTATTATGGCTTCCATTTTTATGGTCACTTGTTAAATTCCTAAGTGTGAAAATGTGATGTGTGTAAGTAAATAATAAAATAATAAATTCTACATTCATTAAAAAAACAATTGTAAAATATTTTACAACTTTTTGGGCTTACATGCAGTTACATAATGTATTTTAGCATGCAATGTCATATGAACTAAATGGTTGTGTTTAGGGCTGCGGAAATTAACGATTAATTTCTTAATTTATCGTTGAAAATTTTTAACCATTAAATTATTTTTTTAACAATTAATCGACCCATCACTTACAAATAATTGGAAGTCAAAAAGTTTTTAAAATTTTTTTTTAAAAAAATAGCGGCCGATAAATAGTAACGCATTTCCTGACGATAATACGAACATTTTGGTTTTAAACTATTGACTGACAGGAATGTTGAAAATGTTAATAAAGTTCATTGTATCCATTGTGAGAAATTGTTTGCCTACCATGGTTCTAACACTTTGCCTACTTATCAAACAAAATGAAAAGCGTCTTAAGCTAATGGCAGTAATGGAGACAGAAAATGACGACAGCTCTTCTGATGAATTACTGCGTTACAAAATGGAGATGGAAGTTCCTGAATCCATTAACCCTCTACAATGGTGGAAACTTAATGAAAACCCATACCCGATAATGTCATTCCTTGCCAAGACCGTTTTGTGCATACCAGTTACCTCAGATCCATATGAATGATTGTTCAGCTCCGCTGGTTATATTGTCAATTAATAATAATGATATTAAATTGATAATTTTTATAGCGCTGTCTCCCAGCAAGGAGCCGGGCTCACAGCGCTTTACATGGAGATAATAACATCTATATAATAATTTAAATATACATTCTTTTCATAATAACCACATAAATAACATTACAATACACATAAGCTCATCACTTGAACCAAATAATGTCAACACACTTGTCTTTTTGCGTAGTTGGTTAAAAGATGACATATAAAGAAGACATTCCTGTGTTATTTAGATTTTCAACAAAAACGTTTAATAAGTCTAACTTATGACATCATAAATTAAAACTTTTGGCTTTAATCGAAATTAACTATTAATTAATCGTTAATTTTTCAAAAGTTAACAATTAAATTTTAATTAATTGATTAAATTTAAATTGATCGTTAACATCCCTAGTTGTGCTAACATGTTACTTGCAAATAATAACTTGATCAACTTTATTAAGTGATTCCATGTCCCAGCTATCAAAGTCACTGTGTGGTAACATTTCAAACCATTGACCATTATTGATCATCTCTTTGTCTTGTCTTATCTATACAGACGCTCCTTCTATGCAGAAGGCATAAAAAATGTAGTGTTAGGTACCCATTCGGAGCGGGGTGACTCAGGGACGCCTTGGGCCCCGGGAACAAACCCTTGCCTTCACACGGATTCGAACCCATGACCATCGGTACGACAGTCCAGTGCGTTGCCACTCGACCACCGCATCTCTTTAAATGAGTTGAAGTCTCTTCTATAACTTGTCAAACATTTTATTTTTTTAAACACTATCACACAGATGGTTAGTCTTTGAAAGTTTCTGCCCAATAACTCTGTGTAAATTCAGGAGTCAGGAGCGTCACTGTGGAAGTTTCAGGGGAGAGTTAGACAACAGCACTGGAAAAGAGACCGTCCAAGAAACACTTGGCGCCAAGAATTGGAGGCAGACATCAAGAGGATTGGCCATGAATGGAAGATCCTGGAGAAGCTGGCCCAGGATAGAGATGCCTGGAGGTCTCTAGTAGGTGTCCTATGCCCTTGGAGGAATCGCAGACGCCGACGATGATTGGTGGATGCCCGTCATGGACGAGAAGGCTCAACAACAACAACAACACTGGGTCACAGGAGCAAAGCACCAAACGCGGAGACTCTAGCCCTATTCTAAGGAGACGACTAGAGAAGAGACCATTCTGTGTGTACCTTGTGCTGCATTTACTGCTGGTTCAAAGTGTGAATGTCTTACTGTAAGTTCCTGTATGGTGTTGTGAATTAATACACTGACTTAACAAGACCGATGTGGTGAAGGGCCCACTGCTCACTACTAGTAACTAGTGCCCAATACAATTTAACTGTTAGCAACCGTCCTTGTATGTAGGGTGTGGCTGTTGTAAATGTGCTTGTTGAGTATGTTATGCTATGTTGTGTATGGTTGTACAGTATGTCAGGCTATGTTGTATATATGCTTGTAGAGTATGTCATGCTATGTTGTATATATGCTTGTTGAGTATGTTATGCTATGTTGTGTATGGTTGTACAGTATGTCAGGCTATGTTGTATATATGCTTGTAGAGTATGTCATGCTATGTTGTATATATGCTTGTTGAGTATGTTATGCTATGTTGTGTATGGTTGTACAGTATGTCAGGCTATGTTGTATATATGCTTGTAGAGTATGTCATGCTATGTTGTATATATGCTTGTTGAGTATGTTATGCTATGTTGTGTATGGTTGTACAGTATGTCAGGCTATGTTGTATATATGCTTGTAGAGTATGTCATGCTATGTTGTATATATGCTTGTTGAGTATGTTATGCTATGTTGTGTATGGTTGTACAGTATGTCAGGCTATGTTGTATATATGCTTGTAGAGTATGTCATGCTTTGTTGTATATATGCTTGTTGAGTATGTCATGCTATGTTGTATATATGCTTGTTGAGTATGTCATGCTATGTTGTATATATGCTTGTAGAGTATGTCATGCTATGTTGTATATATGCTTGTAGAGTATGTCATGCTATGTTGTATATATGATTGTTGAGTATGTAATGCTTTGTTGTATATATGCTTGTTGAGTATGTCATGCTATGTTGTATATATGCTTGTAGAGTATGTCATGCTTTGTTGTATATATGCTTGTAGAGTATGTCATGCTATGTTGTATATATGATTGTAGAGTATGTTATGCTATGTTGTATATATGCTTGTTGAGTATGTCATGCTATGTTGTATATATGCTTGTAGAGTATGTCATGCTATGTTGTATATATGCTTGTAGAGTATGTCATGCTATGTTGTATATATGCTTGTAGAGTATGTCATGCTATGTTGTATATATGCTTGTAGAGTATGTCATGCTATGTTGTATATATGCTTGTAGAGTATGTCATGCTATGTTGTATATATGCTTGTAGAGTATGTCATGCTTTGTTGTATATATGCTTGTAGAGTATGTCATGCTTTGTTGTATATATGCTTGTTGAGTATGTCATGCTATGTTGTATATATGCTTGTTGAGTATGTCATGCTATGTTGTATATATGCTTGTAGAGTATGTCATGCTATGTTGTATATATGCTTGTAGAGTATGTCATGCTTTGTTGTATATATGCTTGTTGAGTATGTCATGCTATGTTGTATATATGCTTGTTGAGTATGTCATGCTATGTTGTATATATGCTTGTAGAGTATGTCATGCTATGTTGTATATATGCTTGTAGAGTATGTCATGCTATGTTGTATATATGCTTGTAGAGTATGTCATGCTATGTTGTATATATGCTTGTTGAGTATGTCATGCTATGTTGTATATATGCTTGTAGAGTATGTCATGCTATGTTGTATATATACTTGTTGAGTATGTCATGCTATGTTGTAGGTTGTAGATATGCTTGTTGAGTCTGCTAGGAGTGTGAGAAGATGTTGGGGATAACCTTGTCGTTTACGCGGCTGAAAGCCAATTGACAAGGATATAAATGTAAACAACAGTAATAATTACTTCAGAGTTGTCAGACTCATACTCCTATATCTAACCAGTTCTAATATAAAAAGATAGAGCTAAGATCCAAAGATTAACAGATAGATAGATCCATGCAGAGACGTCACTGGGATTGGTGTCACCCAGTGCGGTTGGTCATGGTGTCACCCCTCACGACTTAACCCATAGACCTTCTCCAAGTCTGCTAGTTCCTAATAACGGGAACATAACGAATTTTACATTTTGGGGGTCACCCCTTGTGATGTTGTCACACGGTGCTGTCTGCACTGGCCGCCCCCCCCCCGAGTGACGCCTCTGGATAGATCCAAGTTAATTTGTATGATTGGAATATTCGTCTTCGGAATATACTTTGGAATTACACTTTTTTAAAAAATGTAACTAACTAGAGATGACCCACTAACTCACGGCACATGGATTTTTTTCTCGGACAATTCGTTAATCAAAGTGTTTCTCCAATCGAGACTCATAACAGTTAACTTCGACCAATCGGTCAACTGATTTGTTTTTAAAAAAAATATATGTTGATAATAAATGAACTGTTGTATTCAAATAACTGGAAGGCAGTTGTAAAATTTGTTTCACCCAACGGATTATGCCTCCAGCGGACCAAAGTGCCCTTGGTATTATCCTGCAAGACTGAAAAGCTGTAAACACAAACGAGTCGAAAAGCACGGCACGTATCCAGAAACCGTCTCGTCCTACCTGACCCCCAAGTAAAGTCTAAATAGAGTATTGCTTTTCAGCGCCAATATTTCGTCACAGCCTGTCACTCTATATCAGTGGTTCCCAAAGTGGTCTCTACAGACCCCCAGGGGTCCGCAGTACCATTCTGGGGTTCCGTGGAAAATTACAATTGATTTAGGGGGTCCCTGAACAGCGTCAGGGGGGCCGCGCAACGTTTAATTTAAAATAATAAAGTTATGATCCATTTTTATTATTATGGAAATTAAAACAAATAACAATCAATAATACACTATCTGAATGATTTTTTCAACTATTTAAATACCATTTTAGGTGTTTTCAGTCATGGAATACAATGTTGTTTTACCTAGAAAAGGAAGTAGAACTACCGTTATTTCCACAGCTATATCCAATGGAAATACTTGGTTTATTGAAAGGTCAAGTTTGATGCGTAAGTAATAAAGAAATTCCTATAAGTAAGTCATAAAATAAAATAAAAACCGTAAAAAAAAAGTTTTTGACTATAAATCCTTTATTTACGAGACATAACTAAAAGTATGTTTATTATAATACGCATCACACGACAATCCTAAAATCCAAAATTTTAATTGTGTCTCAAATATAAAGGATTTATAGTAAAACAACTACTGCAGTCTGCCTGCTAAATTTCAGCTCAATTTGATCACGGAAAAGGGTTATAAAAACGTGTTTAACATAATGCGCACCGGGCGTCAGACGAGCATAAAAATTTACAGATCGGGAATATATTTTTTAAAAGTATCGTCAATATACGCACCGCACTGCGCGACAGGAAAATATTAAAATATATCGGTCATGTTCTTCGAATGGACGAGAGAAGACTACCTCGTCAGGCCTTCATATGGACACCAAAAGGCAAAAGAAAACAAGGAAGACCAAACTAAACCCTACATAGAAAAATCAAAAGAGAAAGCTCAACCATGGATCTAAGAAATAATCAAGACCCAATACAATTGGCGACGGATCGTCGTAAATGGTAATCCATGACTTCTGCCCTATGTGCCGTCTTCGGCCCAAGAGGAACTAACTAACTAACGCACCGCCACAGTCTAGCACAAAAATGTACATGCTACATAGAGATACATAGAGCTAACCTAAAATCCATTAATTTAATTACAGTACATTCGATCGATCTGAAATTTTGATAGATCATTTTTATCGTCGGTACGAGTCTGCCCGCAAAATTTCAGCTCGCTAGCTTACGAGAAAGTGGGATCGAAACACAATTTTTTAACTTGCATGTAACGATGGCTGCATGGTTGGGTAATTTTCCATGTGTAGGGAGGTTATACTTATCTAATTGTATCCTATCATCAAATATTTTTTTCAAAAGGGCTTTACTGCAGCCACCCCCTCACGACTTACTCCTAGTCTGCCAGTGCCAAATAACGGGAACATACAGAGTTTTACATCACCCCTTGTGATGGTGTCACCCGATGCGATAGCACCTCCACATCCCTCAGTGACGCCTCTGTATATCCTTTATGTATGATTTATTTGCCAAATTTAAGGAAACTAATTTGAAAATACAATGTGACAAATTAAAATTAATAAAAACTAGAAACATAGTATATGTGTTAGTTTTAACACTTTTTCTATGCAAACAAAACTTGGGAAAGGGAGAATGTTCTCTCTTTCCAAATCTTTCTAAATTTCAAATTAGAGATAAAGATTTGCCTGCCTGCAGTCAACACTTAACAACTCTTCAAGTAGACCTGAACCAAAGATTTAAAGACATTCTTCACTTGGATATTCCCTACTGGCAGTTGAACCGTTTTGCGCGTGGACAAAGTTAGATCCCTAACACAGACTAATCCATACTAATACTGGAGCAGATTAATGAAATATCCACAAATTAGGAACTTAAACCAATGTTTGAACTAGGATACCACAAATTCTGGTTACAGAAACAGATCCAAATTTTATATACCGCATAATGAGTTATTTTACAGATGTTGTTGATTGATTTCCCGTCTTCCTATTTGGTAGAACGTGCATTCAGTGCCGTTATGAACCTCATCACACAAAAGAAAAGAAACCGAATAGAAATTAGTGATCATGGGGATTTGCGGTTGCTACTCACAAAAATTGAGTCGGACATAAATACACTCTTAAAATCGAATCACGTTCATCCAAGTCATTAATTTATTTTTTAAAACATTTTATTTTAAACAAACGTTATAATTTCAATAAATACTTCTTCACCAACAAGTTGCCTATTTGTATTTGTAAATTTTTTTTACTATGCATGTAGATTTTTCACGTTAGACAAGTTTTGACTATAAAAGGGGGGTCCATGGGTCAAAAAAGCTTGGGAATCACTGCTCTATATCTTCTAGTCATACTGGGGTGTGCATGCATTCGAAATTCTAATACGGTTTTGTTGAAATGCCAAAAACGTTTTTATGTTAATTTCATCGGCTAAATGACCAGGGGCAATTATGCAAGTCGTTGTCCTAATCACTAATCCTTAAAAAAAAACTTCAAAGCTAATACAACACCAGGGGCATGTCCTTTATAAAATATCGGGGAATACAAAAAAAAGGGGGGGGGTGTAAATAAGACAAAATAAAGATTTGAAGTGTGAAATGAAATGTTAAAATTATTAATCATCACAAAAAAATTAATTATAATTATACTAAATGTTTAAAAAATTGTCAGTTAAAAACAAAGGACAAGGCATATGTAAAACAACAACAAAAAAAAACAACGTGTGTAAGGGACGTCAAAAAGAAAACTGAATAATTTGTTTTAAGATAATAATACCCCCCTTTTTTTGGGGGGGGGTTCCACCGTGTAGAGCAGGGGTCTCCAAACTACGGCCCGCGGGCCAGATGCGGCCCGCGGGCCAGATGCGGCCCGCGAAGCCCTCTCATCCGGCCCCTGGAGACCTTTAATTCTCCCAAAAAAGATACTATTTTTACCTGTAGTTTACCACAAAACGTAGTAGTTGTTGGTTAGTAGTCGGCCCCCAAACTGCTGTTTCACAGTTAATGCGGTCCTCCTGCAGAAAAGTTTGGAGACCCCTGGTGTAGAGTCATAAGCAGAGATGCAATTACCAATTCTCCAACCCCTCCCCCCTTCCCAGCATAATAACAATAATCCGCCCGCGCTTTTGAACATATTAAACAACAGGTTGTGTCTTCATCTCATTTCAAAGGTTCTCAATACGTAGCTACAAAAGAACAATTTATTACTGGCTGTATTTAACCTCTTTAAATCTTGAATTATGCGCCTGTGTACTTTGGCATAGGTTGAAGAAATCACTGCATCCAACCTTTTGACAGTTCAGTAGGATTAGCTCAATTAAAGTAGACTGCCACTAATGTATGCTAATTTTATGTCATTGCTCTTATTAGCCCTTAGCGGTAAAATGTGGAGTAACTTACATACAATTGGCCTGAACTTGGAAGATTTGAAAGGACAGGTTAATTTTTTTACGCGAAGTCGTATGATTTTTGCATAAGTATAAGGTCGAAATTTCACATCTTCAAATACACTGTAACATTACTGTCAATGAATGTAAGTCATCTTCAAATAACATCACTGTCAATGAATGTAAATCATCTTCAAATAACATATCTGTCAATGAATGTGCCTCATCTTCAAATAACATCTCTGTCAATAAATGTGTCTCATCTTCAAATAACATCAATGTCAATCAATGTAAGTCAAATTCAAATAACATTACTGTCAATGAATGTGGTTCATCTTCAAACAACATCACTGTCTATGAATGTGGGGTCATAAATAGCGACATATAGTGACAATCGTGTATAAAGTTATATGAAAGCCAGTGAGGACAAATGGGACTCGATTCAGGAGCCCTTAAGGAAGGGGCCCCTTCACTCTTGATTCTTTCATATGCCAATATTAATCGCCTCGTAGAGGCAGAGGGACCTATACGTACCTATATAGTTTTCTGAGATTCAAATGTTTCTAACGGCGAGTTTAGAGCGCTCAGGAAAATCTTCTTTTTTTAAAATGCTTATAAATGTTACGACCTTAATTTTTATGCATATCCAGGGGGGGGGGCTAGATTTTGCACATTACGGACTTACATGTTGTCCCATTTAAGTCTCAAAGGACACCTTGGCACGTCTGTGGCGCACACAGTTCAAACTTCGCGGGGAGGGGGGGGGGAATTTTTGCACGATACTACGTTTAAAAAAAAATTAAATTATTTTTGTTGTTGTCTGTGTGGCCAGTTGACCATGCCTCCATGTACAGCGAACACGAAAATAGTGTAACCTAAATATTTGTGTTCCGTCACCCATCACTGCACATTCCTCGACCCTCCATCGTCAGTACGAATCGGGGACAATGACAAGTTTGTGGGTACGTCACGCTCCAAGGGGGGTGGGGGTGTAGGAAAGTGTGACAGTTTGTGACAGGGGGAGGGGGGTCTGGCCACGTGTGATGTCACACATTTTTTTTCTAATTCATTTTAATTTTTTTTTAGCAGAATTTAAAAGCTTTAAAATTAATTTTCACAAAGTTTGTTATACATTTGAATTAGTTTTATGTCAAAATAGCATGAAATGCGTATCTACTGAATGTGTTGTTCATAAATCTGAATTGGATGCAGCAGGACTGATATCGAAGGATCAGGAATGGTTTGACAATCATGTTCGCACCAGCCAATATTTCACTCAAAATGTATGAAATATCAGGACATAAAATGTTGCGACAAAGTACGGAGCTCATATTTCAACGTTTTACCTTCGATATTCTTTCCTCCTCTAATCCCTATCAACCAAACAACTGATGGACATTTGATGACATTATGCCGAGATCAACAGGAGCTTTAAAGTACAACCATATGATCTTTATTGTCCAATTTGGCAAATCAGCTTACTTGATCGAATTTGCAAAGTATGTCATTTATACCATGCTTCACAAACAATTTTATAGAAACATACAGGACAACACAGAGCTCGGGCTCGGGAGAATGTGCCCACCCAAACTGTTCAAGAATAAACTCAGATAAAACGCATCCTTCCTATGAGAATCGATTCTAGAAGGCAAAGAGAACCCATGGCAGTTATTGCCAGAAGAGAAAATGCACATACAGAGGCTGTTGAGTGGCTAGATGAGGACGAGTTGATCTGTCTGCAATTATCCTTCCAGGAAACCATGATGTGAAAGATTGATGCCAGTCGTAACTATGGATGAACACTTCACTTGACCATGGTAAGATGATGTCCAGTGAATATTTTGAATTAAACATAATTCACAGGACCACAATAAACAGATTCAATATAGCACAAGAGTTGGTCACATAATTTGTCAATCTAATCTTTTTTTTTATCGTCAAACTGTTTCGTTTCCTTTTTTATTATATAATCACTGGGTGAGGTCAAGTTTCGCTAATCTACTTCTTACCCTGTGTCAATAGATTGCATAATCGGAAGATTATCTAAAACTTGACCTCAACCACTGTAAATGAAAAGTTAGCAGGTAAATGATGTGTATTATATATTTGTCAGGTATAAATTTTGCCATTTTTGTTTTCAAATTCGATTTAGATTGAGTTACTGTTTCAGTTTCATTGAATAACTGTGACAGCTGTTGACAATTAACTATTCTACTATTAAAGTAATTTTAATAATCTGATAGTTCTTTTAAGTAGGGGTGTACCGGATTTCGGTTCCAACTCCGGCAAATCCGGAATCCGGCTATTTGAACAGCTCCGGCAGGATCTCACTTCATAAATCCGGCTGCTCGGTAGAGCCCTAATTTATATATATTCATAATGGCCCCGGCAAATCCAGAATCCGGCCATTTTTATCAAATCTGACTCCGACTCCGCCGGATTTAGCTTCATAAATCCGGCTGAGGCCGGATTTCAAAATTTTCAATCCGGTACATCTTTTAAGTTGAAATTTTATATTTTAATACAATTTAATAGTGAAGTGTATTTCAACTATTAAATTAAATATTTTAAATAGGAGTTAATTTTTTTTTAAATTTCGAAAGTGTGACGTACTTTAGGTGTCCCGAGAGTTGTGACAATTTGTGAAAGGGGGTAGGGGGGGGTCAAAAATAGCGCAACGTACTTTATGGACGGCCCCTGTTCGGTCTCACCCAATTACCAACCGCGTCAGATAATATTTAGACCAACGGTGGCCAAACTGCAGCTCGCGGGCCGCATGCGGCTCTTTTGTTATTCATATTGCGGCTCGCGTACAATCAATGCAAGATGTTACAAGGATTACTTGAAGATTTCCAAGCCAGGTTTAATGACCCATAGTGATTCAATGCGGCTCTCAACAATTTTTATTTGCTTAGAAATGTCTCTCAGTTACTACATGTCCGGCCACTCCTGATTTAGACTCTGGCTCCGCACATATGACGCCAACATACTTTCTATTTTTTTCTACCACGATTTTTTATTTCAAAGAGAGACCTAACCATGAAATCATCAGAGACACTCTTAGGAAATGTCTCCACACGTTGCACACAGGTCCAAAGTTTATCTGATATCGGGGTAGTGAATGTCTCAAATACGCCCGGGATATAAGAGAACTTGGTCTTGTAAGGGTGTTGGGGGCAAAGTCCACATAAACTGCGTCATTTTCAGGTTTGGTAAACTGAAGTCTTGTAATGTAGTGTATCAAAATGGTTTGTTTTTTTTGGGCGAGTTTGGGGGGTTTCATAATTGATTCTTTTAATATCGTAGATCATATACAAATGTATTACTTTATTGATTTTTTAAATTAAAAAAATTGAGGGGGGGGGGCGGGACAGTTTGATGGTAGGCTTAAATATATTTCATTAGCTTTAAGCGTTGCTCCATTCTCTTGAATCAATGTCTAATGAGACCGTCAATTGACACGTGACATGCGGGCCTATTGTACTGTTCCACTTAGCAGGTGAGAGACATGGCACTTAGGGGTGCAGAGGGAGTAACACGTTGGGGGAACAATAACAGGTCGTGCTCTGCGGTTTTCTTTAGTGTGTGTGTGTATGGAGGAGAGGGGGGGTATTCAGTGATATGTTGTAAAGCAGGTCTCTAAACAGGAACTTTAGAGTCACAATGGTACAGGAGCGTCACTAGAGTTGGTGTCACCCAGTACGGTAGCTCATGGTGTCACCCCCCCCTCACGACTTATTACCCCATCGACCTCCCCCGAGTCTGCCAGTGCCAAATAACGGAAACATCCAGAATTTAACGTTTTTGTGTCACGGCTTGTGATGATGTCACCCGGTGCGGTCTGCAACATCCGCACAACTGTAGTGACGCCTCTGCGTGTGTATTCGCTAGTGTGACAGTTTGGTACGGGTCGGGCAATGTTGCAGTCAATTGACAAATAGGAGAGTGTCACCACCCAGAAGGGAAGGGAGATTGACGCCATAGCTCAAAACTGAACCATAAAATAATATCATTGTAAATGACATTACTCATCAACACATAACAGTACTAATCAACACATGATAGTACTAATCAACACATGATAGTACTAATCAACACATGATAGTACTAATCAACACATGGTAGTACTATTGAACAAAACAGCTAACATAATTCATTATGTGATACTAGTGAGGATTTATTTCAGTGGACGGAAATAATATATTGTAATAGTAATATTATGGTGATACTATAATTCGAGACCATTTTGCACTGATGCAATTATATCCTAGACATAAAGGAACAAGTACTCTCTTTATTTGATCTTTAGTTCACTGCTCTCTGATTTCTTCCATTTAGTTTTAAGGTTGAATATTTTGGTCTCTAAAATGATATTTCTCTACGTAGTGAGTTAGTGCACAGACATTCTTGGCTTTGGCACAAATAGTGGTAACGTAGAGCCAGTAGAGCAACACTGACACTGCACTAGATCTAAAGCCCATACTCAGTACACCACTTCTCTGGACTTCTGGCGGATATATGTAGTGCACTACTGCTCTAGATTGCTAGCAGATATATTATATGTAGTGCACCAGTGCTCTTGAATCCAAGACAGCTCACCAATACTCAGTGGCGTAGCCAGGGTTTATGCAACTCAGGGTTGGGTAAAATTATTGCTGCCTCTTTTTTAAAAATTAAAAAAAATACAATAAACAACGACCTGTCTACATTTGGCCGAAAATGACAAATATTTTAATAAGCAGATCAAGGGGAAAGTGTGCAGTCCTGCTAAATAGTTCAGATTGTAAGCTAAATCATGTAAATCTAGTCTCATGTGATTGTGTAGTAGTAGTAGTAGTAGTAGTAGTAGTAGTAGTAGTAGTAGTAGTAGTAGTAGTAGTAGTAGTAGTAGTAGTAGTAGTAGTAGTAGTAGTAGAAAAAATGTCTTTAAAGAGCCTTCTATTTCAATTCTAACCGCGTGTTAAAACTGAGATTTAATTAAATGACGATAGTCCATATTATTATAAATGTAGTATAATATAATGTTTGATACTTACCTTAAACAAAATATGTTTTTACTATATTTAGTTGTAAATTTAACTTGAGTCTGTTACTACGAATATAATTCCTGATGATTCTCACCTATGACGCGTGAATTCCAATGTAAAGAATATTACCTTATAATTTGTGATGAAATTCTCCTGCAGTGAGACTGTCCCACTCAGTCTCAGATCTTGATAGCACGTTGAAAACCAAACAAAACAAATGTGTCAATGCCGGCTAAATAAGCACTTTAAGTGTAGACTAGCCGGCTTGTTTTCAACACGCCTTGCGTGTGTGTGTAGTACCTGTCTGCACTCCGCGTGTAAATTAGTCATGTGAAAAAAGTTTAGTGGACCACAAGGCAGCGGTTATATGGTGACCTCACGCTGGTGTGTAGTGTAATACAGGTTGCCACGGACAACACTGCCAAGCAAATGCCGGTCTCCAAGAAATAAGAACACCAAAACACACCAAACTAACACAGAGATTTACGGCTGGGGTTAAACTAATCCGTGATACACAAAGAAGTAGGCCATATCTCAACGCCGCATGAATGGGTGCGGTGCGGTAGGTCAAAGGATAACAACCCGGTGGGGGTGAATAGGCGTGGCTACCGGAAACCCTTCACTCGCCATATGAATATAAATAAAGGTAAAAATATGATTTTTAAAAACCACGTTTTTATAAGTGGACTAAAAAGAAGAAAATAATTTAAAACTTCTAAATTTAAGTACTTTCATTTATCTTATCTTATCTATACAGACGCTCCTTCTATGCAGAGGATAGTTGCGTCCACAGACCATGACAGGATGACCTGTTGACAAGTGATGCAACGTTCACAGGCCACGGCTTTGTGGGTTCCACGCATTACCCAGCCGCCTAACTACATGTAGTGTTAGGTACCCATTCGGAGCGGGGTGACTCAGGGACGCCCTAGGCCCCGGGAACAAACCCTTGCCTTCACACGGATTCGAACCCGTGACCATCGGTACGACAGTCCAGTGCGCTGCCACTCGACCACCGCGTCCCCATATGACTAAAAACGTGGGGCGGGCGCTTATGAGGTTTAACACTTTCGGTTCACTCATTGAGACTCATTCTCTCACTTATACATCTCTCTTTTGCCTTCTAAATTATAAATCTTTAATTTTTATACCAAACACCCGCCCCACGTTTTTAGTCATATTAAATGAAAGTACTTGAACTTAGAAGTTTAAAATTATTCTCTTCTTTTTAGTCCACTTATAAAAACGTGGTTTTTAAAAATCATATTTTTACATTTATTTATTTTACTCTTTTTAGTCTATGGGTAAAATCATAGAGTATATATTACTTTTATTGTACAAAAGAAAATTCATTAAGTACAAAATTGCCTACATGGTTTCCATATTTTATGGATTGTCAGGTCTAACCGGATGGAGGTGAGGCATTTTAGACCCAACACAAACAAACACAAACATATGGACAATCACCAACGCTTATCAATTTGAAACACTACACTAATTCATATTCAGACTGCTTTCTTATTCAATTTTCTTTAATGATGTAACTCCCCTTATAAAATTATTTTTTTTAACCTCTATTTATTTTACCAAACACCTCATAAGCGCCGCCCAACGTGAGGTCACGGGGTTAACTGAGTTGGCACTTGAACAAAAATAGCAGACGTATAATACATTGACTTATATATAGATAAACTAAAAAGTTCAATAATTTAATAACGGTACATTCGATCGATCTGAAATTTTGATACAATGCATTGTCATCCAGATCTATCTGTGGTAAAAATTTGAGCTCTCTAGGACCATCAGAAGTGGTTTAATTTTACGTTGGCAGATTTGAAAAATTGTGGACAGACAAACAAACAATACCACAGAAACGAAAGCGAGTTAATAAAACGTGGTTAATAAAGGCCAATCGTAGTGTCATTTGATTATTTTTTGACCCCCTAACTCAAGAGAGGCGGTCGACTATTTGGCATATTAATTAAATAAACCTTTTAAAGACTATTTGTTTGTGTGTGTTTGTTAAACTGTGATTTAAAAAAAAATAATTTGAAATTAACCAAATTGCATTACACAAGGAACACTGTTGAGCGTGAGTGTGAGCAATACATGATTACTAGAGACTGGAGGGGACTTCACAATAAAAACTTAAGCCTACTACACTAGTTTTAATGTCCATGTTATATTGTAACTGTTTGAGAAAATTAGATTAGAAGGGGACCATCTAAAATATGACACATACAGATGTGGCAGATACATATATGTTTGCATATGTTCGTCACATGCAGATGAGTCTCATAGATCTGTCATATACATATATGTTTGCATATGTTCGTCACATGCAGATGAGTCTCATAGATCTGTCATATACATATATGTTTGCATATGTTCGTCACATGCAGATGAGTCTCATAGATCTGTCACATACATATATGTTTGCATATGTTCGTCACATGCAGATGAGTCTCATAGATCTGTCACATACATATATGTTTGCATATGTTCGTCACATGCAGATGAGTCTCATAGATCTGTCATATACATATATGTTTGCATATGTTCGTCACATGCAGATGAGTCTCATAGATCTGTCATATACATATATGTTTGCATATGTTCGTCACATGCAGATGAGTCTCATAGATCTGTCACATACATATATGTTTGCATATGTTCGTCACATGCAGATGAGTCTCATAGATCTGTCACATACATATATGTTTGCATATGTTCGTCACATGCAGATGAGTCTCATAGATCTGTCACATACATATATGTTTGCATATGTTCGTCACATGCAGATGAGTCTCATAGATCTGTCACATACATATATGTTTGCATATGTTCGTCACATGCAGATGAGTCTCATAGATCTGTCACATACATATATGTTTGCATATGTTCGTCACATGTAGATGAGTCTCATAGATCTGCCACATAAGCCTACTACACTAGTAGGCTCAAGACTACTAGCCCTTCGTCCACTTGTCTTAAAGATGCATAAATTCTTCACATTTTCATACAATTCACTAGACACAGACTATTATTATCACACATAGTGTTTTATGCTGTCAAATGTATCATTCAAAGCTATCAGTGTCAAGTTTCCTCCTAAAAGGTTTACATTTATTTTTAATGGATAAACAGCATGGCTTTGTCGAATAGGGCAAAAAATCGTGCAGACGGATAAAATTTAGTCGTTTCATTTTCATGAATTCATATTTTGTTAGATTTTTTTTTCTAAATATATCCGAGAGCGCATGGTTTGATTCTGTTTTAGCTTGAAGTTTTATTTTAAAATGGTTGAGGTAGGGGCCGTCCCTAAATGACGTCACGCGATTTTGGCCGATTTCCCCCCTCCCCCCGCGTCACATGTCGTCACAAAAACTTAGACCCCCCTCCTATATGACGTCACAAAGCTTTGCGGTAACCCAATAAAAATACCGTATTTACTATTTGAAAATGAGCATGTTTAAAATCATTTTTTGTTATTGAAGTATTATTTAGTGTTAGGCTGCACTCTAATATCGTAACACACGTGAAGCCCGTGTAAAACGTCATTAAATAAATTGTAAACAATCAAATATTTCAGTGGAACTTTTATTTAAAGTTGCCCATTTTACTGTGACGTCACATTTCTTAAACACCTACCCTCCCCTTCGTCACCCATCACTACAAATGTGTGACCCTCCCCCCCCCCTTCCCCAAAAAAAAATTAGTCGTGTGACATTTATGGACGGCCCTTTAATGTGACTATTCGCCGAACTCGGTAAGATGAATCTACAATCACTAAATGATTAGGGAAATCTAATTTAATATGATTTATAATCTTTAAATGAATCTGTATGAAAATTGATTTTCTCAAAGTTTTAATGTCCATGTTATATTGTAACTGTTTGAGAAAATAAGATAAGAAGGGGACAATCTAAAACATGACACATACAGATGTGTCACATACATATATGTTTGCATATGTTCGTCACATCCAGATGAGTCTCATAGATCTGTCACATACATATATGTTTGCATATGTTCGTCACATCCAGATGAGTCTCATAGATCTGTCACATACATATATGTTTGCATATGTTCGTCACATCCAGATGAGTCTCATAGATCTGTCACATACATATATGTTTGCATATGTTCGTCACATCCAGATGAGTCTCATAGATCTGCCACATACATATATGTTTGCATATGTTCGTCACATCCAGATGAGTCTCATAGATCTGTCACATACATATATGTTTGCATATGTTCGTCACATCCAGATGAGTCTCATAGATCTGTCACATACATATATGTTTGCATATGTTCGTCACATCCAGATGAGTCTCACAGATCTGCCACATACATATATGTTTGCATATGTTCGTCACATCCAGATGAGTCTCACAGATCTGTCACATACATATATGTTTGCATATGTTCGTCACATGCAGATGAGTCTCACAGATCTGTCACATACATATATGTTTGCATATGTTCGTCACATGCAGATGAGTCTCACAGATCTGCCACATACATATATCCCCACCCATAGTTCTTTGACATACAAGTACGCGACGTAAAGATCTGTGACATATATCTGTGTTACGCAAAAAATATCTCTCACATCTGTCACATCTGTGACAGCGATTGTTGAATCTACTGTCATGAAATAAAAAGTTTTGAGTAACCAACAAATTTCAACTATTGATGTTGTTCTGTTGCTTTGAAATATTATTTTTTAATCATTATTTTAAAAAAAGAAACCAAAGATACAAAGCTGAGTTATGTGAAGATTATTTTTGAATCATTATTTTAAATACGAAACCAAAGATACAAAGCTGAGTTATGTGAAGATTATTTTTGAATCATTATTTTAAAACAAGAAACCAAAGATACAAAGCTGAGTTATGTGAAGATTATTTTTGAATCATTATTTTAAAACAAGAAACTAAAGATACAAAGCTGAGTTATGTGAAGATTATTTTTGAATCATTATTTTAAATACGAAACCAAAGATACAAAGCTGAGTTATGTCGTAAAGAAATGGCATCAAGAGTTTATTTTGTAAACGAAATCGTCCATGAGTTCACGGGATGATGCTGTAACAGGATGCAGATTTCAATGAAACAATTTCAACGTCTTTGTGTGTGTTTGTATGTGTGTGTGTGTATGTGTGTGAGCGCGCGTGCGTGTGTGTGCGCGTGAGTGTGTGCGCGCGCGTGTGTCTGTGTGTGTGTTTGTTTGCGTGTGTATGTGTGTGTGTGTGTGTGTGTGCGTGCGGGCGTGCGTTTGTGCGTGCTTGCGTTCGTGGGCGTGCGCTAGACTTGTTCTTGTTTCACTCAACTTTTCCCAGAAGGCATTAAATAAATCGTATACATGTATATGTATTAATGAACGTGTGTACTCTCTGCTCACTTAGGTGACGCAAGGCCTCACTAAGCTGTTATTACGTCGTTAAATAAACCAACCTATTTGAGCTATATAAGTAGTTAGTAAGTTATATATAAATTATAAACAATATAAAAGCCCAAGTCACTCACTCAGTCTCCGTAACGCTGAGGGACATAGTACAACAGTCCATGGCAGTTAAAAAAAGAAAGGTGTCATTTTGGTTTCGAGATTAAAAGAGCGTGGGGTGTTTCTCGCCGTAAAATATTATAGGACGTCAATTACCCAAACAATTATATAATACTTTTCAGGAAGTTTAATATTTCGTATTTATCAAACAAGGATAAGTTACTTGGGCTTTTGAAAAAAAGTGGGCGCCTTAGGCGCCCTACAATCCCTAATTCTAAGAGTATGAATAAAGTTTTCGTTGAAATAGTTCTAATCTGTGTTGTACGCATTGCCGAGTTGTACAAGAAATCGCCAGCTCGCATCTAGGCGTTTTCATGATAGATTTATTTCAAACCCAAATTAAAATATTCACCCCTTTTAGATCATTACTTATACGATAATAGAGAGTAGTAAAAAATAATGTTTACTTGAATTTTAAAAAAAAACTACCTTATTTAATTAAATTAGTTTCCAAAGCGAAAATCAAAATCTTTCATGTCTATAGAATCTCAATTGCTTTCATGGTCTAGAGCAGTGCTTCTCAAACATTTTAGTAAGGCGGACCGGCTGGAATTATTCCATTAAGCAAGAGACCGGTGCACTATTAACCCTGTATTGACGTGGTAGTCAAATGTGATGATTGTATTTGATTTAATTCATTTTATGTCCTTATTGCCGAAAAATTGACATATTCAATATGGTTAGTATTATTAGTATTAATGGTTGCTAATGGAGGATTACAATTATATTTCTTTGTCCTGTCTTTATAACTTGTACGGACCGGCGGAAGATGGCCCACGGACCGGCATCGGTCCGCCGACGACCACTTTGAGAAGCACTGGTCTAGAGCAGTGGTCGCGAACCTTTTTGGGGCCGCGAGACCAAATTCAACCAAAACCCACTTATTCATAGCAATACTCTAATGAAACCCAAAAATTGGGGTTTGGCTGAGGATGCTTGATAAAGGAAGTATTTTAGTGGCGTGCCGACAGATGAGGCTCTGCGCGCCGACTGCGGCACACGTGCCAAAGGTTCGCCATCACTGGTCTAGAAAAACTTTAGCCTTTACATTTGCAATGTCGGTTCACATGGTTATAGAACCTCGGCCTCCCGTATACGTAATAAAATCGGTCATTTGATTATCGTTGCCCGTTAGTTTTTAATAAGACAGACACGCTCTCATCCGTTGCAACTCATCTGATTATGTAGCTTTTTATACATTGATGATCTTGATTAATCGATCAAT
This sequence comes from Ampullaceana balthica, assembly GCA_944989445.1. Lineage (NCBI taxonomy): Eukaryota > Metazoa > Mollusca > Gastropoda > Lymnaeidae > Ampullaceana > Ampullaceana balthica. Next base: position 135,910 of record CALYLW010000375.1, on the reverse strand, counting down.
GTGTGACGTCAGTTCTGTGGTGGGGGTGAATCCTGATCTCACTGCCTTCAAAATACATTTCCCAGGATGAATGCTTCACAGCTGTAATTTGTTGGATGTACTTACTTCACAGCTGTGCTCTGTTGTATGTACTTACTTCCCAGCTGTACTTTGTTGGAGATACTTTCCATCTGTACTTTGTTGTATGTACTTACTTCCCAGCTGTACTTTGTTGGAGATACTTTCCATCTGTACTTTGATGTATGTACTTACTTCCCAGCTGTACTTTGTTGGAGATACTTTCCATCTGTACTTTGTTGTATGTACTTACTTCCCAGCTGTACTTTGTTGGAGATACTTTCCATCTGTACTTTGTTGTATGTACTTACTTCCCAGCTGTACTTTGTTGGAGATACTTTCCATCTGTACTTTGATGTATGTACTTACTTCCCAGCTGTACTTTGTTGGAGATACTTTCCATCTGTACATTGTTGTATGTACTTACTTCCCAGCTGTACTTTGTTGGAGATACTTTCCATCTGTACTTTGTTGGATGTACTTACTTGCCAGCTGTACTTTGTTGTATGTACTTACTTGCCAGCGGTACTTTGTTGGATATACTTTCCATCAGTACTTTGTTGGATGTACTTACTTGCCAGCTGTACTTTGTTGGAGATACTTTCCAGCTGTACTTTATGGGATAAACTGTTTTTAAAGTGCCTTGTTGGATGTACTTCTCAGCTCTACTTCCAAGCTTTACTTCCAAGCTTTACTTCGTGGGATATAATTTGTTGCTACACTACTGCGCGCATGCATACATTAAAAACCGACACCAAACTCATTTTTTAAAAATTGAAAATAAAATTGCGTGCTTTATTAAGGTATCTTATTCCTCTCAAGTATAACCTGTTAATTTTTTTTATTGTTCAGAAGTTTAAAACACTCAAGATTCATACAGTGACTTTTCCTTTGACGCGCACAAGCTCTGGGGCCTCGTATCGTCAGGGTTCAATATCATGACCTTGTCCTTGAATCCCATTGGTCCGTTGGTCTGGGAATTCTTCTACATGAAATTACAATCTGAAATATAGCAAATTAGCATTAGGTTCACGTTTATCAACTAGATAGCATGAACATGTTTCCTTATTAATTTTTTATTTTTAAATCCCTTAAATTAAATTCGAAATCTTGTCTCTCTCTCTCTGTCGTCATCTCTTCGTCGGGCGGAAAAAACAAAAGTAAAAATGACCCACTTCCCGTGAAGTCATCGCGCTGAAATTTGGCACATAGACTTGTGTTACATAACAATGCATCGTATCAAAATTGCAGATCGATCAAACGTACCGTAATTAAATTAATGCATTTTTAGTTTATCTCTTTACGACATATGTAATTTAATTTCACGGTTTGTTATTTTTTTTTCACGTGACAGTTCAGTTCGCGCGTTGACGCCACATCGTCGATGTACCGGCGTGCTTTTGTTTACCTTTTACGTGTCACGCTGAGCTCAGTCCAGCGATCGGTGACCAGACCTTTCCCCTCTCCAACCCCCCCCCCTCCTGGTTATACAGCAGAAGTTAAGGCAGATACAGTCTGTAAATATTTGTCGCGTTTGAAAATAATCAATAATTTTAGTTATGTCTCATATATAAGGTATTTATAGTCAAAAACTTTGTTTTTACGGGTTTGTTTTATTATTAAATCCCTTATATTAACTTCACCGCCGTCTCTGTCTCTCTGTCTGTCGTTCGTCATCGGGCGGGCGGAAAAACAAAAGTAAATAAAACAAACCCGTAAAAACAAAGTTTTTGACTATAAATCCCTTATATATGAGACATAACTAACAGTATTGATTATTTTCAAACGCGACAAACATTTACAGACTGAATCTGTCTTAACACAACTTTGCTTCATAACCCTGGGGGGGGGAGAGAGGGGAAAAGTCTGGTCACCAATCGCTGGACCGAGCTCAGCGTGACACGTAAAATGTAAACAAAGCACGCCAGTACTTCGATGGGTCGCATCAACGCGTGACTGAACAATCACGTGAAAAAAAACAATAACAAACAGTGAATTTGAATTACATACGTTATATTAGGATAAACTAAAAATGCATTAATTTAATTACGGTACGTTCGATCGATCTGAAATTTTGATACGATGCATTGATAGGTGAGACGGGTTCGTGTGCCAAATTTCAGCTCGATTGGATCACTGGAAGTGGGTCATTTTTGACTTTTGTTTTTCCGCCCGCCCAAGACAGAGAGACAGACAGAGAGAGATGACGACGGAGACGGTGGTGAAGTTAATATAAAGGATTTAAAAATGATCCAATTCCCGTGATGCCATCGAGCTGCAATTTTATCACATAGACTCGTGTCACCTAACAATGCATAGTATCAAAATTTCAGATCGATTGAACGTACCGTAATTAAATTAATGCATTTTTAGTTTATCTATATAAAACTATACGTAGCAGTCTCTATTGTTTACATTTTACGGGTCACTTGACTTCACGCCAGCCATCGGTGACCACATCTCGTGTTTAACCAGGTGGAATTCTCTCAGTTTCAGGCTGTAAATGTTAGTCGCGTTGGAACATAATCAATACTTTAAGTTCTGTCTCATATATAAGGGACCCTCTATAAAGTACGTCACGCTATTTTTGACCATTTTTGACCCCCTCCCCCCTGTCACAAACTGTCACAAATCTCGGGACCCCCCTAAAGTACGTCACACTTTCCAATTTTTTTAATTAACACCTAATTAAAATATTTAATTTAATACTTAAAATACACTTCAATATTAAATTGTATTAAAATATAAAATTTCCACTTAAAAGTAGGGATGTACCGGATTCAAAATTTTGAAATCCGGCTGGAGCTGAAGTGGGCCGGATTTATGAAGTGAAATCCGGCTGCAGCCGAAGCCGGAGCCGAAGCTGGAGCCGGATTTTTAAAATTACATAATAAAAAGGAAACAAAACAATTCGATTTTTTAAAAAAAGACTAGATTGACAAATTATGTGACCAACTCTTGTGCTATATTTAATCTGTTTATTATGGTCCTATGAATTATATTTCATTCAAAAATATTCACTGGACATCATCTGTGTTCATCCATAGTTACGACTGACATTAATCTTTCACAATCATCGTTTCCTGGAAGGATAATTGCAGACAGATCAACTCGTCCTCATCTAGCCACTCAACAGCCTCTTTATGTGCATTTTCTCCTCTGGCAATAACTGCCATGGGTTGTCTTTGACTTCTAGAAGTGATTCTCAAAGGACGGATGCGTTTTATCTGAGTTGATTCTTGAACAGTTTGGGTGGGCACATTCTCCTGAGCCCGAGCTCTGTGTTGTCCTGTATGTTTCTTCAACAATGTTTGTGAGGAAAAATATGAGTGACATACTTTGCAAAGTCGATCAAATAAGCTGGTAATCATATGGTTGTACTTTGAAAGCTCCTGTTGATCTTGGCATAATTTCATCAAATTTGAGAGTTTGTGCTAAAAACAAGGAAGGGAATTTATGAGAATCTGCATCTGCTCTTTCTTAAGCTTTGGGTCCATCATTTGTTTGGTTGATTGGGATTGGAGGAGGGAAGAATCTTTAAGGTAAAACGTTAAAATATGAGTTTCGTGCTTTGTCGCAACATTTCATGTCCTGATATTTAATAACAATTTGAGTGAAATATTGGCTGGTGCAAACATGATTGTCAAACCATTCATGATCCTGCGATATCAGTCCTGCTGTATCCAATTCAGATTTATGAACAACACATTCAGGAGATACGCATTTAATGCTATTTTGACATAAAACTAATTCTAATGTTTCACAAAATTTTTGAAAATTATTTTTAAATCTATTTAAATTCTACTAAAAAATATAAATAAATTAGAAAAAAAAACAAAATAAAAATAATAAATGTGTGACATTACACATGGGCTGACCCCCCTCCCCCCTGTCACAAAGTGTCCCAATTTCTTAGACCCCCCTCCCCCCCCCCTCGGAGCATGACGTACTTTATGGACGGCCCCTAAGGGATTTATAGTCAAAAACTTTGTTTTTACGGGGTTGTTTATTATAATATTACTAGGGATTTTAGGGCGCCTACGGCGCCAGTTTTTTTGGGGTAAAAAGCCCAAGTAACTTATCCTTGTTTGATAAATACGAAATATTAAACTTCCTGAAATGTATACAAAGTATTTTATAATTATAAATCCTCAAATCCTCTTTTTTACATCACTCTCTTTTCCAAAATTAAAATATAAGCTAAAACTATGACGTCATATAATTTTTTTTAATGATCTTTTAGAATTTTTAGAATTTTGCACACCCCCAGATGCGCGCCTTGTATATATACTTAAATATAAGCTCAAAAAATGACGTCATAGCGGTACTGATCCTTCCTTCCAACCTGTGACTTGGGCTATTATCTATCTATCTATATAATTCTCTTCGTGGTCGAACCCTGCGAGACACCAAGCTGCTAGTATGTTGAACAGATACTAATTTTAGAAAGCAGCGCACCAAATTACTGCACCAATGCATCAAAAGGTGTGCACATTAAATATGCGCTGTAAAAAAAATTATATGACGTCATTGTTTTCGCTGATATTTTAATTTTGTAAAAAGGGAAGAATGTAAAAAGTTATAAAATACTTTGTGTACATTTCAGAAAGTTTCATATTTCGTATTGATCAAACAAGGACAAGTTAGCTGGGATTTTGAAAAAGGTGGGCGCCCTGGGCGCCCTAAAAAAGTGCATTTTTTCAAAATAAATAGATTTCAGCTGAACACTTCCGTCATTTTTTACGGGTGATACGCCGCGGGTCTCTCCAGAGTTCCTTCTTTTCATTCACTCACAGTCGTTTGCCCAAACCCACCCCATTTTGACAACTGTGTCTTTCAGGAAGTCTTCACACGTCACTAAATCATTAGCGGCGTATGCTACGGCGCGGGTCAGCTAGCATTGTTTATTATAAAAGTATTCATAATTATTTGAATAGTTGACATGCTGTTTGGAGTAAATGATGTAGAATTATTTCACACGCTGTTCTGCTCATACTACCACACAGCCGCCCTCGCTACTATAACCAGATCGGAAGGAGAACAACTTATCTTAAAATTAAAGCAGGTGGTGTTTTGTCTTGACGTTTTAACACAGTGACGTCACAATGGCGAGACCGTGGATGAGGTTTTTGCCATGGCGGGACCTTCCATGCACCCAAAAACACCACCAGAAAGCTTGCGGTTCGTTTAAATACTATTTTATAGCATTTGTATTCGTTAAAAATCCTATTGAGATTTTCAATTGAAACTGGATATAATGTCCTTGACATAAATTTGGCCAAAAACTCACAAACCATTTTCGATACATGGAATAGATGCGTATTTCTATGCACCACATGCACTTTTGAGGTGCTTGTGTCAAGCAATTTTATAACACCGCCATTGTTAGGAAATGGGATAGTTCAAGTCGCCATTGTTAAGGAGTATGATAGTTGAAGCCGCCATTGTTAGGGAGTGTAATAGTTCAAGCCTCCATTGTTACGGAGTGTGATAGTTTAATCCACCATTGTTAAGGAGTGTGATAGTTCAAGCCGTCATTGTTAGGGAGTGTGATAGTTCAAGCCGCCATTGTTAGGGAGTGTGATAGTTGTACATGCCAGAGTTGTACATGTTATGGTTGTACATGTGATGGTTGTACAAGTGATGGTTGTACATGTGATGGTTGTACATGTGATGGTTGTTCATGTGATGGTTGTACATGTGATGGTTGTACATGTGATGGTTGTACATGTGATGGCTGTACATGTGATGGTTGTACATGTCAGAGTTGTACTAGTTAGAGTTGTACATGTGATGGTTGTAAATGTCAGAGATTGACATGTCAGAGTTGTACATGTGATGGTTGTAAATGTCAGAGATTGACATGTCAGAGTTGTACATGTGATGGTTGTAAATGTCAGAGATTTACATGTCAGAGTTGTATATGTTGGGGTTGTACATGTGAAAGCTGTACACTTGAGGGTTGTACATGTCAGAGTTTTACATGTCATAGTGGTACATTTCAGAGTTGTACATGTCAGATTTGTACATGTGAAAGTTGTACGTGTGATGGCTGTACATGTGTGGGTTTTATAAGTCAGAGTTGTACATGTGAGAGTTGTACATGCATGGGTCAATAGTCTATATGATCGTAACTGCGGTTGCCAGTTATCTTTGACTTGGGGATCCCTTTTTTGCGTGTACGGTGTACTTGCAGCGGTGCCCGCGGGTGTACATCTGGATGTGGCTGCGGTATGTTGTGCTAAGGAGTTTTAGGTGGTCTGGGGGGTGGCGTGGTGGCGTGGAATACTTTAAAAAACGAAATTTCATACACATGTCTCACACGTGACCAACAATTCTTATTCATTTATGCAATTTTTAATTTTGTTTATGTATCTTTTTAGTTGAGTAGGAATGATTATTGATTCTAGGCAAGTCACTTACTACGAGCCAAGACTTCACATTTTAACACAGCTCCGGCTGTCACTAGGACACTTCTGTATAGAAGGAGCGTCCATGGTATAGGGGCAATCCATAAATGACGTCACGCGATTTTGGCCGATTTTTTCACACCCCACCCCGCCCCTCGTCACAAGTCGTCACAAAAAATTAGACCCCTCTCTAATATGATGTCACGAAGCTTTGCGCCCTTCCCCCCCCCCACCCACACCCATAAAAGCCGTATTTTCATTTTGAAAACGAACATATTTCAAATAAATTTTGTGTCATTTAATTATGTATTTAGCGTAAGGCTGCACACTAATATCGTAACACGCGTGAACATTCCCCCCCCCCTTTTTTTTTAAAAAAGGTTCCTGACGTAATTCATAGACACCCCCCCCCCAATAGACCACACAAAAAAGATAGAATTATTTCATTTCCATTTACATGTAGGCCGATTTATAAAAATTAAAGAAACGGCTATTCTAATAATATGCACATGTTTTAAAAAACTAACGAAGCATGAATTATGTCTTTTAAATCTCCTGCAGAGCCGGCCTTAGGGCAAGGCGAACTAGGCAAATGCCTTGGGCCCCGCACTTTGACTAAAGAATTTTTACTACTTTTTAAACCCCTAATATTAACTTAACCGCCGTCTCTGTCTTGGGTTCGCGCACGGTCGGTCGAGCGGAAAAAACAAAAGTAAAAAATTAAACAACCCTGTAAAAACAAAGTTTTTGACTATAAATCCCTTATATATGAGACATAACTAAAAGTATTGATTATGTTCAAACACGACAAACATTTACATACTGAAACCGAGTGATCTCCCCTGGCTTTAAAACTGAGGGGAGGGGGGGGAGTGGTCATAGATGGGTGGCGTGAATGCGTGAACTCAACTGGCACGTGGAAAAAAAAACAATAACAAACTGTGAAATAGAAGTACATATGTTACACAGAGATCAACTAAAAATGTATTAATTAAATTATGGCACATTCGATTGATCTAAATTTTGATACCATGCATTGTTAGGTGACACGAGTCTAGGTGAAAAATTTCAGCTCGATAGCATCACGGGAAGTGTGTCATTTTTAAATCCCTTATATTAACTTCGCGGCCGTCTCTCTCTGTCTTGGGCGGGCGGAAAAAAAAAGTAAAAAATGACCCACTTACCGTGATCTGATCGAGCTGAAATTTGGCACACGGGCCCGTCTCACCTAACATGCATCGTATCAAAATTTCAGATCGATCAAACGTACCGTAATTAAATTAATGCATTTTTAGTTTATCCTTATATGAGGTATGTAATTTAAATTCACTGTTTGTTATTGTTTTTTTCCCACGTGAAATTTTGAGCTGACGCATTGAGGCGACCCAACGAAGCGACGGGCGCTTTTGTTTACATTTGACGTGTCACTCTGAGCTCGGTCAAGCGAATCGGTGACCAGACTTTTCCCCTCTCCCCCCCACACACCCCTCCCCCCACCCACCCCTCCCCCCCCCCACTAGGGTTATGATGCAAAGTTGAGTTAAGACAGATTCAGTCTGTAAATGTTTGAAAATAATCAATACTTTTAGTTATGTCTCATATATAAGGGATTTATAGTCAAAAACTTTGTTTTTACGGGTTTGTTTTATTACGGGTTTGTTTTTTAAATCCCTTATATTAACTTCGCGGCCGTCTCTGTCGTCATCTCATCATCTCTCTCTCTCTGTCTTGGGCTTGGCGGGCGGATAAAGAAAAGTCGAAAGTGACCCACTTCCAGTGATCCGATCGAGCTGAAATTTGGCACACGGACCCGACTCACCTAACAATGCATTGTATCAAAATTTCAGATCGATCGATCGTACCGTAATTAAATTAATGCATTTTTAGTTTATCCTTATATGAGGTATGTAATTCAAATTCACTGTTTTTTGTTTTTTTTTCCACGTGAAAAATTGAGTAGACGCGTTGAGGCGGCCCATCGAAGCACCGCGGCGCTTTTGTTTACATTTTACGTGTCACGCTGAGCTCGGTCAAGCGAATCGGTGACCAGACTTTTCCCCTCTCACCCTCCCCCCCCCCGGGGTTATGAAGCAAACTTGAGTTAAGACAGATTCAGTCTGTAAATGTTTGAAAATAATCAATACTGTTAGTTATGTCTCATATATAAGGGATTTATAGTCAAAAACTTTGTTTTTACGGGTTTGTTTTTAAATCCCTTATAATAACTTCACCGCTGTCTCTGTCGTTCATCGTCGGGCTGGCAGGTGGAAAAACAAAAGTCAAAAAGGACCCATTTCCCGTGATGTCATCGAGCTGAAATTTGGCACGTAGACTCGTGTCACCTAACAATGCATTGTATCAAAATTTCAGATCGATCGAATGTACAGTTATTACGTTAATGCATTTTTAGTTTATCTATATAAACCATATGTAGCGGTCGCTATTGTTTACATTTTAGAGGTCACTTGACTTCACGCCAACCAGCGATGAACACATCTCGTGTTTTAACCAGGTGGTTTACACCAGGAGTTGAGTTAACGCGTTGAAGCCACCCGTCCATGTCCACACCACCTCCCCCCTTCCCACAGTTTTAAAGCCATGGGAGATAATTTCGGTTTTAGTCTGTAAATGTTTGTCGCGTTTGAACATAATCAATACTTTTAGTTATGTCTCTCTCTCGGAAGGGGTTGGCCTTTACGGGGCCCGGGAGATAAGTAGGGTTGCGGAAGTGGCTGCGACCTGAAACTGACTAACCCCGGCGAAATCGCCAAGCATACGCACTGGAACCCTCCGGACAACCGGGGGGTGGGGCATGGCCTCACCGAGAGGCCCGGTGCTGGGTGTGGGAGCAGACCCATACCCAACAGTGCCCGGCTAGGAACGCCGAAGACAGGAAGACCCTCTGGGCAAGGGGCGGAACGCACTCGGACCGTCCTCAATGGGTTGAAGATTTCTGCCTACCCCCTCTCTATTCTATGGTTCATATATCGAAAAAAGCAGGTCCCGGAATGGACCTTCTAAACCCCTTCTCGGCGGATGGTGGTACGTCGGGTCGGTTGGCTACCCCCCCTCTTAGAGGCATGGTGACGAACGACAGGCCATGTCCAAGCGGTCAATCGGTGACTGGCCGTCCTTGTATGGGTGCGAAGGGCCATCCTGAACAAGCCCTGGTAGTTTTACAGTTGAATGTCTGTGGCATAAGGCAAAAGGCACACGAAGTAACCAAAATACTCCACGAACGGAAAGTGGATGTGGCGCTGTTCCAAGAAACGCTCCTCAAGGGGAAGCCGTTCCATATCACTGGTTACTCGCTATACCATTGCAAGTGTGACCGGCGATGTCGAGGTCTTGCCACAGCGGTCCGGAATGATTTAACGATGGAGCTGCTCGAAGTTAAGTGTTACAGCAACACTGATACTCTCACCGTGAGAGTTTTCAAAGGCGACGTTGGCTTTACAATCACGAACGTCTATAATACGCCCAGAAACCCTATCTCACTTCCAGTTGGGGAAGATGTCATTTTTGGCAAAACGATAATAGCAGGAGACTTTAATGCACAGTCTCCTGACTGGGGCTATGCTGAACGGAACGCGTCAGGCCGCTACATCGAGGATGTCTGTATTAATACGAATCTCATCAGGCTACAGAATGCAGACAGTGAACCGACACTACTGCACACGGGGCACAGCACGGAGTCCCGCCCAGATCTAACGCTTATTTCCGCTGACCTAGAGTCGAAGCATAGACTGGAAGTATTAAAGGAAGTAGGTAGCGATCACTTACCAATCCTGATTGAATTTGGACTTGGTGCAGGCAAACCTCGATTTGAAAGAAGGCATTGGCAGTTCCGTAAGGCCGATTGGCGGAAGTACGAGGCCGAGAGCGAGACCAAGCTCGCTCTGCTGGATGTTGCAGGAGACAACATGGATGCCACCTACAGGCAGTTTATTGACACAATCCTTGGGGTTGCGAGGCGAACGATCCCAAGGACGAACGGGAAACAGAAGTTCAGACCTTACTGGGACAAGAGTCTGGCAGAATTGGTGAAACAAAGAGCAAAAGCACGGAAAAAGGCAGCCAGGCTGAAGACGCCCGAAGCTCGTAGGGCGTACAACAGACTGACGGCTGAAGTCCGGGCCGCTGTCGACAAAGCGAAGAAGGCGAAATGGGTAAATACGTGCGAAAAACTCGACCTCGTAGACGGAAGAAAAGTTTGGCGGCTCTTGGATGCATTATCTGGCGCAGGGAAGACAAAGAATTCCAACCCTTTGACGACACCAAAGGGCCAAAGGGCTAGTGAAGTTAAGCGCGCACGAGCGCTAAACAAACACTTTGCCCAGGTCAACAAAAAAGGCGCCAGATCTGATTTTAGCCGAACAATCGACCGAATGCGCAAAGAGGGCTCAAGGAGACAAAGTAAGGGCCCTCAGCTAGAGGTTTTCGCGGCCCCCTTCACAATGACAGAGTTGCAAACCGCACTCAACAAGTGCCAGGCTGGCAAAGCACCAGGACCAGATAAAGTTCACAATGAAATGCTCAAACATCTGGGCAAGACAGGTCGAATGAAACTGCTGGGTTTCATAAATAGAACTTGGACAACAGGCACGCTGCCGAAGCTGTGGAAAAAGGCCACAATAACCCCAATTCCCAAAGAGGGGAAACCAGGCGAACACCCGTCCAGTTACCGGCCAATTTCCCTCACGTCGTGTGTGGGGAAGGTAGCTGAACGGTTAGTGAACGCACGACTCTACTGGTTTCTCGAACAGTCCAAATGCATTCCAATGACTCAGGGTGGGTTCCGAAAGGGACGCCAACCGATGGACCAGGCTCTCCGACTAATTCAGACAATCACGAATGAACTCCAGTCGAGGAATCACACCGTTGCGGTGTTCTTCGATCTAAAGCAGGCATACGACAAGGTGTGGCGTGGAGGGCTACTTTATAAGTTGCAGCAGTTAGGTGTTACTGCGAACATGTACAGTTGGATAAAATCGTTCCTTACGGACAGAACGATCAAGACCCGAGTGGGGGAGTCATTATCCAACGAAGATCGCCTGGAGGACGGACTTCCACAGGGGTCCGCCCTTAGTTGTACATTGTTCTTAGCCTACGTCCACGACCTACAAGGTATTCTGGGGTCACAGAATGCCATGTTTGCTGACGATCTGGCTATATGGAGTTCCGGAAAGGACGTTGCAACCCTGCAGAACAGGCTGCAGGAAGATCTGAATCGAATCGAAGACTACGCCAACCGTTGGCGCCTAGTAGTCAATACGGAGAAAACGGTCCATTCCATTTTCACAAATGGACGGAATGCACTGAAGCATGAGGTGGTGCTTCAGATATGTGGGAAAAGATTGAATTGGGATCGGACACCAACGTACTTGGGAATCAAACTGGACCAGAAGGTCCAGCTACATAACCATGTGCGTGAATTGTGTGCCAAAGCCACAGCTAAACTGTCCCTGGTGAAGAAACTGGCTAGCACTAGTTGGGGTGCGGATGCAAGACTACTGAGAGCTCTCTATCTCGGTAGTGTGAGGGGTGCTATTGATTACAGCCTCCCGGTCCAGGCCTTTGCGAGCCGTACGGCTCTAGAGGGTCTGGACCGCATACAAAACCAAGCTCTACGGTTTGTATGCGGGGCGTTGCGTACGACACCCACAGCCGCTGTAGAAATTATGTCTAACGTAGAACCCCTGGCGATAAGGCGAGAAAAGGCAATCATGACTACGGTGGAACGATACCGTAGGTTGGAGCATGACGAACCCTGCTTTCAATTACAAGACCGATGGGTAAAGAGGACCCGACTGAAAAGACCATCCTTCATGGATACGGTCTACGAACTAGAAGACTCAGTCCCCATACCCAAGCACAGGGAACGCATGCGACTGGTCCCTGCTCGAGGACCACATGAAAGCTCAGACTTGCCTGAACTACGTTTGACACTGGCAAATACAGCGGTGACGAAAGCCAGTCCCGTCGAGCTCCAGCGAGACGAGACTCTGAAGACGATCGAAGCTTATGGTGACAGTGTGGTAAAAGTCTTTACGGACGGCTCGCGTTTCAAGGATGGCAGAAGTGGATACGGAGTGCTAATTCAATACCCTCAACCTGGACCTGACAGTATCGAACTGTCAGGGCCGTGCGGATCCGCATACAGTAGTCACGACGCCGAACTGGAGGCGATTTGCAAGGGTTTGAAGGAAGTGCGCCGACGTCTAGCAAGAAGAAAGGTTTTCCCGACCGTCGTAGTTTTCACCGACTCACGGTTTTCGCTCGAGACCGTGGGTCGATCCTCTCTGGAGACGAAAACGGTCAGTGTCATTTTGGAAACAGTAGGTGAAATCCTAGCACGAGGCGGAAAAGTAGTCCTTCAGTACATCACTGGGCACAGTGGCGAGCCTCATTCAGACAGGGTCGATGAGTTAGCGAGAGAAGGTTCAGCTCAGCCCCAACCCGATCGCCCGATGACCCAGCTGGGGGTCAGATCGTGGCTTAAGGACCATTTCCGAGAGAAATGGCTTCAGGGCTGGGCTTCTGGAAGCACGGCCAGAAAAGTATTCCAGTACATGCCGCGACCGAGCAAAAGCGATTCCTGGTGGAAAATTGGACGTAGCAATCAGACGCTCATAACTAGAATGAGAACTGAGCATTGTCCCACACGAAGCTACCTGTACAAGTTTAACACCAGAAGGGAACTGGCCTGTCGGCTGTGTGGCCACCCAGAAGAGACGGTGGCCCACGTACTCGAAGAGTGCCCCGGGCTGTGCGGGGATTTGGAAGATGAAGTAACGGTACCTGCAGAGGGTTACCTCTACGGCGATGCCCGCTTGATGAGGCTCGCTTGCGATAAAATGAACCGGGTCTTAAGAGCCTAACGGCTCGACCCAAAAGAGAATGAACATTCACGAGTTATGTCTCATATATATATTATATATATATATATATATATATATATATATATATATATATATATATATATATATATATAATATATATATATATATATATATATATATATATATATATATATATGAGACAGAACTTATGACAAATAAAAACTGATGAAATTCACGATCACTACTTTGCGAATTCAAAACGAACTCATTTCGTTGATGGGAACTAATGTACAGAAAATTATTGTAGGAAGAGTAAAATCAGCTAAATACTTTTCAGTAATACTTGATTGCACACCCGACCAAAGTCCCCAAGAGCAGATGATAATCCTGGGGGGGGGGAGGAGGGGAGCTTACAAAACTCCCCTAAACCCCAAGTCGTGTGGGCAGGACTTATCACCTTCGGGGGTGACGTCAACATAAACTTTTATATTTTTGGGTAATTGCAAAAAAGTTCACCGACCCCTGACCTACATGGTGTAACACTTCTTGTTCTTTATTGATTTCTTAATGCTGTTTAATTCTTGTCTAGCTATTGAAATATCACACGATTACAAAACAAACGTCAAAGTGCGTCCCTACATTATTTTTACGCCGTTTTACAAGGGCCATTAAAAGTCTCGTCAATAAATATGACATAAAGACTGAAAAGAGCTGATACAAATCTTTTTGTGTGTGTGTGTGTGGATACATATCCATTAATTCGACCAAAATACATGACCTATGTGACATGATGTTGACCAAAATCATACAAGTTATCAAGGTGAATTAAATTGCAAATGGATGGATGAGTTGATATGTGTATTGGTTGAAGGGATGGATGAAAGAATAATTGGATGGATGGATGAAATGAGCGATTTACAGACGGACGAAGCGAAAGATGAATAAATGGATGGATTGAAGGATGGCTCGTTTTATCGATGGAACGTTATAGATGGATATCTTTATGTTGCTCTGATTTCTGGATTTCTCGTGAACTAAATCTTTCATCAACAAAAATTGTAATAAAAACAATCTCAGCAACTCTTATTAAACGCTTATTTCAATAACTTGTTAAAGCACTGTTACTGTCACTGTCACTGTTACTGTCACTGTTACTGTTACTGTCAGTGTTACTGTTACTGTTACTGTCACTGTTACTGTTACTGTTACTGTCAGTGTTACTGTTACTGTTACTGTCAGTGTTACTGTTACTGTCAGTGTTACTGTAACTGTTACTGTTACTGTCAGTGTTACTGTTACTGTTACCGTCACCGTTACTGTTACTGTTACTGTAACTGTTACTGTTCTTCGTGTCCATTAACCAATCTCTAAAAATTAGGGCTGTGCCGGATTCCCATTTTTAAAATCTTGCTTGAGCCGGATTTTGCCTTATTACTTGAAGTGAAATCCGGCCTGCCCTGAGCCGGAGTCGGAGCCATTGTATATTATATTATTCGCTGGAGCCGGAGCTCGAGCCGGATTTGCAAAAATGCCCGGATGTTTGTTTAAAAGTTGTGAAAAGTAAGCATCTTTCTATGATAGGTTCATTAGAAAGATCTAAAATATATTGAAAAGTTTCTTTGTGGATAGCCTGTCGCAAACACATTTTTATTACCTGGAATGAAAAGACATGAATGAGTCTTAAATTGTTTTTCATTTAAATATACGACTTGTTATACATATATGAGAAGTTCATTTTAAAGTGAAAACGAAATCACGGGTGCATAATTAAAATAATAAATAATACATATTTTGTAGCACTTCTACGTTTGCTTTCGCATTTCTTGCGTTTGTTTACCACATAAAAACATAATTTAAAAAAAAATTGTTTTTGTCAAAACGATAGAAACAGGCTTAATTTTTTTTATTCATATATATGTCTTATTTTCCCCTGTTTCCCTTATAGTCACATATTCCAATGTTAATTCCTTCAAATAATTCGGCACTGATCCTATTATAGTGTAGATGGACAGTCGCTAAGAACAAATACTAAGACATCATGGCCCATTTTGGATTTCCTTATAAATTTCATGAATGACACAAAAATGATCTAATGAATTGCTGAATGAATCTCCAGAGTAGTAATCTCTGAAAGTAACGATTTTGTTTGTTTTCATGTTTGTTGAAGAGTTGCAATCATTGAGTTCCATAATTCCTGCAGTCGCCTACAAGGATCCTGTTAATATTTGGCAGTTTCTTTCAGTAACAAAAATCGTTATAGTGACTTTCCTAACAAACACATTGCACTGTTTGCACTTCGAATACTTCTAACTCTTCCTGTCACTTTGGCTTCCGAAGAAAGGAGCTTTTTGAAACCAAAACTTATTATAACCTATATGAATATGGGATAAACAATGATTCACGATCGGCTAATTAACTTAGCTATTTTGTCTATTAAGAATGATGTTTATAAGGATCCTGACAATATTGAACTTACCGGTATTTCAGATCTTGCAGCCGCGAAAGCTCGCAAGATTTGTTTGTAAGTTGTAAAAACAAGGTGGAACTAGAAGATGCAACCAAACCAACGCTAGTGTTTTTAGTTTGTATTTTTAATAATATACTAGATTTAAAAAAATGTCAATTAGCATACCAAAACAAAACATTTTAATTATTTGCATCTTTTTTTAAATTTAGGATCTTCAATTACATGAATCGATCTGTTATTATTGGTGGTTCAATGCTGTAATAGAGTAAAAATTTAAGAACTTTAATTTTGTATTTCCTATTATTTTAATACATGTAGAAAGGCAAATTTGTGCATGTGTCTCCCTCCTCATCTGCTGCCTTGGGCCAGGGGCCCCGCATATCGTATGCTGCCCAGGGCCCCGCATGCTCTAGGGCCGGCCCTGAATTCTCCAGAAGTTTAATTTTAGAGCCGGTAATAAACAGTATCAATATTTAGAGGGCTTACGGTTTACTCCCTTTACTGCATTAAATGGCCCTGACATTCTTTAAGAAAAGATCACGATCGATCCTATGACAGATTATTATTGATTTTATCAACTGAGCATTTGAACACCATTCAGTTGAATAATGAACAAACAAGACTTGCACACTGGCAGCTATGTGCTGAACATGTTGGTAAAAAAATTGACGTCTGCTCCAGTTTCAAAGATTATGACGATCTTGAAGGCTTTGGTTTTGAAAGAAAAGTAGTAATATAGAGTAGAGAGTAGAGAGTGCAATTTCGGTCACGATATTTTTTACTCGTATCAATGTTCACTCTAAAGTTCGTTGGTCCGTGTGCAAAATATTTGCATATGCGCAAGGCTAAATATGTTTTAAAAGAATTTCCCACCCCGCAAAGATATTAAAAATTTGCTGCGCGATAATTCTGAGCTGCTGCATGACCACGGTCAGATATTTTCCGCGGCCGTTCAGCTTAAAGGGAACATTGGTCGTTGAATTATTTTGTTGTTTAAAAGAGAACGTTAACATTCGGTAAAGACTTTACGCTTTATTAAATAACAGAACAACCGTAGAACCAACAGCACGTGTGTTTGTATTAATAAAGCAAATTTGCAACCAAAAAAAAGGGGAAACAAACGTGGCAAAGGCAAGTAACTCTAGTGCACATTCTGAAAGTATGTTGGTAGTAGTAGCTTCCCTTAGACCAAATTAACTTTATTTAATTCTAATATAATCAAATTTGAGAAATGTCAATTAATAAAATATTTGTATTAAAGATGCGCTCACCAGTAGAAAATTATTTAAAATATCTTTAAAATCATATTAAATATGAAAAAAAAATGAAAAAAAAGGATGCGCAGAAGTGTGTATTAGCACATCATTTATTAAGCCAAAAAAAAATCTGAATTTAATGAAAATAGGCTTATTCGTTTGTTTCAAATATATTCTTCAAAAGTTGTATTTTAAATAATGAAAAAAAATAGTTGTAGTCTATTCTCGGTTCTATGTATACATTTAAAAATAAAGATAGAGCAAATGTGAAGCGCTAGATTATTTCATTTTCGAAATATTATGGTACAATTTAAACTTTTGTCGCTTTAATGTTACGAAATGTGTATTCAATTAAATGTGGTTTGAAATTGACTATGAGTTACTTGACACTTTAATTAAGCGGAATACGTATTCACACAAAATAATACGGTCTCAATTCAAGACCCTTGACGATCACTTAAGTCTGAATTCAATTAAAACCTATTTCATTTTAATGTCACAAGATTCTTAATTTAATTTACACTGTATTGCCTTAAATTGGTTTTCAGTTTAATATGACTTAAGTTTAAATTAATTTGCGTCAGTCTCCAATCACATGAATTTGAATGTTGCCTCTGAAAGAAAAGAGCCGAATGTAATGTGGACTGAGGTCAAATCTGGCTGTCCCAGGGATAATCAAAGTTTCTGCTTTTAGTTCTACAAGAACATAGAAAAAGCCACGAGACCCATGGGACATACGCCCCTCTCCCCACACTTCACTCGTCCATCCGTCCGGTTGTTAGGTCTCTGGTATGTCAAAAATGGGCCGTTCAAAAGAGAAGAACTATGTGCGCGTTTAAACCTAATGTGGCATAGTTTATATAAATTATCCCCAATGTGGCATACTTCACCCAAATGTGGCATAATAGTTCGCCTCAAATGTGTCATATTTTACCCCCACTTTGGGATATATTACCCCAATTGTGACGTAGCTTACCCCAACTGTGGCATAGATTACGCCATCTGTAGTATTGTTCACCCCGACTGTGGCATAGTTACCCCCCAAGCCCCAAGTGTTGCTAGCTTTACGCCAATGGGGATTCATCTCAGCTGTAAATAGGTTGTTTGTTTTTTTATTCAATCACAATGGAATTTTGGGGTTCTTTTTAATACTTAGACCATAGTTATTTCCAGAGTATGAATGCAGGCAGTTATTAACACAAACCCTTAGAATAGTACCAAAAGGTTTCTCAATGCACTAGATATAAAAGTTGATACAACCATTCTGAGCATAAAAGTGAGATGGGGACTTTCACTTAGAATGCAGCAAATCAGTAATTCAGTTTGTTTGGTTTTTTCCTAGACTTTCTGGCCCGATGATTGGTAACTAAAAAACAATAATAATAATTTAATAGCAACTCAATATGTAAATAAAAAATTGGGGATTACATGAGATGAAACAAAACACAAGTTTCATGACAGTTTTTTTCAACGCCATTTTTGAAATTGGATACACGCTTGATACATTTTGGATACATATTAGATATACACGTTGATACGCGTTGGACACAATGCACGCACCCATGTGTGTAAGGGGAGTGAACCTCATTGAACGCCCCAAGGGCACAGCATTGTCCCTTGTCTCATGCCTCGCCCCACCCTCTGTAATGGGCGTATGGCGTGTGAGTGTCGCCCGTGTAAGGTCGCCGATGAATTATTAACTGCAACAGAAAGATTTTCGGCTGGCCTCAAATGCTGCTGGTGGATTATTCATGGTGCGTTCTGTGGCGTACAGGGGGAGACTCGGTGGGGACGAATATTGTTGTTTTCATTTTATTTTAGAATTTAAAAGCGTCTGTTATGGAAGCCCTCCGTGGACCTTGGGCATAACAGAGCGCAGGGGAAAGAAATAACACGCTCAGAATTTTGAGCTAAATTTATAATATGATGAAACGGGTAGATACAAATGTTTAAAACAATAGTTCATTGTTCACGTACACATGAATCTTTGATGTTCATGCGTTGGTGTTGAGAAGTTTATGGCTGCCAGGGGCGGGATTAGAAATAATTCCCCCCCCCCTTTTTTTTCTCCAAAAAATGCCACCTATTCAGAAAAAGTGCCCCCTACCGGCAAACCAACATACAACCCTTGCTCCAACATGCATTGAAAAGTTCTTATCAATGACTTTGAAATAACTTTTTTTTTAAATTCCATCTACACTTTAACTAGGACGCAACAATCTTCTGTGTGCAATGAACGTCTATGATAGCTAAGATAACAAAACTCTACCAAACAAGTGTTAAATTTTTGTAGTGCAACTAATAGTTTGATCGAAGTTACTGTTAAACAGCTCTTAGAGTATTTAAAAAAAAATCAATACCAGAGGAAAGACACGGGCCGCACCAACGTTATAAGTTACGTTTTAAAATTTTAGAGTAAGAATTGGAACTGAGATTACAATTATTCAAACAGCCACCAGTTTACACCATTTAGGTCCCCGTTACACTACTCAATAGTCAGAATACGTACGTTGTACTAATAAGTAATTGGGTGTTTTTTTTTCAGTTTACTAGGTCATTTTAACAAGTCATTTAACTAATACATTTTACTAAGACATTTTACTAAGCTATTTTACTAAGACATTTTACTAAGCTATTTTACTAAGACATTTTGCTAAGCTATTTTACTAAGCTATTTTACTAAGACATTTTACAAATAAATTTTACTTATTTATGAAAAATCTCAACATATTGAAAGCAGTTTTGTTCTAGTATAATATGAAAGGAGTAATGGACACGGTTTTAATTAATATGTTAGAAGGATGTGGGTTTTTCATTTTTCTTAGCAGCCGCAGAAATGATTAATTTAGCTTAATTGCTAATTTGGCTTTTTAAAATAATTAAAATACATCGATGACATGCATTTGATCCAGACTTGAATACGTTGTTTTCTTACAGTTGTCAGACCAGGGCGCCTTATATTTAAACAATAAGATTTATCTCAATGTATATATTTTTTATGTTCAAATTTAGATCACCCCTCTTAAATGCTTGGGAACCACTGAGACGAATAATAAAAACGCTAACCCTTGTGACGACACTTGTCCGAAATTAACGTGTTCCCGTGACGTGAAGACACCCAGAAATCTTCGAACACAAACGTGGCGTCGCATGTTTTCTCTCGTAGAGATATTTTTGTACACAGCAGGCATGTCTCTGACCCAACCCCCTCACACCCCCCCCCCACTTTGACAGCTCTCTGAATATTCATGGCAGGGATACAAGGATAAAGTATGCGTCAAAGAAGTAAAAAAAAACAACAAAAGAAAAAAAAACAATACAAGCAAGAGAACACAAGACCACGTGACAGACGGCTCAGCTAAAAACAACAGTAACGAATTGTTTCTCATTTGCTTTATTTTAGAACTAATGCTTGGGAAGATGGAAATTTATCACATTTTTAAATAACTATTATTTTCACATTTTAAAAAATATTTCCCATTATTTTACATGTGCTTTTCTGTAGATATGTCGAGTAAAAGTAATATCAAGGGTTTTCTCTTGAATTAAAAAATTGGAAATTCTTTGTTGGAAATTTCGCTTAAATACTGATTCGAGTTTTTATTAGTTATTTCTTATTTAAAACTATTCTTTTGTGTTAATTTAAACAAAAATATGACATTAAAACATACTTTAAACTTATACAAAAACATTAGCATTTATGAAACAACTAGCGTATCACCCGTCAAAAATTAGGGAAGTTTTCAAAATAAATACACATCAGATTTAAAAATTAACGTAATACAGAACTTTAATTTATTATTTTTTTTTCCTTTGATTCTTTTATTATCACATTGAACAATTTTATGCGGAACGTTCGAAAAGAGTTATATTTGGTG